>CM042788.1:5009991-5533244 GCA_018691245.2 Ips nitidus
CNCCANANTACCAGGATCNGNTTNNCCNNNCTGNGCNTANCCNTACACTGGCAAGTCCTAGAAAGCTTCTGAGTTCGTGTTTATCCTTGGTACTGGCCATTCTCTAATTGCTTTGGATCTTCTTGTCGTCCGTCTGGATTCCGTCGACCGTCACCACATGCCCAGGAATTCGACTTGCTTTGGAAGAACCAACACTTTTTGGCGTTCAATCGAAGATGGGCACCACCGATTCTAGCAAATACTTCTTGCAAGTTGTCCAGATGTTCTTCAAAAGTTTTTCCCATCACCATGATATCGTCCAGATAAACCAAGCAAGTCTTCCAGTTAAGGCCACGAAGCACAATTTCCATTAGTCTTTCAAACGTAGCAGGAGCATTACAAAGTCCGAAGGGCATCACATTGAATTGGTACAGCCCATTTCCAGCAGAAAAAGCAGTCTTCTCCTTATCTTGCTCCTCAATGCCAACTTGCCATACCCACTCTTCAAATCTAAAGTAGAAAACCAACAGGATCCTGCCAAAGTCGTCAGTGTGTCGTCGATACGGGGAAGTGGATAGCTGTCCTTTTTGGTCACGTCATTCAGTTTTCGGTAATCTACACAAAATCTGCTTGATCCATCTTTCTTAGTGACCAGAACAACAGGTGATGACCAAGGGCTGCAGGATTCTTCTATAACTCCGTCGTCAAGCATCCTGTCCACTAATTCCTGCACTTCCTGTTGTTTGGCTATTGGTAGTCTCCTAGGTGGTTGTCGAATCGGTTGTGCATTGCCGGTGTTAATTCGGTGCTTTACAATGGTAGTTTTTCCCATATTGTTCGGTGTTCCAAATATGCTACCATGGTCCAAAATCAGTTTCCGAGCCTTCTTCAGTTGTGGTGTTGACAGATGTTTCCAGGTCTTTTCAAGTTCATTTAAGAGCTTGTTTTCCCCCAACTGCTCCTCCTGTTCTGGTAACACATCGCAATTGGTTATTTTGACTACAGGCTCGAATACCGCAATAATTTCGCCTTTTGTTGATTTTTACGTCGTCTGAAAAAATGTTTGCAACTCTTATTGGGACTTCACTTCCTCCATTTACAAGTGATTTCCCAATGAGGCATCTTCCTGGTCGGTCCGGGTTTCGTACAAGTCCAACACAGCTCCCAGAATTCTGCTCCAATTGTTCCAATGATTATTTGCTCGGAATTGCCGCTTATTTTTACTGTCTGAGATGCCAAAACATTAATGGGTGACTCACAGCGGTGACTGGTTGACAGGATGAACTCTTCACTTCCAAACCTAGGATATTTTGTTCGGGATCAAAAGAAAATCCATGTTGACGAATCAGGTCCATTCCCAGAATAAATTCATCTTCAATATCCGCTACTAACACAGTGTGGTAAAACGTAATCCTTCCAAGGCAAATCTTGACTGTTATTTCTCCTAAAACTTTAGCCGATTCTCCAGTCACAGTGCGCAGGAGAATACTTCTTCGTAAAGGCTTAACTTGACTTTTATCCACAAGGTTTGACCGGATCAAAGATACTGCCGCACCGGTATCCAAAGTAAAAGTGACGTTCATCGCATCCACCTTTCCATCTACGTTCAGGCTTCCCATTGATCTACCCAGGCTTCTGATGGAGATAATTCTGGGGGCTTTGTTTTCGCTAGTCAACATTCGCCCCGTAATGTTGACTAGTGGGAGTTTTCCTGGTCCCTTCTGGATGGTTGTACGTCCCTCGTTGGAGAGCGGGACGGTATCCTTACTCGACAATCTCGTTTCATGTGTCCCGTACGTCCGCATCGATAACACTCCACTCTCGTGATCGGGCGTGATCGTTCTAACTGTGTGGAAAGACCATTTCCTAATGCTGCCACTTGTTGCACTATTTGGCCGAACATTGATTTAATTTCATTCATTGGTGTAGCAGCATGATCGGCTGGCGGTTCTCTCTCCTCTTGAATAGTCACGGCCCTGATCCTTGGCTTTAAGTCGTTGCACGCAGCTTCAACTTCCAGCGCTCGAATCAGTAATTCGCTGCTGTTGGTCCCTTTGAACATCTTCAGCATTTTCTTTACCTCCGGATCTCGAATCCCATCTACAAAATACTGTGCCACAAGTTCTTCTTGGATTTCATCCGGGACGGCTGGGTAAGCCAGATGCACAAGGCGACGAATTTCGGCCTCAAACTCTTGCAAATTTTCACCAGTTTTCTGCAGTCTTGCCTTTAATTGTGTTTGGTACACTCCCTTCCTATGCTGATCCCCATAACGTCGTTCTAATGCAGCTACTAATGCGTCATAGTTGCTTTGTTGGGCGATAGGCAGGGTCTGTAACAGCTCCAATGCAGGTCCTCGTAATGCCACCACCAGTGCTACAGCCATTTCCTCGTTACTCCATCGATTTGCATTTGCAGCGGCCTCAAATTGGAGTTGGTACGTTGCCCATGAAGTTTGACCATCGTATGTGGGAGGCTTGATCTTGTTGAGCCCGTTTCCGGTGAACACTGTAGAGCTGACTCCTCTGCTGTCAATTTTCTGCTCTAAGTCGCGTAGCTTTATCTCAACATCATTCTGATTTTTATGAATGTCCCGAACATCAATCTGAATTTTATTAATGTCCTCCCGAACATCGTCTAATTTTACCTGGACATCACACTCCATCTTTTTGAGACTATGGGTTACATACTCTTGGATTTCTGTCTTGTTCCGTGCTAGAACGTTCAATATTTCTTCGTTACGTTTTTCTTGCCGCTCTCTATCTTCTTGACGCATTTCCATATCTTGTTGTCTCATTCTTTCTTTTTCTTCCTTCTCTTGTTGTCGAATCCTTTCTTGTTCTTCCTTCTCTTGTTGTCGAATCCTTTCTTGTTCTTGTCGAATCCTTTCTTGTTCTTCCTTGTCTTGTTGTCGAATCCTTTCTTGTTCTTCCTTCTCTTGTTGTCGAATCCTTTCTTGTTCTTCCTTGTCTTGTTGTCGAATCCTTTCTGTTTGTTCTTGTTTCTCTTCTTGTTTTCCAAGCATTGCCATAATAGCTGCAAGTTGGGCCTCCATGTTTGCACTTTGACGTCTTGTTATTGGCATAAAATAAATTTAACACACCACTGTTCCGAAAATCTCTAGTCCGGTTCTGAACACAAGTCTTTAACCCGAAGTTTAGTTCCAATTCACGTCGCACTAAAGTCTGATCCCACTTCTGACACCAATTGTTACGATTTTCCCGTGGGTTCACACAAAGTCAGTTTAACTGAACAATTAATAAATTTATTAACACTTCAAAACACTCCGTACAATAATTAACACAGCTACTAAAAACACTTCCACAATTATTCCACTATTTAAACTTTACCGCGTTCCCAAATTCACTACTACTGCGGTCGAGACCGCGTCTTTTATATTCGCAAACCACGTTCTAGAATGACCGCGAAACACTTCGCGGGTTGCCTTGACCATTCAAGAATGTTCCAGGTAGCGTTTCCTAACTGTGGCCTACTTTAATACGCGCCCGGCCAGATATTACGGCGCGTCGGTTTCATCCCGAAGCGAGCGCTTGTTAAGAAGTATCGAGCATAGTAGGCCCAGACCGTAACAGTATTATACAGTGTGCCCCTAAAATTTTTTGGGTGATTAAAATGTGATTACCCAGCTGGGTGGCCGAGTTGGTAAGGCGACAAGCTGATATGTTGGATACAGTATGTTGCAATTTGTTGAGATTTTTTATAGTTATTTTAACATCTGCTTTCCTTTTGTAAGAAAAAAGCGCTAGATTATATTTCGAATAAACAGTGGCTCACTTTAGGCTTGAAGGTGTCATCAAAGAACCTACGCAAAATGTCTTCCCAGCTTAAAAAAGCAGAGATTAGTATGGATTACTATAAAAGATATAAGAGTATTTACAGGAAAACATTGCGACTTGCAAAACAAACATATTATGATAATAAACTATCTTCTTCTACTAACAAATCAAAAACTATTTGGAATATTATAAACTCTACTACTAAAAATAAAGGAAACAAGCAAATAAATAGAATATTAGTAAATGATATTGAAATTACGGATTCCAAAGAAATAGCAAACCATTTTAATTCCACTTTCGTAAATATTCCCTTATCGCTCCAAAATCTACACATACCAACAATTTCTAACTCCCTCAATGCAGTACCACATGTTAATAATTCAATCTATTTATTTGATGTTACAGAAAAAGAAATAATTGAAGTAATAAACAGTTTAAAAAATACGAATTCCACCGGTCCTGACGAATTTTCGGCAAAACTCATTAAGTTTTGTAGTTCAGAGGTCAGTAAGCCCTTGTGCATATTATTAAACTTGTGTTTTACGCAAGCGATTTTTCCGGACTACTTGAAATTATCCAAAGTCATTTGTGCGCACAAGAGAGGTAGCACAGCTGATATCGGAAATTATCGCCCAATATCACTCCTGTCAATATTCTCGAAAATGTTTGAAAAAGTTTTATCAAATCGCATTCTAAACTTTCTAGATTCCAATAATGTACTATCAAACTCACAACATGGTTTTCGAAGCAGGAAATCAACTTTATCAGCACTATGCTATGTTATTAACCAAATTATAGGGAACTAGATCAAAATAAAAACGTTATGGCCCTTTTTATTGATCTGACCAAAGCTTTCGACTGTGTCGAGCATACCTTGCTTTTGCAGAAATGTCTTTAAACTAATTAATCAACTGTAGAAGATCAATAATCTACAGTTATGTTAACAGTGCTTACGTTTCAAACCCTAAAAAACATGGGAGTTTAAAAAAAAATCCATCCAATGTTCTAAAAATGTTTATTTGATAAAACACCATCTCATTTACCTACAAAGTATAATAATTTAAACATAAAATAGAATATATCGTTAAATTCCTATGGTTAAAATGCTACTAGGCACACAATATAAAATAAACTAAAAAGCTAAAAAATGCAATAACAATGAGATGTTGATGAGTGTAAAAATCGGACATACGAAATAATAAAACTCACACTTTCAATAACAAATTCGTCACTACTGCACCATTTTCATAACGTCAGCTACCAAAGCGTCCACTTCTAAAGAAGTCTCTAGTGTATAAATGTCACTTTCACGCTCACTGACAATTTCTGCTTTGATTGGGCTTTGACTACAAATTTCTTTTAAAAAACTGTCGCTTTCCGTGAATTCTTCAGTTTTAAAAAGCCTTCTTTCCATCAACTCTGAATCGACCTCTTGATCACTAGGACTGTGATTGTTTTGTAAAAAATTTTTACTTTTCACAAAAACTTTGGAGAAATTATTGTTAGTTGCAACGTATTTTAGAAAGACATCAGACTCATCCTCTGTATGGACCACTTCAGTTTTAACAGGAGGTGTTGTTTCATGTTTATCGGTATGACATTGACTGATGAAGTTTTCATCACTAATAGTTTTATTGGCCAGTTCATGGATCACTGTATCCTCCGAATCTGAAGAATCCATCTTTTGCGGGTTTACCAACGGAGGTGATTTTTCCTTTCTTTGTCGTTGCGCAAGTTTTCGTTTCCTAGCCGTTCCCTTTCTACCAGTATTTTCAGTAACTAAGATACTTTTGAAAATGGGAAGACTAGCCCACTTTTTCAATACATCATTCCATTTATTTTTTTCTTCTAAAGTAGGTTTTACAAACGAATTACAAAAATTCCAAGTGAGTCGAAGCCACCACTGCCGATAACTATCTCTGAATAGGCCAAAATTGTCATTATCCAACCTGTAATTAAAATAGCCATCACCGCATGTACAGTGTGATGATAAAATCAAACGAAAAACTTGAACAAGTAATTCTACATTTTGATGCTTGCTATGTACCGGTATATGCAGGGTGATTCACGAAATTCATCTTCAGCTGAACCAGAGACTGATGAAAAAAACCTACAGAGTGGAATCACCTTGCATTCAGCTTAACTTTGTTAAACACAATTTGAAAACTTTTACGCACACAACAAACTTGACTTACAGAGGAAAATTAGACCATTTACCAACACACCCACGGTTGGCCCAATTTAGCATTGTCCACTGTAACTTTTGATCAGGTTTTTCCTATAAAAGAACCGTAACAAAAATGTATTGAAGATTGTTAGTACAAAAAACTTACATAAAAATTTCTATAGGTTATTCCAATGTTAAAATTTCTGTGCGATTTACGAATGATTAATTTCGTTGCTACCATATCAAGGCTATCAATTACTAAGGTGGAAAAATCATATTCTACTATAGACTCTAGTAGTTTCAGTCTTGAAAAGTTCAGCAAGCAGATACAAAGCTTCGGAGTTTTAAACTGGTTCTGGATTTCTAAAATTTTAAATTTCTACAATACTATTTCTTGGCTTTAGAAATTAGTAATTTTTTAGAACATGTCCATACCTTCTTCGGTAACCAAAATAACACTGAATTTTTCATCTCGACTAGCCCAATAATGCCATTTAACTAAAGCTTCATCAGGACATACAATAAGGCAACCAACTGACGTGTTGTCGCATGTGTTTCTTAGGAAAGTTAAAAATTGCAGAGGAATATTAAAATCCCGCTCCACGTTTAGGATTACTCCATTCAGCTGAAAATGTTAAGTTTTTTCTAATTTTTTCTAGCTTCTAAAATTGTGAGCTGAATGATTGAGCCGATTCTTTCTCTTCGAAATGTTTTTTTAATACATTATTGTGATATAGTTTGTGGAGGTTTTAACATAATAGGGAGGGACAAATCTTGTGGTACATCCGGGTAATAATAATGGAGGAAATACATGTATAAATCCAGAAGTTCTTCCACATGCTCATTATAGGCAGTTATTAAGGCCAGAGCTTAACGCTTTTATTACTCACTTGGTTTGGGCTTGAGTTATATAAAAACTTACATGATTGTAACTTTGAAGCAAATAATCTACTACCAAACAATCTTGTTTTGCAAACTTTACTCCATGACTGGTCCAGTCTTGCCCAAACTTCTGAAACCATTTTTCACTTAACACTTTTTGTTCCACAAAAAAATCCATATGATTATTGATCAGGCAGTGATTTTACAGGTTTAGTACTTTTTTTATTGCTCATCATTGTATCTGGTTAAAACAAATAAAGTCATTGTTAAAACATATAGTATTTCCATGTAGAGAATTGCGATAAACACTGAAAAACTGGTTTTTCCAAAATTCGGACTATCAATCAAATATTCATATAAAGTCATCCTTGTAAAACATTATTTCACAATCTGATGTGCTCTATACAGTACGCTGTGGTGTGACAAAATTGCTTTTCTGAGACGTCGATTCACTCACTCCTGAAAAGAACAAAGATGAGATAAAATTAAGAGTAAGATAAGTGTAATATTAACTTATAATTTATCTTTTATTTCTTATAGTTATTTTCATATAACAACAAGGAAACACATAAGTCTGGTGGATGAGTAGTAGTAGTAGTAGTAGTAGTAGTAAAAGTACTTTATTGTCCAAGACGTCACAACAACAATCTTATTGACAAAGCATTCAAAAACAAACAAAAAAAAACATAAAGTTACGCAAATTACAACATACAGCTGGACTTAAAAAGCCCGCTACAAACCTTATTTACTAATGTAAAATATAAAAATATACTAGAATATAAAATATAAAAACTAAACCTAAATGACAACTTCACACTCAGACATTTAAAAAGAATTCGTCTACTCTATAAAGAGCCTTTTCAAGTAGTACCCCTCCCAGCACTCGCCGGAACTCTCTCATATCTATCATGCTTTTGAGGTTGTCATCTATGTGATTGTAAAATGTGAGTGGTAAGCATAGTAAATGTGAGTGGTAAACAAGTCAAAATGAGCACAAGAAAGGGATATGAAAAGCTAAATGGGACCCATAGAGGAGATTTTGAGGAATGACCAGTCCTGGCAGAAAGAAAATACAACAAAGGCAGTAAAAATAAGTTCTCAAAAAAGATAACATCTTCTCTAGCTGAGGTTGCAAAAAGGGGAGGATTAAAGAAAGAAGTAGTAACGTCTGCAGAAAAAATTGACACATAAATGTTATTACAAAGAATCAAATCACTGTACAAGTAATTAACCATCTAATCAACATTTTCACTTTACCAAATGTGTATCTTGGTATTTCAATCTGTAAATTTACATGAAAATCATTATAGCTAAAGGTGATTAGCTATTTCAAACATTGTAAATCCTAATTTTCACAAATATTATATCCATGCAAAATTGTAGTTTTTTCCAATAGTTAAACATGATATGTCAATCTTTGATTTGCTAGTAAACAACCATTGAATAAGTGAAGAATAATACAGTTCTTCAATTATTTTTGACGCTCACAAAAACGGAATGAAGAGTTTGGACGCTATTTTCAATACACTTAGAACTGTAGAAAGAATAGGCTCTATATTATAAATAATTTTGTTTTTTTGTAAATAAGTTTACTTAAAATCGGTCAAATACTGATGGTTGCTGATCAATTACTGGTTCAGTATTGAGGCCTATGGCGATTATTTTTTATGTACTTTTCCTCCTTTAAGTACACTACAATCAATTTGGACCACCCTGTATATTGTACAACATGGATGGAAAAGATGTCCCAGGAGGACGAATCATCGGCATCGAATTTGAGGCACCCTATACATGTCAAATTTTATGCATATTGGCAACAGGGCAACATCCAACATGGCATCAATAAATTCTGGGAAGTGTCAAGTGGGAAAAGGAAAACAGCTGATTAGCTGATTCTGTCCAAGTCCTAACAAATTTAAAACAATTTCTAAAGAAAACTAAAAAAAAATATTTTAATTACTTGTACCACCGTATCTAGGTAATACAAAAAACCATAGGTATTTAATTCCTATTGACAGTATTAAAATAACAGTAGTGAAAGAAATCCAAATTCAATACTCACTTATTTGCTATTATTGCAGTTTCAGGAATAAACTTAAGTCCTTTCTTTCTTTTTTCGTCTGACTAGCGAAAGACAATTGAAATGATAATACAATCAATATAAAATAAAAAAATAGACACAGAAGCTGAACACAAATGTTTTCTTTTTCTGTTATGACAAGTGACAGATGACAGACAGTACAGTTTGATTGACGTTCAAAATTATACAGTACCCATCATCAGCAGAGATGTAAAAGCGGTAATTTTCGAGTCGGAAAATTTCAATTTTTGGAAATTTACCGGAAAATTACTTGTTACTTGTTTACATGTTTAAATGAAAATTTTCCATGATAGGGAAAACAACTGTCAAACTTGTCATTGTTATTGTCAAACTTATCATGCATTCTATTGAGATAATTTAAGACATCTAACCGCCATTTGCACCGTCGTACCTTAAGCCTAGCTTAAGTTAAGTGTGGTTTAGAGTGTGACTTTTTTCATCTGTACTGTCACAGTCTAACCCACACTTAAATTAAGCTCGGCTTACAAAACGACGGTGCAAAAACGGGGGTAAATGATTAAATATTATTTATAAATTTGTGCAAGTATAGTAAGTAATCTGATTTAATTGAATAGATGTTCTATATGTTCTCCCTTCTGGGCTGTCGCAATAAAAACTGTCAAAATCAAACTTTACAACAAAGAACTCAGTTTTAACAGTAAATAACTCAGTTATTCGACGTTTTAGCTAAAAACACTATACAGGGTGGTCAAAAGAGAATTTCAGGGCTACAAATTGGTATATTAAACCACTCGATAATTGTCAAAATAACCGAGTTATTGACAATACAATGGAGTAGTTTACAGGATGATTTATTGAACTTTTAACATCCTTGTAACTTGTTTTCATTCTATAAAAAAAAATACCAAATATGAATCTTATAGATATTTGCGTCTACTTTATTCCTAGATAATCCATCAGTATACAGGGTGTCCCAAATTTGAGCAACAAACCAAACTTTCGATTTTTGGAATCTACGTCATATTCTAGTCCTACTTGATGTAAAATGTTTGTATCGATATTCAATTGTTTTTGCTCCTACAGAATTACTTTTTTGATCACTCTCCTCGAAAGCAGAAATTCCCAATTTGAGCGAAATTTTGGTGCATTTTTCCAGAAAATCGTCAATATCTCAATCTCTCTTATTTCAAACACCCTGTATAAAACTACCGTATAACAAAAGAAAGCTAATGAACGGGGCTATCACGTGACGTTGAGCGGGCACGGCTAAGTTGTCCCGTTTAGCCACCAGAGGGCGTCAAAGTTGACTCTCGTTTTTAACAGTTTTTGCTCAATATCTCAGAAACGATCTCAGGTTACAAGTCTGAAGTTTTTACCGCAAATGCACCTCGATGGGATGCAACTTCTACCTTCTATACACTTTTTAGGTATTATGCACCGTTTGACCTTGAAAAATTAAAAACTGGAATTGTCAAGAATTTTCAAGAGTGACCTTCTGACTTTTTTCAGAAAATTTTTTACTTTCAAAATTAACCTCAACTGCTTAAATACCTTCAGGTTATTAGTACAAAAATGACGTAAAGTGTCATTTGTCAAAATGTAATTTTGCAAGGGTGCCACGCCCTAAAGTGTCAAAATTGACATAATTTCAAGGTCATCTCCGAAACTGTGCCAGTTAGAGCAAAATGGACGTCAGACTTGTGTTCCCCAGGTTCAAATTAGTTCAAAAAATCACTTTGATTAAGGAAAGTCCAAAATAGTCGCCGTTAGTATAGTAGGCCCAAAAACTCCCTAAGTTAGATTAAAATTTCGTGCACTTTTTCAGAAAATCGTCCATAACTCGCTTATTTCAAACACCTTGTATAAAACTACCGTATAACAAAAGAAAGCTAATGAAATCACGTGACGTTCAGCGGGCAGGGCTAAGTTGCCCCGTTTAGCCGTTAGAGGGCGTCAAAGTTGACTATAGTTTTTTGCAGTTTTTGCTCAATATCACAGGAACGTTTCAGGTTACAGGTCTCAACTGCCTGAATACCTTCAAGTTAATAGTACAAAAATGTAAAAAACAAATTATTTTTGAATTTTCAGATTTTCCAATTTTTCCGGACAATTACCGAAAATTTTCTAGAAAAATTTCCATAAATTTAATTTTTAATACATGGGTGAGTTTTATGATCGGAAAAGCACATTCTAAGGAACTTTGTGCATATAAACATATGTCCGCCATTGCTTCGTGTAGAGGGTAATAAAGTTCAAAATAAAAAGAATGTTTTTATCCACTATTGTGTGAAAAGTGTATTTTTTAAAAATACCTTTTTTTTAGTTTATGAGTAAGTGTAGTGAAAGCAAAACTTATTTGCATATATTTGCATATATTTATTATATCCTAACATGTGGAAATTTACTCCCAAGTAGGTTTGGACGCTGACCCGCCCACAGTACAAAAACAACTAATAAAAAATACATAATATATTACATATTACACACTCACAATTCAATTTTAGCATCCACATATTATATCACTTTATCATGTCAACTCTTAGCTTCTTCACTCACACTGATCTCTTCGTGTGAGCCAGTAAGTTCGGCAGAGGAAACACCTTCATTGGTGTCTGTACTCACACTCGTAAGTTGCTCAACACTTACAGTCTCAACACTCTCAGCCTCCGTTTCGCTCGTCACCGTTGCCGGTTTAGACGTAACAGGTTTAAATCCTTGATTGTAAACTGGTAGACGTGGTCTAATCGGCATTCTTTGATTGTATATAGGCGTACGAGGTAGCATCATACCATTATGAAATGGCATTCGGTAGAAATTTGGACCCATCATCGGTAAGCGATGTGGGTAAGGAGGTATTGCAAACGGAGGATATCCCTAAAATTACAATTATTTGTAATCTCACGAAAATGTATTTGTATCTTTAGGTTGTACCATTATCCAAGGCGGAGGAACAGCAGGCGATCTGTAAATTCATTAAAATAATACATATACATGATGGCCCAATTTGTGACAAAGTCCCATATACTGTTTGACCAAAAAACAGGTGAGCTCAAACTTTAATAATAAAATTATTATAAAACAAATGAGATGAGGACTTACCTACGCCTAGATCTGGAACGTCGTCTTCTTGATACAGAACTTTCTACTTGTCAAAAGAAAATAGTTAACAATTCACTTCTAAAATATCCAAAATTACAATATTACCTGATCGTAATAGACCTGGCGTAATAGACCTATTTCTATGCCGACTCACTGACCTGGACCTAGACCTGCTAGTTCTGTCTCGTGATTTTCCTCGACGATTACGCCTTTCCCTGCTGTAACGGCGCTCCCGACTATATCTTCTCGAACTACTTCGGGTGTGCCTCTGTCTACTTAAACTTCTCCTATTTCTCTCAGAACTATTGCTTTTACTTCTTCGTCTGCTTCTCTCTCGACTTCTGCTTCTGCTTCGTCTTCTTTCACTGCTTACATCTCTTCCATCCACTCGATTTGATGTTCCCTCATCGCTATCGTAATGATATACTGTTCTACTCTCGGTTCTACTACTACCAAAGTCTTGATCTACTTTAATGCCGCGTGCGAAAACTGGCACCCTAGGAGGAACACCTTAAAAAGCGATTTTTACTGTTATGTGACAAAACTATTGTCCAGTTAAATCTACCTTTGCGGACGTGAACGCAAGAAACAATTTTAGCATAGTCGTCTATAGACGTCTCTAAAGGAAGATTAGAAGCTGTAGCAATTACTCCCTTTCTCTCTATTGACACTTTTATGGTAGTCAACTGAGACTTGTCGATTTTCGATAACAAACTGCGTTTTGCATAACTTTCATCAGGGGTCCTATAAAATAATCAACATTTTTATAAATTCAACCATATTATCAATATAACAAACTGTTAATAGGCTTAATAAGGGTCAAATAGGTACTTTATTTTATTTCATTCACAGCTGTAAAGATAAAATGTCTTCTGACCAGTGACTGAATCTAAATTTAGCAATTTTTGTATAAATATAAACCCACGGGGGCCCACTGCCCATTATTTGGGTCAAAAGATTGCCTCCCCCAGAAAGTCTCGGATTTACTGGGATCTCCCCAGATATCTAATAATTCTTCAGATATCCTCAAAAATCTCCCCGTTTTTCCCAGAACTTTTCAAATATCCTTAGATCTCTTTAATCACCAAAAAATCTCCCCAGACATTTTTCTAGTTTATTGTATGTCAAATTAAATTATTATAGTCACATGAGTATTATAAATCTGAGATCAAAAAAAAGTTTGATTTAAGTATAACTTGGAACAAAGTATCGGTGATTTGTTAGAAAATGTCAAGGAAAATACTTTGCAATACCCACAATTCAGGCGGCTTAAATAGCTCGATAAAAACTGCTCACGGAAAAGATCGATGCAACCAAATTTATGGTATTTTTTAACGAACTGTATCTCCAACATGTCTCAGCCGAATTTAATGAATAAAAAAGGTTTTAAAAGACCGTTTTTTGAAGAATTAGAAGTAGAGATTCATTTTGACTCTGTGGTATATAGGGTAAAGCAAAACATGCTGCAAATTTCTTGAATTTCAACCCACTGCATTTGATGGTTGGAATAATTTTTCCACATTTTTTGAAGGTTTGTTTATTTTTTTCAATTTTTAAAACTATATGAAAGATCCTTAAACCTTAAATTCTGATTACAGGAATTTTCAAAAAACCTAAAAATTTAGTAAAATCTTTAATGATGGTGGATGTTGCTAGTTACCTAACCTAACCTAACCTAAACCTAAGTAGTAAAAATTCAAAACTAATTTAAATTAAACTTAATATTTTTTTATAATAAATTGTACTTTTATAAAAAGTTATTTGAGTATGATTCTTGTTTGAAGCTTTGTTGGCGAGCTGGCCCTTCTTCACACTTCTTATTATTACACATTTTATTTTATTTAAAAATAATAATGGTGCCTAACTAGTGGGATGTGGTCTAATGAGCAGTCAAATTAAAACAATTTTCATTAATATGACTTGAGGACAAACATTATTGAGAGACTTTTTGAGTCCTTATTTATCTTTAAAAAAACTTTCAAAATACAGTAGTTTTTATTACTCTATTTTTGGCATTTGAAAAATATATTTTTAAATTTTAGCTCATTGTATGTGTGGATGTTTTGGTAAAAAAGTACATTTTATTAAATCAAGTTTTTTTTTATAATAAGTATTATTGTTTATATCGATCGAAACCACTGTTTGAGTTTTTAGGTTACCTCAACTACTCAATCACATTCATTCAACTGAGACATAAACAAATGCTTGTTGACTCCTGATACTGATCTTTTTAGGCAAACCCAATAGGCACTTTAATCTTAAAGTAGCTATTTAGCAGGACTGGAGCTTAAGCAAGTAACTTTTGAAGAAGCAAAAGAATGATTGATGACATATTTACTTTACTGAATGTTAGATTTGTAAAAACTTTAAACATATAAATAAAATTTAAAGGCACTTTCAGACTTCAGATTTAATAAGAGTCAGTGTGGTTCCAAGCTCCACAACTTCTTGAAACTTGTATTTTAAAATATCTTCTAAAAACAAGGAAATAATAAAATGCTTTTAGCAAGAGTCCTCTTGTAAATTGGAGAAAAAACACATTGATACTTTACAACACTTCTATAAGTCCAGTGTTTTGCTGAACTAAACATGCAAAACATAAATACTAGTAATACTACAAACCGGCGTATCAGAAATAAACAAAAAATTTACCTTGATTTGCTACTTGAGCTTCTACTTGAGTCACCCTTTTGATTCATGTTTTCTTCAGGATTCAAATTTAAGATTTAGCCATTTAATTAGTAATTACTTTAGGTAATCAACACAATTTAAGGAAATACATCCAATCTAAAAGCCTAGTTTATAAAACAAAATTTAAATTTAGTAGTAAATTTAAATTTAGCTGTAAATCTAAAAAATAATGGTGTTTATAAAATAACTAATCAATATCAATAAATAAATCAATGACTGCTAAATGCCAAAGTTGTCATTTGCGCTCATTTGACATAAGTCAACTCTCAAAAATATTAAGTGACATTCGGGATTCCCACATACCCAGTGTTGTGATTTTGGAATACACAAACACAAAAATTGAAATTGGAAAAACCAAATATTACCATATAACTATGGCAAGCCGTTTTACTTTTTATTACATTTTGGACCTCAAATGTCATAAAAACTGTTTTAACGACTTTTTTTAAAATTGATACCTTGTTTTCATTATCAGATAATGGAAACGTTTCTATTATGTGATAATAAAAACACATATCAAAAAAACTAAAGTTTTTTTTAAGACTTCTATTTTTATGACATTCATTTCTATTATGTGATAATGGAAATAGAGGGCGCCATGCTTGGAAATAATTGAAGTTGAGTGACATGTGGACTCGGACTGTGATGTATAGTATTCTGTATATTAAGGAAATCGTCACAGTCTAAGTTCAGAAATGTCAAAAACGTCATTAAAGGTGCTTGTCACTGGTTGTCAATTTTAGTTTTTTTCCTTTAAATTATCACAATTTTAATAGTGTCTAAAAAATAAGTATCATAAAAACAAAATGCGTTTTTTTGATACTGGTTTTCATTATCACATAATAAAAACTAATTTCCATTATCTGATAATTTAAATGCATCTGATTTTAAAATGTCTTAAAAACGCTGGTAGTTTTTATGACTTCTATTTCTATTATCACATAATGAAAACGTTTTCATTATCTGATAATGAAAATAAGTGTAAAAAAAATACATTCATTTTTTTGATATGTGTTTTTATTATCACATAACAGAAACGTTTTCATTATCTGATAATGAAAATAAGTTTAAAAAAAAATACATTCATTTTTTTGATATGTGTTTTTATTATCACATAATAGAAACGTTTTCATTATCTGATAATGAAAACAAAGTATCATTTTAATACACTCCTTAAAACAGTTTTTATGACATTTGAGGTTGAAAATGTAATAAAAAGTAAAACGGCTTGCCATATATAACAGTAGTGAAAGAAATCCAAATTCAATAGTCACTTATTTGCTATTATTGCAGTTTCAGGAATAAACTTAAGTCCTTTCTTTCTTTTTTCGTCTGACTATCGAAAGATAATACAATCAATATAAAATACAAAAATAAACACAGAAGCTGAACACAATTTTTTTCTTTTGTTGTTATGACAAGTGACAGATGTCAGACTGTACAGTTTGATTGACGTTCAAAATTTTACAGTACCCATCACCACTAAGCCAAGTATATACAGGGTGTTTCAAGTTTTATGATCGGAAAAGCAAGCTAAGGAACTTTGTGCATATAAACATATGTCCGCAATTGCTTCGTGTAGAGGGTAATAAAGTTCAAAATAAAAAGAATGTTTTTATCCACTATTGTGTGAAAAGTGTATTTTTTAAAAATACCTATTTTTTAGTTTATGAAAGTATTTATTTGCATATATCTTTATTATATCCTAACATGTGGAAATTTACTCCCAAGTTGGTTGGACGCTGACCCGCCCACAGTACAAAAACAACTAATAAAAATACATAATATATTACATATTACACACTCACAATTCAATTTTAGCATCCACATATTATATCACTTTATCATGTCAACTCTTAGCTTCTTCACTCACACTGATCTCTTCGTGTGAGCCAGTAAGTTCGGCAGAGGAAACACCTTCATTGGTGTCTGTACTCACACTCATAAGTTGCTCAACACTTACAGTCTCAACAGTCTCAGCCTCCGATTCGCTCGTCACCGTTGCCGGTTTAGACGTAACAGGTTTAAATCCTTGATTGTAAACTGGTAGACGTGGTCTAATCGGCATTCTTTGATTGTATATAGGCGTACGAGGTAGCATCATACCATTATGAAATGGCATTCGGTAGAAATTTGGACCCATCATCGGTAAGCGATGTGGGTAAGGAGGTATTGCAAACGGAGGATATCCCTAAAATTATAATTATTTGTAATCTCACGAAAATATATTTGTATCTTTAGGTTGTACCTCATAATAACCGTACTCCATTCCGGGCATCATCCTAGGCGGAGGAACAGCAGGCGATCTGTAAATTCATTATAATAATACATATACTGTTCTCGCGGAGTGAGTTTACCCGTGCGTCACAAAGGCTACGTCATTTATAATCATATGAATCAAATCAAGTTTTCGTCAACAAACCTGTGTTCATATTATAGAAAAGGGCGTGTCTAAAGCTTCGTCACGTTTAAAATTTTCCGTGTATTGTCAGTCAGAAAGTAGAGATCTTTGGCTGCAAATTTGCACTAAAACAACCTTATACCAAAGCAAATCAAAAATATCTTGACCGAAATAACATTTTTTATTTATAAGAAGTCTCCGTTTGAATCATAGAATTCCGTCTAAATTTGAAACCTAATTTACCAAAATTCGCAGAGATGTATCACCAATATGTAGTATTTCTTTAACTTTAAGCTCTTGATTTAGGTTCTGGATGGTTACATGTTTCTCTAAAATAAATACAACAAATTAAAAATTCAATAAGACATTCTGAGTGATGCTGTAGTATCTCATATCTCATTTTCAGGTTGCAATCCACTTATTTTATTTTAAACTTGCTGGAAAACATTTTAGACGCTTATTTTATTTTTCTATGACTGTATTATTAATATGTTTCAAGAAATTTTTATGAAAAATCTATAATTCAACCCAAAAATCTCAGTCTTTGGAAACAATGAAATGTTAATAGATGTTTCTTACAAAAGTAGATATATTTTACTATTATTAACATACTATCGTTGTACATATCATATAATGTATTTCGAAGATCCATTTTAATGCTTTCAGATAAATCATTGGTCTTGGCCCGTCGATAACATCTCGATTTACGTTTTCTAGGTCAAAAAATCATAAGATTACTTGCTTGTTTTTTCCGAATCGAATAAACAGTTTTGCGGGAAATTTTAAAAGCAGCTACAACCTTCTAGTATCAAAAAAAATACATCAGTAAGGTCTTAAAATTTCTTATTTTCTTCCTGAACAGATGATAAAGCTTCTAAAGGTCCTCCATTGGTTTTTTCCAATTCAAAATATTCACAAAGGTTAAGAATTAACTGCTGGGCTTGTCTGTGGAGAATTTTTCCAGGCATTTTCTAAAAGAATACTGTAATAGTAAGTAATTCCAAATTTAGGAAAAACCAAATGGCTAAATAAAAATCATAATAGACACTCCAACTTTTTTTTCAAAACAGGTTAGTAATTGTGCCAATTTTGGTTAGATCGTGACAGCCGACATAAAAAAAATAAAAATATTAATAATAACATTATGAAAGTACTTACAGAATGTTAAAAGCGTAGAAAAAATAGCTCTTAAAAGAACTGTGGTGGTGTGGTAAATAGGAAACTTTATAAATGATTAACAACACAAAGAAACGGAAAAGAATTAATAGTAAACAAATCAAATAAATTTCGATGGTTTTCAAACTGACAATGACTGAAATAGAAGCGCTAATCAGAAAATGTTTTTTTTTTTGGAAGACATTCACTTAGTTATTTACCCTTTCTGAAAGTGAACAATAGACAAGGATAAAGTCAATAATGCATGTCTACTTCTAAATCACAGGGAGATGACGCACGGGTAAACTCAGTCCGCGAGAACAGTACATGATGGCCCAATTTGTGACAAAGTCCCATATACTGTTTGACCAAAAAAATTATTATAAAACAAATGAGATGAGGACTTACCTACGCCTAGATCTGGAACGTCGTCTTCTTGATACAGAACTTTCTACTTGTCAAAAGAAAATAGTTAACAATTCACTTCTAAAATATCCAAAATTACAATATTACCTGATCTTTCTCTACTCCTAGATGACCCGGCTCCACTGTCATGTGACCTGCTATTTTAAATAAAAAATTAATCATGTCATTCAAATTAAACGACGTCGAAATAGTTACCTAGGACTGCGTGAATAGGAAATTCCAATTCGTCGTTTCTCCTTACGTAAAGCTAAATCAGGATGCCCAGGACGATACTCTCCAGGTCGTAGTGGCGTAATAGACCTATTTCTATGCCGACTCACTGACCTGGACCTAGACCTGCTAGTTCTGTCTCGTGATTTTTCTCGACGATTACGCCTTTCCCTGCTGTAACGGCGTTCCCGACTATATCTTCTCGAACTACTTCGGGTGTGCCTCTGTCTACTTAAACTTCTCCTATTTCTCTCAGAACTATTGCTTTTACTTCTTCGTCTGCTTCTCTCTCGACTTCTGCTTCTGCTTCGTCTTCTTTCACTGCTTACATCTCTTCCATTCACTTGATTTGATGTTCCCTCACCGCTATCGTAATGATATACTGTTCTACTACTACCAAAGTCTTGATCTACTTTAATGCCGCGTGCGAAAACTGGCACCCTAGGAGGAACACCTTAAAAAGCGATTTTTAATGTTATGTGACAAAACTATTGTCCAATTAAATCTACCTTTGCGGACGTGAACGTAAGAAACAATTTTAGCATAGTCGTCAATAGACCGCTCTAAAGGAAGATTAGGAGCTGTAGCAATTACTCCCTGTTTCTTTATTGACACTTTTAAGGTAGTCAACTGAGACTTGTCGATTTTCGATAACAAACTGCGTTTTGCATAACTTTCATCAGGGGACCTATAAAATAATCAACATTTTTATTTCATTCACAGCTGTAAAGATAAAATGACTTCTGACCACTGACTGAGTCTAAATTTAGTAATTTTTGTATAAATATAAACCCAGGGGTTACTCACTGCCCATTATTTGGGTCAAAAGATTGCCTCCCCCAGAAAATCTCGGATTTACTGGGATCTCCCCAGATATCTAATAATTCTTCAGATATCCTCAAAAATCTCCCCGATTTCCCAGATCTTTTCAAATATCCTTAGATCTCTTTAATTACCAAAAAATCTCCCCAGGAAATTTTCTAGTTTTTTAAGGTTTATTGTTGTATTTCAAATTAAATTACTAGTCAAGTGAGTATTATAAATCTAAGATCAAAAAATAGTTTAAGTATAACTTGTAATTAAAAGAAAATGTCAAGGAAAATACTTTGCAATACCTACAATGTGTGGGTATTCAGGCGGCTTAAATAGCTCGATAAAAACTGCTCACGGAAAAAATCGATGCAACCTAATTTTTGGTATTTTTTAACGAACTGTATCTCCAACGTCTCAGCCGAATTTAATGAATAAAAAAGGTTTTAAAAGACCGTTTTTTAAAGAATTAGAAGGAGAGATTCATTTTGACTCTCAGTGATTTCTTTATTGGTATACAGGGTAAAGCAAAACATGCTGCAAATTTCTTGAATTTCAACCCAGTGCATTTGATCCTTGGAATCATTTTTCCACATTTTTTTAATGTCATGTTTTTTTTAAACTATATAAAACATCCTTAAACCTTAAATTCTGATTACAGGAATTTTCCAACAACATAAAAATTTAGTAAAATCTTTAATAATGGTGGATGTTGCTAGTTACCTACCTAAGTAGTATAAATTCAAAACAACCATCAAGAGATACATAAACATAACCTTACAAGATAACAACAACATTTCTTCTTAGCTCCTTTTATCTTGTGTGAAAAGGTAAACCAAAACGTGTAATACTCTGTATATAGGGTGTCATAATATTTTGTGTACAGTCAATAGTAAATTCTCTCATAAACTATTATATTAACATTCCCCTACAGATTATTATTTTATAGTTTTGCAAGAGGAAAGTGATTTATTTAGTGCAGCCTTACATTTTTATTACTATAGTTGACAAAATGGTTGAAAAATTATCATAAAACCTTAAAAAGATAAATAATTGTAAAACATATTATATTACAAGAAGCAAAATTTCAATGTGGCCAAAACCAATATTTTTTTTTAAATAAATTGTACTTTTATAAAAAGTTTGTTGAGAATGATTCTTGTTTGAAGCTTTGTTGGTGAGCTGGCCCAGGAGGTACCTTTTCTTCACATTTTTTATTATTACACATTTTATTTTATTTAAAAATAATAATGGTGCCATATCTGGGATGTGGTCTAATGAGCAGTCAAATTAAAACAATTTTCATTAATATGACTTGAGGACAAACATTATTGATAGGCTTTTTGAGTCCTTTTTTCTTCTTTAAAAAACTTTGAAAATACAGTAGGTTTTATTACTCTATTTTTTCCATTTGAAAAATATATTTTTAAATCTTGTATGTGTGGATGTTTTGGTAAAAAAGTACATTTTATTAAATGGTGTTTTTTTTTTATAATAAGTATTATTGTTTAATCGATTTTTTATAAAACACTGTTTGACTTTTTTTAACTAACTGAGTTTTTAGGTTACCTTTTACCTCTCAACTGAGACATATACAAATGCTTGTTGGCTCCTGATACTTATCTTTTTACTCAATAAGGTAACCAGATTGACAAATAACATAAAATTTGAGCAACACAATAGGCACTTAATAGTAAAGTTGCTATTTAGCAGAACTGGAACTTAAGCAAGGAACTTTTGAAGAAGCAAAAGAATGATAATTTACTTAACTGAATGTTAGATTTGTAAAAACATTAAACATATAAAATT
Source organism: Ips nitidus (assembly GCA_018691245.2). NCBI lineage: Eukaryota > Metazoa > Arthropoda > Insecta > Coleoptera > Curculionidae > Ips > Ips nitidus. The sequence continues at coordinate 5,031,480 of CM042788.1, forward strand.
TAAAGGCACATTCAGACTTTTTCTAGTTAACAAGAGTGTGTGGTTCCAGGCTCCACAACTTCTTGAAACTTTTATTTTAAAAACAAGGAAATAATAAGATGCTTTTAGCAACAGTCCTCCTGTAAATTGGAGAAAAAACACATTGATACTTTACTTCTATAAGTCCAGTGTTTTGCTGAACTAAACATGCAAAACATAAATAGTTACTACTAGTAGTACTACAAACCGGTGTATCAGAAATAAACAAAAAATTTACCTTGATTTGCGTCTACTTGAGTCACTCTTTTGATTCATGTTTTCTTCAGGATTCAAATTTAAGATTTAGCCATCTAATTAGTAATTACTTTAGGTAATCAACACAATTTAAGGAAATACATCCAATCCAAAATGTAAACAATAAACTTGGAACAAAATTTAACCTCAAATCTTAAATGTCAATTGTCATACGTCAATTACTTTGCACGTTCTACTTTCTTAACTTCTTTTTTTTTCTAATCATATTCCATGTATGAGAGTTTATTGATAAATTTGGAATTCAATACTCTTTTTAAAATAGATCCTTTCTACACGAACGCTTTGATATACATTATCAAAAGCACTTATTGTTTTTTGTAGTAAAATTTGAAATTAACCAAAACCAATTAAAATAATGGTAAAAAATCGAATTGGAAAGATTTCCTTGACCATATTGCCTGAAAGAAGAACCAAACGCAAAGAAGATTTGAGGTTATATGATCAATTGTCATCACTGCATAGATAAATACATATTACATTTATCTTTTTATCAAATGAATTTCAATTTTCTAGTTATTTTTTGAGTTAATTTGGAATAATTGAATGTTTCACTTGTGTTTTTTGTGGTCTAGAACAGTAGTGTGGCATAAAATTAATATTACAACAAATTTGGATTGAAACAACATTTCCAGTCAGCAAAACATGTAACTTCTACACTTGTAAAATAATTATAAAAATCCATGTTACCCTCTTAATTGTGATGGCAGAAGCTGGAAAGGCAAAAACTCAAGACAATTTAAGCAAGAATAAAAAGCTAAACAAGGGAGCCAATCCAAATCATGTGTTTCGAAAAAGACAAGTTTCAAAGCCAGAAACTGGTGCAAATGTAATTTATGTTAGCACTAAAAGCGCCTTAAAAGTAAGTAAGTTGTTTCTTGACAAATTAGTGTTGTTATAGTGAATTTTTTTGTTGTAGGGTCTGTTTGAACAGTGTTCGAAATTAATAAACAACAACCACAATGAACTAATCATTTATTGCTTAGGAGCCTCTATACAACGCGGTATTTTGTTAGCACTTCAATTATGCGATAAATTTGTTAGTTTTCAACATGAAACTAAAACATTTTCAACAACTTTAATTGGTAAGCTTTGTTAGATCATGCTTGTGGTTTGTCTATACAAATTTTGTTACAGATGATCTAGAACCAGCAATTGATGATGCAGATTATGAAGTACAGAAAAGATTCAACTCAGCATTGAGAATAAGAGTGTTTCGAAGTGATTTAATGGATCAACCTAGTTCATCAGGAGAAAATTTGAAATAAGTGGTATTGGACTTACTTAAACATGTATTTCACAGTGGAGGAGATGGTAAAATGGCTTGGCCTTACTGTCTTTGAAATTTGGATTAACCTCATTTCCTTATTCGTTTTTACAATAGTTTTAGTGTTCAAAGTGGATTCAGATATTGAAATCTACACTAACAATTGGTGGTTAATTTTCTCTCCTTTATTTATAGGAGATGCTTTGAATGCATACTTTTGCATTATTGTATTTATAAGAATGATCATGGAGACTACACTAAAGTTTTGTGTAATTAAGTTGTGTTGGTCAGTGTTGTTTTTAGCATTGATTTTTGTGTTTAAATTTTTGCTATGCAAAAAGTTACTGAACCAAATCACACTGGACTATTCTGAAGTGTTTGCTCCTGTGTATATTTTATTACAACTAATTGCTGTGCGCGCTTGCCAGCAAAGCTCATAACAATAAATAATTACATGGTTAATTGGTACAATGCCTGCAGTTTTTGTGGTGATTGTCATTGTATATTGGAAATTTGCCATTGACATATTATATTGCAATTTCGGTCTCACAGAGGACAATTTCAAAAATATTTGGGCCTGCATAAACTTTATTAATAAAAATAAGTATTCATTTAATTTTGAAATCTTAATTTACAAATAAATAATTTTTTCCCCAATTTTCACCCAGATCATTTTTTTTTACCTAAAACAACTGTCTGCAATTGCTTCAATTTTAGCTATTAAAAAGTAATTCTCTCTAAAAAAATCTTGTTCTAAAATTTCTAAATTGTTTATTAATTAAAAATGTACGTACAAAATCCTGAAATATTTATTACTGTTTTAGAGTTTCAGAACATCTAAAACCATCTAGAAATGAAAGTCTAATTTTACCTTTTATAGGAGCGCGTTTATAAAGTAAGGGCCCTTTGCTTATATTTAAATATTGGCGCTTCTGAGCACAGTTTTACTACTGCAGAGACATCTACTGACTCGTTGCGAACCTACAGCGTCATTTGTTTTGATTCTGAAGTCGTAGTGTTGTCCGTGAGTGCAAAGAACAATGGCCGCAAAAATCGTTGATCCCTCCAACTCTGAGGTGCGTTCTGTGATTCGGTTCTTATGTGCAAAAGGATCGTCGGCTGCTGAAATTCGTCGCTCAACAAATTGAAACGTGGATCCAAAAAAAAACGCCGCGGAAAATTGTCATCTGGCATAATCCTCCTCCAGGATAACGCGCGTCCTCACACTGCTGCCAAAACCAAGGAGAAAATTCAAAATTTTTGTTGGGAACTTTTTGACCACCCATCGTACAGTCCGACTTCTTGCATTTTAAACAGTGGCTGGGTGGACAACGTTTTGAAACCGAAGAGGGACTCTTCTCTCAGGCGACAGCGGTACGAAAAATGCTTAGAAGTGAACGGCAATTATGTAGAGAAGTAAAGTAAGTTTGTACCTAACTAATTATGACAATAAAATTTGTTTCTTATGAGTGCCTATATTTTTTTCTGTGACCAAACGGCCCTTACTTTATGAACGCGCCTTGTACTATTTCACTACATGTTGAGTTTTTCGCATGCTTTTAAGCTGCAAAACCATATTCGAGTTCCTAGCGGTGAAAAACCTTACAAGTGTGTTGAGTGCCAAAAGTGTTTTCCCTAGGACAGTAATTTGCGAATTTATGCCCCTAAAAAAACCTGCTGAAATGTGAACAGTGCCGAAAATGTTTTTTTCAAAACAGCGTTTTGCGTAGCAATATGCGAGTCTATAGTGGTGATACACAACTAATCAATCTGTTTGATTAGTTTGCTTTGTTACCACTTGTTCTGTTCCATAGAGGTATGAATATTCCAACTTACAAATGTACTGTTGATACTGATATTCGATAACTGGTTGGAATTTGGCCATTATGTAATTAGTACGAAAAACAAAAGTTTGTAGGACTTATTACCCCAGTTTTCTTGCACCCTGCATATGTTACACACACATAGGTAACACATGTTATAGAATTATAGAGTCAGCAAGGTTAGCATAATGAGGTCGCTGACGAATATAAAAGATGCACCGTAGCTCGACTAAATCACCGAACTCTGGGGTCCTCCCCAAAGGGAGGTCACTGATCTCTGGGTTAGTCTGGGTACGCTTCTTGTGTAACAAAACGTGGAGAATTAGGTGACCAAGAGCAGCAATAGTTGCCGTACCTTCTTACCTCCCTTTGCTAGTACCACAGCGTCTTTACCGGCCCGGTAAAGCTTACGCCCTCCGTGAATCCTACAGATATTCCTGACAAGCATCCCCGTCATGATCTAGGCCGTCTTGGCAATCTGGGGGTAAGAACATTGTACTGTTGCCTTAAATTCCAAAATAAAATGGGTTACCTGTGGAATCCTGAGTTTTCTTCCCTCTGAGCTACCCCTTAACGTGACACTATACTTACCAAAAATATAAATTTTGAATTGGGTTTGTCAAGATTTGATTTATAGCAGTCTTGTCAAGGACTTTTGTGTGGTAAACTATTGTTTTACTTATAGTTTTAAGATTAACACAAAGCAAGTTAAGTTCCTGTCTAAATTTTAAAATAAATATGTAAACAAACAGCTCTCCATCTAATAATCCTTTAAATTGTTTATTAAAAATTGCGGCCACGGCTCAAGTTTGAGACCCCACACGAATAATAAATGTGAACTGATACTGCAAGTAGAATTTCCAGTTATTGAAATTAGATGTATAACCAAAAACACTGTAGTATCATCGAAAACGATCCAGATATCTCTGCAGAAATCCTAAAATTCAAGCAAGAAGAGATATATTTCTAGGAATAACACTAGATCCCAATTTTTATTGGCACATTCAGGAAACTGGCAGTAAAGCCACAAAAGCTTTTCAAAAATCTGTAAAAGGAGAAGCCTAACAGGAAAAAGACCTGGGGTAGATACTAAATCTGCGTAGTTTGTGTTTTCCTTTTGGATTTATTCTTATTAAGTGTCGTTTTTATTTTTAGGTTACGTAAGCTGAACAAGTTTGGTAATGATATTGGTTTTAAGGAAGAGGAGCATTACGATATTAAAACCGAAACAGCAAGCTACAGCACCGATGACGAGAAACTGCCTGAAGTCCACACTGATAGTCGCAAGAACAAGAATTTCCAGTGGTCTTCTTCTTCTTCTTCTATTGCCCTATCCGATGTTGCTCCAAACCATTTTCGCAGGTTAGCCAGCCATGAAATTCTTCTTCCAGGCCCTCGTCGGCCATCAACTTTGCCTTGGATTATGTTTTGGAGAATTCTGTATTTGTTATTTCTCATGATATGGCCAAAATACTCTAATTTTCTACGCTTCACAGTAAGCATGATTTCAGGCTCACATCCCATTCTTCGGAGTACTTCGTTTGTAATTCTTTCTATCAAAGAGATTCTAACAATTCTTCTGAAAATCCACATTTCAAAAGCTTGCAGCTTTTTTCCATATCGTCTGACAGCGTCCAAGCCTCCACACCGTACAGAAGAGTATATATAACACACGACTATTCTCTTCTTTAGAGCCAGATTCAGATCTCGACCTGACAGGAGCTGTATCATCTGCATAAACGTACTTCTCGCTATTTCAATTCTGTTTTATCTCCTGTGAGTGATCCAGTCCTCGTTCAACGTGCAGCCGAGATAAGTGAACTTTGCCTTCCTCTCAACTGGCTTATTGTTTATATACACGCTACCTGGTTGGACTGGATTTTTACTAATCACCATATATTTGGTCTTATTGACATTTAAGTTCAGCCCGTAGTCCTCACTAGTTTGGTTGACCCTGTCTATCAACTCTTGTAGTCCCTCTATACTGTCCGATAACAAGACGGTGGATATTATTGATGATTTCACCGTTAACTCTGATGCCTCGATTTGTATTTTTTAGAGCCTCCTTGAAAACGCTGTCTGAATAACGATTGAACAGGAGCGGCGACAGTATGCAATTCTGTCGTATACCTCTTTTGATGTTAATGTATTCTGTCTGCCTATTTTCCACTCTGACTGTAGCTTTTTGGCCCCAGTAGAGGTTAGCGATAATTCTGATGCCTTTTCCATCCAGTCCAATATCTGTTAACATCTCTATCATTTTTCCATGCTGGCATCTGTCAAAAGCCTTGGTGTAATCCAAGAAACACATATATACGTCGCAGTTTACGTCTCTGCACCGCTGAACCAAGACCTGGACTGCAAACAATGCTTCCAGTGGTAGTGATAAAAACCTTTTGAATGTTCCGAGTTAGAGGTGGAGGATGTGAAAAGATTTAGTTTAGAAAATAGCTGTATTTTATAAACGACTTTCTTATTGACATACAGTCATCAATGTGCTTATCCCCATTAAAACAGAAAGAACGAGTGGAGCAATATAATATTTGTCAAATTTATTATTTAGGTGTTTGACACTTATGTAATTGAGATTCAGAAAATATAATGCTTTTTCTTGGTTAGGTATTTAATGATCTAAACACTTCAAATTTTTTAATATCCTGATTGGCTATAATAAAGCAAATATAATGCTTTTTCTTGGCCATTCACATAATATCCTGCAAAAAACTACACTTTTAAAATGTTGTTAGTTGCATTTGGTACAAAAATTAAGGTTTTAAATGTACTGCCCATTTAAGATCATATTAAAATAAAAAAGGAAATAAATTAATTCAACTTTCTTGGTTGTTTTATTAAAAAAAAAACTTAACCACTCGGTATCATGCTTCAATTATAGTTTAGTTATCGTAGTTGTTCAAACTTTAATGTTATTATATTTTTTAGGTTCAAGCAAAACATGATTACCCTCGAATCCAGTCTGGATATCAAAGATGAATCAGAATGCAACTCAGGAAATTACCATTGCCTGACATGTCAAGTGACATTTTATGACCTTTATGAAATTGAACGGCACCCGAACCAAAATAATTGCAGATATTTTTGCGAGCTTTGTTCTCGTGAGTTCGGCCAGAAATCAGAAATTATCATTCACGCTATGGAACATAATAATATGGACGACAAATTTAACCTGCAATATTATGCTACTAAAAAGTCATGTCCGAAATGTTGTGAATATTTCGAAAGTTATTTTGACTTGTCTACTCACTTATTGCGTTCCCACACCGATAAAAAAACATTAAGGTGTTACAAGTGTGATAAAAGTTTTGCGTCTAAATATAACTTACGGAGACATATACGAAGACATATTGGTGAAAAACTTTATAAATGCCCTGATTGTGGAAAATCTTATTTTTCAAAATATTCTTTGAACATCCATTTGTCCACTCACACCGGTAAAAAACCATTTAAATGTAGTCATTGTGATAAAAGTTTTGCGCGAAAATCTCGTTTGGATCGCCATTTGATGGTACATTCTAATGAACGTCCGTACAAATGCACGATGTGTGACAAAACTTTTAAAAGAGAAAGTGCTTTCACTATTCATTTCCGTAGTCATACCGGTGATAAACCATACAAATGTAATAAATGTGATAAAAGTTTTCCGACTTATGGTGGCTTACATAGACATCAGCAAACTCACACCGATGAAAAACCATACAAATGTGAGAATTGTGAAAAATCTTTTTTACGGGGTTATCAATTACGTTTCCATCATTTGCGGGTACATTCCAGCACAAAAAATTACATTTGTGCTGATTGTGGAAAAGGTTATACGCATAAAAGAAATTTGGTGGTCCATTTAAGAAAAACTCATCCAACAGGACGGGACAAAATAGTCGGAAGTCAGAAGGAACAAAACATGTGAACCTCTGTATACCTTCTATACCTACTATTCAATATTCCACTTATCATCTCTTTATCGTTTACGTATGATGGCAACGCCATCATCATCAATACATGTTATTCCCTCTTTTTTGTGAAGAAGAAGAAGCATCTTTGCCTTTTCCTCTTAAGTCACAGCAGGCTTTAATTATGACAGTTTTGGGCAACTACTGTCATCATCCAATATATGGATTATCTGTAACATTGAAAAATGCTGATTTACAAACATTACTATATTTATTAAATAAACTGGCTTTATTTTTGAAGGATCTACCATCCATTTTGGCATCACATTTAGTTAAAACTCTGTATAAATATGACAGTAGCACATCACACACTGGTAACAACCGCACCTTTTAGAACAGTTTTCGATGCAAACAATGTGAATATGTTTCCATTGTTACGTTTAAATTGTGAACCCTTTTTGACCCAACAAGTCAAACGAGAAGGAGAATTAAAGTCAATTTGCCCCCTCTCCAGAAAAACTCCCCACTTTCAACACAAAGAACACTCTCCTCTAAAAAACAATAATCTAACTACACTAGACTAACACAAATAACTCGATATGCACTAAAAATTTATTAAAATGTTCTTTAAATAATTACTATCAAGTTTTCAATTTGTTTAGTCATTTTGCTACTTTTGTAGAAAAAGGTTTGTATGGAACTCCCTTTAGAAATTTCCATTTTATGTAATAATTCTTTGTGCAATTTGCTACTCTCTTTTTGCAGAAATTTGTTACGTAAAATGCAACTTTTTCTAACTAGTTACAGAAAGAATAATAATATTACTTACTATTGTTTGCTTAAATTTCAATTTCCTGAATGTAAATTCCGCTGTTCACATATCTTTCTACTGGTATTACAAAGGAATCGTTTGATACTACCGACACCAAGAAGGATTTGTTATAAGTTTGTCAATTTCGTAATTATTGTATACATCTTAACTCTTGTACATTTCGTAATATACCATGTTTAGTCGAGTTAAGCGAGTTTGTTTGCCCTGAGTGCGTTCCGATTGTTAAAATTGGAAAAACTGGTTTAAAGTAAGTATTCAAAAATCAGCGGACGAACCACAAAAGTGCTTTAAGTAAATGTTCAAGTTTATCATCTAAACTGTATTTATTTTTAAGCAGGCAAGAATAACTATTTAGTATGTAGTCCAAGTTGTGGTAGAATCATTATAAGTCTCCCAAAGTGATAGGTAAAAGCTCCAATCGTCTTGTTTTGGGTTAACTTGTTGAGAAATCGACTCATTAATTGCCAAGTAGTTAACATCTGATGAATTTGGATCTATTTCAGGCCACAGGGTATAATTTAAAGATGCGGATTCTTCAGGTGTAGGGTTTCTAAAAAAACATACCAATATTAAATAAAAGTAAGTAATAACACTTAGTAGTTACCCGAATTTGGCAAAGTTCGACCATAATGAAACTATAGTGTTGGCTACTTGTAAATCAGTTTCAGTGTAATTCAGTGAGTCGAAATAGAACAAATAGAATACTTCTTCAGCGTGGCCAGCACCTACAGAAAAGAACTTCAATGTTTTGGTATTTATCAAATATAAAATACCTATACAAACCTTCGTAAGTTCTGTTACTATTCGAAGCATTTCCTTGATAACCAAATTCATAATAATACACAGTGGTGTAGTTTGCCATAGTTTCTGCTGATTTTCTGATTGGTCTGTTGAATTGATCCGCAGAAATAAACTGTTAAAATTATGGAATTATCAGTACTCAACACTAAAATATTACTAAAACTCATACATTAATCAAGCGTTGCCTATCATATGAAATTGACTCAGATTCAAAAAAGTTATATTTGGTTTTATTTCCGGCTGAATATCTGTTGAGGGTTTCCTGAGTTAAAGACCAAGGAGTTAGCGTGGAAACAGCAACGTCGTAGTTGGTTAAATAAAAGTCCAGGTAAACTAAAAGATGGTTTTTTAGAATTAATAAAATCAAAGTGTTTTCAGGTCTTACGTGGAACATCGCCAGCGAATAGAGCTTCCTGACTATTAAAACCTAACAAAATGGGTACTCTATTGAAATTCCCGTTACTTAAAGCCTCATCGCTGTCGTTAACATACACTGCATCCTCTGTATCAGGTTCCAAAGTGGGGGCAAATGGAAAACCTCTCAAACCGTTCTCAAGAAACACCTTAAAACTGTTTCATCCGTTTTATGTAAACAAAGTTAGTGCAAAGACATTACCGTCCATCCAGCACGATTGCCTATCCTAACCAGCGTCTCTACTTCCACCTCCCGAAGATTCTCCACCAATAAGGTGGTGTTTGAAGAGTACGAAAGTAAGTTTATAGCAGTCAGTTGCGCAATTCTTGATGCTCTAGTGTTTAAAGCCCACAAGTTTAACGTAGTGCCACTATCCATTATAGCTTTGTGGAACAAGCCTGCAACCCAGCAAATTTTATTTTGAATATACAGAGTTGTAATGATGAGTTGGTACCTGTTGCAGCAGAGCTTTGTACTAAAATATGGACCGACGCTGCGCCGGCACTTTCACCAAAAATAGTCACGTTATTCGGGTCTCCTCCAAAATAAGCAATGTTATTTTGAACCCATTTGAGGGCCTTGATCTGGTCCTTAATGCCAAAATTACCTGGTAAGGCTTCGTCTTCGTTACTTAAAAATCCTAGGACTCCTATTGAAAAATGAATCAATCAGTCAAGTTAATTATTGCACTGCAAGAGTGTAGTAATTGTGAAAAATTAATTCTACTGATGAAGTGGAATTTCAGCAATATGTGAATGAGCACAAGATTCATTGCCACACTAGTCTGGAGTACGGTACGAAATGGAATACGAAGTTTTCCAGAAATGGTGTACCGACAAAAAAGTGAAAAAGATTAGCGATGTATTGATCGCCTATTTTGTCGGCAATTTCAAAGGTAAGAAGCCTCTTCTTCCCTGTGGTGCTATTACTCCACGTGAAAACCGACTTTGTCTAAGAAATGACAAATATCCGAGATGAAATGGCTTGACCAAAAGTTTAGCGTGATGATATCGAAAGTGAACCTTCGAATCATACTTTTCTAGTTCAAAAATTGGGTTTTTATCATTGATTTTCAAATCTAAAATGTAGTTTTGTAGTGCCTGATGTTTTTCAATTATTAGTCACAGATTGTTCTGACTAAAATGGCAACAAATGACATAGCAAAAGCAAAGCAAAAAGGGGTTATACATGGTCGTTACAATTCCAGATGAACAAAACGCACATTTCCAGAAGATTTTTGCTTTTTGGACGAGACCAAGAATATTTAAACAAATACCTCTCATTGCGGCTTCTATAAATGACCAGCAACAGGGTATTTTTATATTACAAAAATGGCAAGTGCACCTCACAACTGATTGGAATCTATTCCATCAGAAAGATCAAATAGCATTTTTCCTTAAATCATCAAGGTAGATGGAAGTCTTCTGTGACAGAAGGGTATATTGAAGAATCTATCGAAAATAAAATTTGCTTGGCTAAGAGAAGCGTTGGGGGTGTGTTGGTGTTGGAAAGAAGATCGATATCCAGGATTCTACATCAGGCTGCTCCAAATCGATCGTACCATCAATTTTGCTAGGATCTTCATGTGCTTTAAGTGCTCCAGTTCTTAAAATCAAATATAAACTTCTGCATTTCGCAAAATTAACATGACAACCGATCAAGTGAGACTTCCCCCTTAATTAGATATTATCTGACTGTTAAATTAGTATGAATAACTTGAAGAGTTAGGGCTTAGTCGTTCAGCAGAGTTAAATCTAGGAAAACTTATTTCTATCAAATCATTTTGTTTAAATATTACGCCAAATTAAAAAAAATACGTTACAAACGTTAATTGTTCTGTTTATGTAAACATTATGTCACTAAGCTTTGAAAACACAAAGGAAAACGACGATAATAATCAATACTGTTAACTTGTAAATGAAAAGCTAATTTACAGTATTAACAAGTTATGAAATTAGTGAACCTAAACGAGAGTGTTTATAAAGGATATTTAGATTTCCTTGAAACGGATGTTAAATAGTAACTTTCTAACAATTAGTAATCAAACTAAATTTTTGAGATAAGCACATGTGAAAGATATTCTATTATTATACTATAGTCTTTGTTTTATAAAATCAGTTTCAAATAGAACAAATTTAGTTTCATTCAAACAAATTTCAGTATTTTAATCGGCAAGAAACTTACCCAATCGATAGTTGAAAGTGACAAACACCAAACCAGAATCAATAAAGTTGTCAGGTGTATAAGCACTACTGTTTCCATTAATAAAAGCTCCACCATATATCCACACCAGCACAGGAAGATTGCTAGCATTTAGCTGCAAAATTACCAACTCAATCAATCAAGTAACAATTGTTATTTCTACGCACATCTGGTGTATAAACATTAATATAGAGACAATCCTCATCCCCAGAAATACTTCCAGTGGCCGTAATATCTAAGGATGAAAGTTGGATGCACGCATTTCTGTACTGAGTGGCATCCCACGTACCATTCCATTTAGAAACGTTTCGAGGGCTCTAACAATCTATATAAAGTTAAATCTGTTTGTAATGTTATACACTAAACTTACCGCAAATCTTAAATCTCCTATTGGAGGTGCAGCAAATGGAATTCCTTTAAAACTGTAGTATGAAGTGTTTCGACGCACTGTAGTTTCGATTTGCCCAATGATGTCACCATCTTCCACCGTTATTTCTACTTCCTAAGAAATAAAACTCTAGTAAATTGTTTTTTTCTCGTAAAGTATACTGGGAATACCTCGGACAAAATACCGTGAAGGGATATTAATACTAAAGTCCATATACGCCAATGAAACCTCATTTTAAGTTTAAATACGTCACTTTCTGGTGTCTTACAGTACCTACATAATGTACTAAAGAAAAAAAAGTGTTATTTTATATATGGGTATAGATAATACAAAAATTATTTGTCGGAGGATTATTATACGAAAGATATTATTAAACATATTTGAACTTGGTTGGTTTATGAGTGAAGACCTGTTATAAACGTACTAATACTTAATAATAATAACTATCTTTTTAGTTCTGACAATAATTAATTTTTTTATTAAGAGTAGTTAAGGTGATAATATTTTATTTTTACAAAATCGTGCAAAAAAAATGTACTTTTTGCATAAATAACTATTACACGTTTATGTTTTAACGTTTTTATAAGATGATAATGTAAGGGAGCAACAAAGTTTAATTTATTGTTATTTTATATTAACTTATAAGTACATCAATGGAACATTCAATGTTCCATTGATGGAATGTTTTGTCATTTGCTTTATCTTAGTACAAACACTTTTCTGAACATTTGTGAATTAAAAGTTGCACAAAATGTAACATTATAGCCTACACCATTTGCCAAAATAATTTTTTCCAGTTTACAGCATTTCACATGCATTTGTTTATATCCGATCTTGTTATGAGAATGACATAATATCTGCATATGCCAGGAATATGCTCGGCATTTTCCTATAAAATATACCAAACCTTCAAAGCGATAACTCGTCTGGCATATATTTTGAATATGCTTTCTGTGCTATGTGGGATTGTTAGTTATGTCTGGTCAGAGCCAATAAATTGTATTTTCTTATTTTGTCTGTAAAATCTATATTTTGAAGAAAAATTCTGGGTCTATTGTCCTCGTCTCTCTATGTATTGTAGATCCATAACGAAACTACTTTGGACCGTAGTTTATATAGCAAATTTGGCTTATTTTCTGATGCACGATCAGGCCCTTAAATATGACGCACTTATCGTAAAACACCTTGTATAATACATGTTTTAAAATTTGAAAATACTATCTCTCTATTTTTTAGCAATTTTTTTTATTTTTCCTTCAAATAAACAATCCAGTATTTAGTATGTGGTCCAAGTGGTAGTAGAATCATTATAAGACTCCCAAAGTGATACGTAAAAGCTCCAATCGTCTTGTTTTGGGTTAACTTGTTGAGAGATCGATTCATTAATTGCCAAGTAATTGACGTCTGATGAATCTGGATTTAGTTCAGGCCACAGGGTATAATTTAGGGCTGCGGATTCTTCAGGTGTAGGATTTCTAAAAAAATCACATTAATATTAAATAAATAACACATAAGAGTTAGGTTAGCTTATTACCCGAATTTGGCAAAATTCGTCCATAATAAAACCATAGTGTCGGATACTTGTAAATCAGTTTCAGTGTAATTCAGTGAGTCGGAGTAGAACAGATAGTCTAATTCTTCAGCGTGACCAACACCTAGAAAAGTACTTTAATGTTTCGGTACTAGTCAAATATAAATATACAAACCTTCGTAGGTTCTATCACTACTGGAAACATTTCCCTGATACCCAAATTCGTAATAATACACAGTGGTATAGTTTGCCATAGTTACCGCCGATTTTCTGATTGGTCTGTTGAACTGATCCGCAGAAATAAACTGTAAAAAATATGAAATTATAATTACTCAACACTAAAATGCTACTTAAATTCATACATTAATCAAGCGTTGCCTGTCATATGCAATTGACTCAAGTTCAAAAAAATTGTATTTAACTTTGATTCCAGCTAAATTTCTACTGAGAACCTTTTGAGTTAGAGTCCAAGGAGTTAGCATGGAAACAGCAATGTCGTAGTTGTTTAAATAAAAGTCCAGGTAAACTGAAATATAGTTTTTTAAAATTAACTCAATCAAAATGTTTAAGCTCTTACATGGAACTTCGCTAGCAACTACAGCTTCCTGACTATTAAAACCTAACAAAATAGGTACTCTATTGAAATTCCCTTCACTTAAAGCCTCATCGCTATCGTTGACATAAACAGCATCCTCTGTAGCAGGTTCCAAGGTGGGAGAAAATGGTAAACCTCTCAAACCATTTTCAAGATACACCTAAAATTATTTCATTCGATTTATGTAAACAAAGTAGTGCAAAAACATTACCGCCCATCCAGCAAGCCAGCCTTTCTTAACCAACGTTTCTACATCCACGTCACGAAGATTCTCCACTAACAACGTGGTGTTTGAAGAGTACGACAACAAGTTTGTAGCGGTCAGTTGCGTAATTGTTGATGCTCTAGTGTTTAAAGCCCACAAGTTTAACGTAGTGCCACTATCCATTATTGCTTTTTGGAACAAGCCTACAACCCAGCAAATTTTATTTGGAACATAGAGTTGTAGTCATGAGTTCGCACCTGTTGCAGCAGAGCTTTGTACTAAAATATGGACCGACACTGCCCCGGCACTTTCACCAAAAATAGTTACGTTATTCGGGTCTCCTCCAAAATAAGCGATGTTATTCTGAATCCATTTGAGGGCCTTGACTTGGTCCTTAATGCCAAAATTACCAGGTAAGACTTCGTCTTCGTTACTTAAAAATCCTAAGACTCCTATTGAAAAATGACCCAAAAAGTAATAAATAGTTTTCAAAAAGATTTATCGAATTAATAGTAACGTAACTAGTGCTGTAAGAAGCATTATGTACACGAAATGAATGAAAATTCCATGACACCATTCTAACGCACTTTTTTTGTTTCTATCTGGCATATATCACTGCATATTAGATAGAGATTATAAGATAAACTAAACCGGAATGAAACATGCAGACATGAATACCAAAAAGACCTAAAAACACAACCAGAGAAGAATGTTACAGGAGGAGTCGGATAGAGGAGCACTGGAAACAGATCAGAATCAACACTGCAGAAAGAGTCCTAGACTAAAACACAAACAACAGAAGAAGAAAATGACAAAATGACATGACAAAGAATGCCAAAATATAAATGCTGCTGTGTCCAAGTGATAGAAACATCCAAAGATACAACGACCTCAGAACGGAGACAAGAAGGGTGATAAGAAGGAAAAAAGAGAAGCTTACAAATAAAACAATAGAGATTGTAGAAAGGGAGGCAGGATCAAATAAACTTTTTCAAACAAGTAAAAAAGATAAGGAAAGGTTACATACCAAGAAACAACATTTTACGAAACAATAACTGAAACAAAAGAAGTATTCATTGAAAACCTACCAAACAAAGATGCACAACACGAAGAATGTATACCAAAAGGGCGAAGAAGTATGTACTAGGACTCACGCTAGAGGAGCCTTCTTTTTCTTCTTATCAGCATGTTCTCATCTACCCATAGCAGCCCTCATCCAGTTTTTCCGGGCAGTCTTCTGCACCTGCCAGCTTTCTTTTGCACCAAGCTGTTAATTTGTATGTCCATCTCTCTGTCTTGCAATATGGCCAACCAATCTCCATTCTAGCTGCGCCACTCTTTCGCGGTTATAGAGGAATAACCTCGTTAAATATAACAGGCAAGGTGCTATCAAATATACTAAGAGGACTCATATCCTCATATGCAAAAGACAACTTAGGGGACTACCAACGCGGGTTCTGGTACAAGAGATTAACAACAGATGAAGCAGTCACCATAAGGCAACTCCTAGAGAAAAGTAAGCAACTGTTTGTAGATTTCCGCCAGGTATGCGATAGCATCACCAGGGAAAGTATCTGGCAAGTGTTGGAAAATATAGGGGTACCATAAAAGATCATAAAGTTAACCAAAATATGAGTAGAAAACTCTAAAGCCAAAGTTACGATAGGAAAAAACAACAGTGAAACATTCTCCATTACTGGACATGACAATCAAAGAAACGAGTATTGGTGTGGAAATATTTACAAATAACGGCTCAGACATAATATGATCAGACATTGACACTGTAGAAAGCAGTACCATTACAACAAAAGAAATGTTCTTGAACATAGAGAAGGAGACCAAGAAAGTTGATGATCATTATTATTATGTACGGTTCGGAATAATGATGAAGCAGAATCGTACTATTATTAAGAAGCTTTGAAGATTTGAAACTTTGTAGATGAGAGAAGAAGATGGGCCATGTACAGAGATCGCCAAGATAAGAGAGATGGGTGGAAAACCCAGTGAAAAACAGACCTTTAGGAAGACCTTGGTTTGATAGAGGAACAATATCGGAGAGGATGTCAAAGTTTTGAGAATGTTGCGCTGGATAGGGATAGGTGGAGACATCGTCGGACATATCGATATATCAATATATCCATCAGTTCCACAATTCTTGAACGTTCAACTCGGTCGATCGAGTGCTTTTAAATACACTTTTACACAGATTTAGAAAAATTTAGTTTTTACTTGTTAACTAGCAAATATCAGAATTTTAATTAACAAAAAACATACCCAATCGATAATTGAAAGCCACAAATACCAAACCAGCATCAATAAAGTTGTCAGGTGAATAAGCACTACTGTTTCCAGCAACAAAAGCTCCACCATATATCCACACTAACACAGGAAGATTGGTAGCGTTCAGCTACAAAATTATTAACTCAACCAACCTCACAAGATTTACTATTTCTACGTACATTTGGAGTATAAACATTAATATAGAGACAATCCTCATCTCCATAAAGACTTCCAGTGGCCAAAATATCTTCGGTTGAAAGTTGGACGCATGCATTTCGGTACTGAGTGGCATCCCACGTACCATTCCATTTAGAAACGTTTTGAGGGCTCTAAAAATGTATGTCAAGTTAAATGTGTTTGTAAGGTTTTCCAGTAAACTTACCGCAAATCTTAAATCTCCTATTGGAGGTTCAGCAAATGGAATTCCTTTAAAACTGTAGTAAGAAGTGTTTTTACGCACAGTAGTTTCGACTTGTCCTATAATGTCACCATCTTCCACCGTTACTTGTACTTCCTAAGCAGTAAAACTCTAGTAATTTCTGTTTGTTTCTCCTAAAATATACCGGTAATACCTCGGACAAAATAGCATGTAATTGTGTTATTAATACTAAAGTCCATATACTCCAGTGAAACATCTTTGGCACTTAGATGGATGTTACCTTTTGCTGTCTTACAGTACAGCATGTACTAAAGAAGAAACTAAATTTATATGATCAGTTCAAAAATTAAATTTAGTATTTTAATTTAAAAATTATTTGTCGGAGGATTAATATACGTAAGATATTCTTAAACATATTTGAACTTCGAGTCTGTTCGTTAGTAGACGAATATGTTTTAAACGTTTTCAAACGTATCTGATAATAATAACTATCTAAACTTTTTTTCTAATAATAGGTATTTTAGTACTTACGAGTGTATTACTAATCTACACTTTTGGCTAATATTTTGATGCACTAACAGATTAAATATACCGCATCGTGAAACACCCTGTATATAATACAACATCATCATTTTGGCTAGACTCTTAACAATGCTCAGTAATCAGTATAACAATTTGAATTGTTGGTTAATACACCTAAACCATATGTTTGTTTTGTTTTGGAAAATACGAATGCGTTATTGTTATCCACATACAAAGCAAATCTCCTCAAATTTGTATCTGTATAAACAGTTTATAATTAAGTACATAAAATTAATTCACTTTTTATGTACGGTCTAAACATACGTGAGTGAATAGGTATACATTGCACATTATTATAATGTTATTATTACACACAATTACATAAGCATTAATTCAATTTTCAATAGGGAGTTTAACTTGATCGGTTGCCATGTTAAGTTTGCAATATTACTTATTTTAACCAAAGCTTCTAACGGTTTGTGTTTTATTAAATATACAAAATTATGGAATGAATTTGTTAAAAAAATCGTATATTTTTTCTATAAAAACGCAGTATAATAAGTCAAATTTCAACAATTTTCGAGATATTAATGTTATCTTTTGATGTTTTAATGTACTTTTTTCATGGAACATCACCTGAGCTAAGCAAATAAATGTTGTTTAACAAAGAAGTGCAACAAGTAAAACTGATATACGTCACATTTGATATCAAATTGTTTTATCATTGTTATTCGGGTTTATTTAAGTGAAACACAATGAAGAGAAATTTAAAAAAAAAATTGTGTTTATGTACAGAAACAGAACAGAAGTGAAGAAACAAGAGAGAAAAAATAACAGAAAACACTAACCAGAACTAAAAATAATAAAATATACGGAACACAACACAATAAAATGAGTTAATTTCAGTTTGACTCTTTACTATAATATAATAACTTTGTTTAAATTTTGTGGAGTTTAGAATGAGGTTTCCCATAACGCACTGAAGAGCTTGATTGGCGCTATTTTTACTACACCCTGTATATAAAACTTCCGATCTGATTTATGTATAATACTATAACTTATTTATACGTTTAACTCACCCTGTATAGAACCGTACCTTGCAGATGGTACACGCAAGGTGAGGAAATCCCCTCAGTTCGTTGACAGCGGACAGCGGGTGTGTTGTACCCGTGCCGGCTGTTTCTCCCGGTATTTTTATGTTCACCCCTAAAATTTTAAATCGAAAATACCGGGGTTATTATGAAAATAATGCGCATTTTTTTCGTAATCCTATTGGTACAAATGGATACAAATAGTTCCCTCCTGCACTTGCAGAGTAACAGAACTGGTTGACAGTGGCAAGTTTCTGTCACATTATCGTGATATTTTCCTTTTCTCATTTGAATCATACGCCCTCTGGAAGGCAACCTGAAACACTTCCACAGGAACGCCTTTTAAGAACATTTGAATTGACATCTACTTCCGGTTAAACCGGAAGTGACTGAACCGAAGTTTCCGCGTGCCCAACTCTAGGCGTAACTATGCGCAATAGGTTTTTAACAATGTTGCCAAGAGCATCAAAAAACAGTTAGTAGTAAGTTAGTTGTCATCCTGTTGCTGATGGTTATTCCATTGAAACTAACTGTATTAGCTTATTTTATTAAGATATTTTTTATTATGCTATAATTCACATTCAAAATCACAAAGTGACAACAGGACAGACTATTGCTTTGTCCTTCCGTACAAGGCAATCTCTTACCGTTCATTGGTCAATAACTTACTACGTCATACTGGCGGCATTTTTAAATAATGTAGTTTTTCAATATATTTTTTTGACTGAGAGGCTTTTTAAAAATAAAAAAATTGATATTTTGTAGATATTTTTCTTAAATATGAAATAAAAATCAGTTTAAACAAAATGGTACCACCAGCAACTTTTATGAAGAACACCCTGTACATCATAAAACCAAAGTAGTCAAGTTGAGCAGCTGTCCACCGACAGCTGCTTGATCCATTTCAGTAAAGCGGCAAACTGGGTCTCACAATTTCCATTCGGTTAACCTGTCGATTTCCCATGCCGCTTTAGTAAAACGAGTGCCTGTTGAAACACCTTCAGCTGCACCGGATCTATAGTCCGTTTACTCTAAATGATTTAAAATCAAAACAATTTTCGTGCTTAATTGCAAGCTCATTTCAATGTTTTAGGTTTACTCCAAACCTGACGGACTAATTATTGTAAGACAATTTTTGCTTAAACAGAACAAGGTGGTTAAATTTAAGGGTGGTTTACTGATGAACAGTATTTCGGTACACACTATAGAGCGTACTCTCCCCCACGGCATGTGTGTTATTCTGAGGGCACATGTCGGGTGACCGGCACATTTTGGGGTGGCTGCAGTTCGTGATATGATTAGATTTTTACCTTAAATTTTCACTTGTTTTAATAACGTTTTGGTGGTGTAAACCTGGTGTATTTAGTTCGAAAGTGTGGAAACTTGTTTCTAAGAAAAAAAAATGAAAAATCAAAAAGGAAGTAACCAATCCAGGATTGCAGGAAAAAGGGGTGTTAGGCACCATAACAGGGTATGATATAGAATTATTATAAAAGAGCAAATTTATGATTTCTTAGTAATTTTTATTGTTAATAAGTAGAATAATAATTGATATTTAAAAAAGTAACACAAAAAATGTATTTGTTTGTCAGCTTTGCTGTTGAAGAAGAACTAAATCAACTCCGAAACGTTACACATCAAAATGTATGACTTAAATGCTGTTTTATTAATAAAATAGCTTTTTAAATTGAACGTCAAATATAATTGATATTTCCTTTATTACCCTAGTGAAATAAAGCCTTGCTATAGATATCTCAGTCTGAAAATGTATGTTAAATATTTCATATTTTAATAACCTGTCAAAAATGACGGAAAAAATGTAAAGTAAGTATGTTTATAAAAAAAAAACAGTTTTTGTAACAATGTTAATAATACAATAATTTATTTATTATTATTAATAGTTTAACTAGAATTTTGTATATATACACTTTTCTTATTAGTCACCTACACTGTTCTGTGTACTTTTACGTTCATCTAGCACCACTTCAATTGGTTTAACAATAATAGATTTAAACTCTGTATAAAATAACCCAATATAAACCATTATGCATCCTGCGCAGGTCCATTCTGCGTGTGTGCTTATTTGGTGCGCATGGTAGCCGCCGTCTTCTACTTTCCATTTAGTTAGATCGTCTCCTGCAATTGTATTCATTTTATTTGGGTTTTTTTGCAAGAAAAAGAAAGTTTACCTTCAAAAGCGTCGTAGGCAACAATCGCTGATGTCATACAAACTAAGAATGATATCACGGCAAGTATGGAAAGAATTATCCTTAGCATTGTGGTTTTGCGTTGGCCAATCACGGGCGATATTTTTACGTACAGATATGACTGAAATAAAAATTTCTTATGTTAGTATGTCATAATAAACTCAGTTTCAAAAATGTGACCTTTCCATATTTTTTTTGTACCATTTTCTTTAAAACAACTTAAAATTGATCAGTTGACAGTTTGACACAAATTTTCGACTTTTTTGTAGTTTTGTTTAACAGAAAAAGTGGTATTTAGTATTTTGGATTAAAATCGCAGAGATATGGCAACGTGGCGTAACCACGGCAATGACGAATGTTTCTTCAAATTTGTGTCAGTTCAGTGTTGGGAAAAATTCCTCACCTATGGGGAATTCGAACCACATTTGGATATTTAACTTAAAAGCAATACAATTACCGCCATTTGCACCGTCAAACTTTCAAGCCCAGCTTAAGTTAAGCATGGTCCAGACTGTGACTTTTTTCAAGTGTATCCTACACAGACTGAACCACACTTAACTTAAGCTTGGCTTAAAGTACGACGGTGCAAATGGGGATCAGTGTAAATCACATAATTATGGATGATTATAATTTTATAGTTTTATGAGTGGTTTTTTGAAAATATTTAAATGGTGGTAACTGCTGCAAATATAGCTTCAGAAGTTCAATTTTGACAAGTAACGCGTCCATTTTTAACAAATTACTGTCACAATGGTGGTGCCAAAAGCACTGTTATACTTAATTCAGTTGTAAATCATATTAAATGCTTGTTTATAGCTTCATGAGCAGAAATTAATAATCGTGACGTGTATCTGTTTGTTTTAATCATATTTCAATGTGTCATAAATTTGCAAACTGTCAAATACTATTCTATGGAGCTACAAAATTAGTAGGAATATTCTAATCACAAAATTAATTTTGCAAGTAATCTAGTCGACGAATTTAGTCAGAGAGCTGTTTTTTTTTTAAGTTTTCAATGTTTCTCTGTTTGTTATACAGTTTTCCTATGGTCGGTTTTTCTTTTACCACGTTTGCGTCTTTGAAAGTAATTACTTTACTTTGGACCTTATAATTACTTTACCGACATTGAATATGTTTTGAACTTAAGCAGCTATTATTCATCAAACCTGTAAACATAGATGTGAAGCTCCTCCACCAAAAGTGAGAATCGCTGCAAACCAATGAAATATGAAAGCATTCGTCTCCTGAAAGTTTGCCACCAAATTCATGCCGGTACTAGCTAAAAGTCCTAGAACCAGAGCAGTTCTGTTCAAATTATACTTTTCTTCTATGTGGTGTTTATGGAATATCTCCTCAACTTGAAGGTATTTCAAGTAAAGAGCCAAGGCGACTGAAAGCAAAAATTGATAGAAACGAAAAAAAAAACAAAATTTAATTAAAATTTTTACCTAAAACCGAAGCAACATTAAGACCTTGTCCAAATATGCAACTTTCAGGCGGATACGTGCCTGTGTCACTAATGTAAGGTAAAAAATATGTCACGTGTTCATATTTGAAGTAAGCTAAATAAAATCTGAAATTTAAATAAAATCTTTATTAATTCAAAAGCACAAAAGTTAATCACAAATGATATTCAAAATTTATTTTATTTATTTATAGGTTATCAAAAAAAAACAAGAATTTTTGCTTATAAATTGCAAATTTTATCCCAAAGTACTATTTTCATGGACAGTTGGCTTGAATGCAAATTAATATAGGTATATTATTAAAAGTACTATAAAATATGTAAAAATGCCAGTAAAAAAGTTATAAAATAAAATATAATTCATGCAACGAAAATGAATCTATAATTTTTAACAATTTGAGTTTAATTGGCACTATTATATGAACAATGAGAATTTACAAGTAAATGAAACATTTTCTGGTAATAATTGATTTTAACAAAAAAATTCAGGCATTTGTGCCCATGTTGGGACCTTTTTAGCAATTTTTTCACAGCTAAACTAGTAAACATCTGCCTTTTCCAAGTCGTCTTGGAAAGTTTTTTGTACTTTAGCTACTTTGTCTGTGCTACTTCTTTCAACACTTTCTAGTTTTTAGTGCAAGTTCATTAGTTTAATTTTGAAGATCTTAACATCCTAATTATTGCCTCTCCAGCGTTTTCAGTGACTTTTTATCTTCTAGAATACTTGGAACAACCTCCAAACCTAACAGATCTAACTGTTCTTGGTTGATTATTAAAGAAACTTTTGTTTCCGTCCTAGAATTGGTTTTTTCAATTCTGGAACTTTATTTTTCATTATTAATTTGCTACTTTGATTAAGTTTTTAGTTAATTACATTATTTTTAACTATTAGTTCCATAGATTTTGAGTTTATGTAATATTTTGCCCCCTAATTTGCTTCAAAATCCTCCACTTTTTTCTATTTTTGATATTTTGTTTTTCTTGTAGTTGACTTGCGCTTTCAACTTCTGTGAAGTTTACTGTAAGGCATCAAATTCTTGTTTTTTTTATTACACAAAATTGTTTGATGGGCTTTTCATGGACTTTCAATGGGGGACAGCACAATGACGATATTATATTTTATTTTAATAACTATCATTTGCATTATTTGGTACAAGTAATGCTATTAAGGGTGATCCAAATTGATTGTGGGATATTTAGGAAGAGTCGAAAAAAGCCACTCAAATGATATTTGGCATGGATGTTCACCAATCTAGTCAATTTTCAAAGTCAAAACGTTAGTTAGGGATTTTTTTTAATTTTTTCAAAAATTTTACCAACTTGAAATTTTTTTAAGCTGTAATTTTAGAATATTCTGAGGTGGCATATGTGATAGCTCATACTTTTTCCCAAGAAAAGTTTGTCCGGACATTTGGTTTCATTTTGCATAGTTTTTCAGATAACCAGGCTAGATTATTTAAAAAAATTGAAAGAATTTCCAAATGACCACTTAAAAATGATGAACAAACCTGTCAAATTTTTCTTGTCCTGTCAACTTTTTACTCAGTTTATGAATTAAAATACGGTTTTTTGGGGCACACACTTGGCGTTTATTTTTTATATACTCTCCACTCTTCGAGTATCCTACAATTAATTTGGACCACCCTGTATATGCTCTAGATACTTACGAGATCGAAGCAGAGCCCACAATTAAGAATATAACCATGAAAGGCAGATACACAATAAATAAATTCATGTTTTCATACTAACAACCAATAAAACAACAAAATATCACCTCACTCTTTAGTTAGACTGCTACTATTTTACTTTTATGCACTTTTCTTTGATACAGTAAAAAATTATACACTTATCTAGAAAAGTTTGTAGCTACATTGCAACATGTTATAACTATTACAGGTAGACAGGTAGGTAATTTAACGCAAAAAATTATTTTAGTTTGGTTTGAACTTCGATCAAAATTAAAGGTAACGTCAACTATCTTTTTCCATCGTGGTTAATTATAAATATGCGTTCCTGTCCACTTGTTGTGCTTATTTAATAACGTAAAAATAGGAAAGAAATTATATGAGTTGAAACTAACGCGACAGTCATCTAATAATTAATTATCATGGTCATTACCAAGTAAATTACCATACATTTAATAATATTTAATGCTTTTTTAATTTCAGTACCATGCCGAGAAGTTACAAAATAAATTATAAGGTTTTTGTTGCAATTTTAGTACTTTTTGTATGTTTTAAACAAAATCTGAAGCGTTTTCACATATTGTTATGTAAAAATATTGGATCTTTGCTTTTATCTCAAGTTTTCACTTAACTGACCGTTTATGCCCATAAAAATTAATTTTTCTTTATGTAACTTGCAGTGTTTTGCCCCACTACTGAGCATTTCCCACAAATTAAAAAATGAGTTTTTGTCGTTTGGAATAGAAAGTGTGAGTGCAAAAATATAATATTTTTAAACTTTCAATCAAAAATCTAACTTTTGGCACAAAACCAAGGTAGTTGATTTCCCTAGTCGAAATAAAAAAAAAAAAAAACGTTTTCTTCAAACTGAGCTTTTTAAATATGTCCCAATTTGACAGCTCCTAGCTTGGTTTCTACGATTGCTAGGAAGTGCGTTCAAACGTCAAAATATAGCCCAAAACCTTTACTTTCTTCAACTTGTAGTAGTAGTCCATGTTCTCAAAGTGGAGGTAAATGAATACAAAAGGGGGGTGAAGAACACTCAGCCTTCTCCACAACAAACTTCACCCCCCCTTTTGCTTTACTTTCTTGCCTCAAGACAGAGTTTTTGTAGAAGATTGTCATGATTAAGACGCTTTTGCATTAAAAGACTGTTTTTCAATAAAGAGCAAATTTTTAGAGGTTTCTAGAAATCTTTTTTCTATATATTTCAGGCTAAAGAACAAGATCACGTAACTGAAATGCTAAAACTATGCCTGCAAAAAATTTGCGAACTGCAAGCCGAACTGGAAACCGAAGCAGATGATGCGCACGATCCAGAAGTGGAAGGTTACGCCGCTTGCGCAACTGAAACAATGAGGTAAAATTTAATTTTTTCAAATTTTTTAAAAACTGTTTCTAAACAATTTGTTGTTTTCAAGGTTCTTGTCAGCACAAGGTCTTCCTGCCGACCATCCTGTTGTCAAAGCTCTGTCCGAACGTCTGATCAGAAATAGCGACTGATACAGTTTCATACTCATCATTGCTAAATCGCATTGCAAGTTGTATTTATAGCTCCATAGAGTTACATTTAACCGTTGTGACATTAACAGACACT
Source organism: Ips nitidus (assembly GCA_018691245.2). Classification (NCBI taxonomy): domain Eukaryota; kingdom Metazoa; phylum Arthropoda; class Insecta; order Coleoptera; family Curculionidae; genus Ips; species Ips nitidus. The sequence continues at coordinate 5,056,961 of CM042788.1, forward strand.
TTGATATGTTTTTTACGTCACCTAAGTATCACGTAAGTATCAAAGTGTTTCTTAACGTGTCAGAACTGACAAATTTAGCTCTATGGAGCTGTAAACACAACTTATATTGCAATTGCTCATAGAAACCCATCTATTTGTCATTTTATACTTTCAAGTCACTGGTGAGTCAGTTTTGACAGTTATGTCAGCTATCACGTGACGTTATCATTGTACTAAAAAGTTTCTTAACGTCCAAACTGTCTAATTTGGCTCCATGGAGCTTTAAACACAGCTTCCAGTGTAATTCCTCAAATTAGCACCTATTTCTAATTTTATAGTCACTTAACGTAAGTATAAAAGTGTTTCTTATCGTCAAATTTGGCTCCATGGAGCTGTAAAGACTACTTATACGGTGTGGTTCCTCCAAGAAACATCTCTACTTGACATTTCATAATTTCCAAATAGTCCAAATTTCATTGGCTGAATTGTTTTTGATGTGCATTTATTAGTCTTTTCTTCATTCTCTTGGACTCCTTTACTAATATGGAAAATGCCAAATTATCCATACGAATTCCACGACATGACAAGAGAACCATTACAAAGGTTCAGGACGCAATTTGCAATGGTTTTCTTGTTTTATTCTGGTGATCTTGTGTGTGAATAAATTTTAATAATACGAACATTTGCGGTTACGTCCTTCATAATGAAATATTCTAGTCAGTTATTTTTTTTTATATATTTATTTTAGCTGTATAGATACCTACTACTACTACCTACTTATAGTTCTTGCATGGCCAACGTATTTTACTTAGTTTCTAAGTTTTTTAAAAATATGATAACAAAAAAAGTCGGATTAGACTTTATAAGTGTCCAATGCGAATTGTCCGGGTTTTGATTTTAGTTTCCACAAGAGTTTATAAATCTTTCTGTCCCCTCCAATTGTTCAAAAATATAAAAAGTGAGGAGGTTATAGGAAGTAATTATGTAATTGTAATGTAATTAAAGTACCTAAATTATATTTTTTTAAAGCTGGAAATGGAATCTCAGCTTTAGTGCATTAGGATGACTTATTTGATCACACTGAAAAAAATAGCATTTTAAATTGGTCAAACGACAGTTTATAATAAGTGACAGTGTATCCAGAGAACTTAACGATTAAAATAAGAAAAAAAAGTTTCTGTAGACGTACGTTAAAAATGTTATGGGAAACCTCTGAAGATGGGTGTTTTTCAAAACTCTCCTCCTAAATAACAATAAACAACTAAATATTTTCTTGACACCTACTATCATCATCCTAGTCTGCGTTGATTTTCCATATTTATCTTTACTTTGTACAATATCTTAAGGTTAAGATTTAAAAATTAAGAATAGTATGTACTGGATTTTAGGTATTTATTGGACATACTAATGAGTGACTATTAGTAGGTTACACATTATTTCATGCTAGTCAATAGTAGTAGGTTCATAAGCGATAAGGCTTTCAATCTAGTCATTTTACTCTACGTTTTGTATTTTTTTAATTAAAATATGTATTATATTAACATTGTCTATAGCATCATTATCCAATAACCTTCCAAAGTAAATTAAGTGTGAAGTTATGTTATCATCATAGGTTCTGTGATTGAAATTCTCTATTCCCTCTGCATGAGTTCGACAAGTAGAATATGAGACCCAAATAAACCTCTCTCCTAGAGTTCAACCAGAAACTATTTCTACTCCAAATTCATTTCTCCACAAAACATCTTAAAAATTAAAATATTTGTGCTTCTCTATCTTCTGCCAATTTTAAAAGCTCACCAGCCTCACGAACTCTTGATGTTTCTCAGCCACGACATCTGCCTCCCACTAACACCTCTTTTTCCTTTGAGAATGAGTAGTGAAAGAGGCTATTTTTCTCCACGCAATACGTGGCCCAGATAGGGAGGATGAGGGTTATTCGAGTATTCTCATGTTCCTCTCAGCTGAATACTATAAATTTAGTCTTGCTGACGTTAATGTTCAGTCCCTGCTCCACTCCAACCGCACTTACTTTATTAATTATGCTATTACAGAAAATTAAAGTATCATCTGTGTATCCAAATTGTCTTCAGGAGGATGCCTGTGTCTTCTAAAGGTTCCTTAAAGATTTTATCTGAGTATGTTAAATAAAAGAGGTGAGAGGACACAGCCCTGACGAACTCCTCTTTGGATTTCTACTCCAGCGATCCTGTCTGAGCTTCGGCCCTCTGACCCCCGTAGAGATACTCAATTATTCTGATATCCTTGTCCAGTTGAGTCTGAAGTAGTATTTCCATCAGATTTGTGAGGCGTAATCTGTCCAAGGCCTTTTCATAGTTGATGAAGCAGGCGAATACACCTCTTCGTATCACTCTCTGCTCCCATTTATTAACAGTTCCCATTGCTCCAAAGTCCATTTTTTCCTTCTTCTCAATTGAACCACTTTCCCTCTCTTCACCCTGTTTTCATTCATTTTTTCTTTCTCAACCCTCACACAAGCATCTATAACATGTTCACTCGACTCACTCCCAAACTCGCGCATATCATCCTCTTTCATCCATCTACAGTTAAACTAAGTATTGCTTTAGGTGAGTAACTGAATTGTTTCACTCTTCCTGTCACTCTCATTAATACCCATTCCTCCGTCCCACAAATCCCAGTCTTCCACAAGTTTCCCCTTAACTGCGATTTCGAGAGGTAAAGTTCTTTTGCTCAATTTTACTATTACTCTATTCCCGTTTGTAACCAAGACTTTTTTCAGAGTGCGCCAATCCAGTGAGTAGCTTCCAGAGCTTGGCTTTTTAGTGTTTCTCCTTAAATTTGAGCTCGTGGTTACAGGTGTGATCCTTCAAGCCACAAAACGTTTCTGGTCCTGTAAATAGAGTCTTGACACCATTTTTAGCCAAAATATTGGCTCTCTCATTTTCCTCTGTGTCCTCTGGAACCCAGAGCAAGGTAACTTTTACTATTTTTACCTAGTTCATTTAGTTTGCCTAGACATTTCCGTACCATTTTAGAGCTGACTATGCTTGAGCTCAGCTCAGAATTGCAATACTCTGCTTGCAATAGCTGTTGTCAGCGCTGAACTGAGCGCATGAATTTTTGCCTGAAACATACTGGGGTATTTTCCTATTGGCTGTTCCTTCCGCATAGGTACTATTTAATGGTGTGTTTGTCCAGACGGTACTAGATTCATTACTCCTACTCTCTCTTGTTGCTTAACTTAGTGAAAAACGTACTTTCAAAGTTATATTTTCTTATAGTTTCATCTTTCGGGTACGTTCAGAGGTGGAATACTTTTCAATAGAGGTGTCCAAGCTCTCCTCTACTTGCCAATTCCCCTCCAACTTTGTTCTTAACCATTCTGCACCATCAGGTGCAAGGGTGTGAGTTGTTGCCGCTGTAAGACATATTCTCATGACTCCTCTGTTTATAGTGTTCATACATAAGCATGCCAGTATATGTACTTTTGCTAAGGTTATTCCTAGTAGCAGTACTACTAGGAAGCTAGTATATTTCCCAACTTTGCGTGGGTTCAAACAAGACACTTTGCGCAGTTTTACGATTGGGGTTTTAATTTCTCTGGTACAATAGAAACCAGCAAAATACAAGTAGGTATGCGCAAAATACGTAATTTTAGTACCCGAGTAAAAAAATAACTTTTTTTTAGAAGAATAATTAAAACAATATGTTTTTAAACGGAAACCAGTTCTATGAGCTAATGAATTCTCTCAGACAGCAAAAACCAAACGTAAACACAAAAGAAGAATAGAAGAATTTGTAGGTTATGTCATGTCTTGTTTTGTTATGTCCATTTGAAAACTAAATGCCCATTTTGCACTTTTAAATGTTAAATTCTTTTATAATTCTTTACCTTTTTAATTGTGTTTAAGTGCTATACTCTATTTGTATGTTATTTTTATTTCTCCTTTATTTACATTCATATACCTTATAACCTATACAAATCAATAGTTTTTCTTGTACATTTTCTACTATTAAAAAAACTAAAAAACTCATCAGAAATGGCTGAAAACTTTTTTACAGATAGGATTTTACTATCACATGAAACTAGGTAAGAATTTGTATTACTTAAATTTGCTTAATTACTAGTTGGTATTTATGTTTATTAGGGTAACATGTGCTGGGTGTTTATAAGGCAAAAAACCATTTTAGAAGCTTTTTAAGTAAATTAGACAACTGTAGTAGGACGTTTGAAAATAAACGTTATTTTCTTTTATCCTTGATAAAAGAAATACCATGGGATTTTTCTTGAATTCTTCAGATATAATCTGCTTCACATGGTTATCTTTAAGTTTGCCATTTACACAGAAAAGTTCAAAAACAAGACCCTGTTTAGGTTTTTCTAGATCACCTTGTAAATGTTGTTGAAAAAATTTCTGAGATGTTTAGAAAATTATTATAAATAATAAAAAATGCTTTCATAATGTGTGGAAAAAATGGAATAATCCTAGTATTCAGTGTTTGAGTCCTACCATGGGGATCTCATTCATTCTTATTTCAAGAGAGATATAAGAAAGTTTTAATTGAAGCTATTAAAAATAAATGATAATTTACTATTCCTTCTCTACAATGGGGAATATCATATTTGGGATCTTTTGTTGTGGTTTTTGGTTACCATTATCCAAGCCATTATCAACTGATTTTTCTTATAGGCTATTGGATTTTTACATTTTAGAATTATTGGATATGTGAGCAGATTTTTCTGATTAGGATGAAGTCTTACAATTAAGTAAAAATATCAACATTTATCCATGTATTTTTAAACTGCTGAGCTCCTTTTAATCGATTGTTGATTGATGTTACTTTTATGGGACTTATTTTTTCATGAGAACAGAAATCTAGGAGTTGAGGCCTTGAAATTTGGCATTTTATCCATAATAAACCATTGCTTCAGTCAGTTTGACCTAAAAGTTATTGAAAATACAGAAAAGTCAGTTACAATGCAACAAAACACTCAATGAGTAACTATAAATCTCTTGCTGTGTAGGCAGTACATTGATTTTCTAAAATTCAGGGAGGTACAGCATTTTTTCCATAAACAACCCTTACATCAGTCAAACTGTAATAAATACCATTGAAAATGAAGGAAAGTGAGTTGAAATGCAATGAAACACAATTTCAGTCAGTATTTCAGAAATTTGAGGGTTAAGGCCCTGAAATTTGCTGTGTAGACAGTTAATTAATCCTAAAATCTAGGGATGCACTACATATTGTTTACAAACAACCCTTACTTCAGTAAGAGTGCACTAATAAAGTACAGAAAAGTCAGTTAAAATGTAACAAAATGATTTCAGTTCATTTCCAAAACCTGGAGGTGGTGGACATGAAATTTTTCCCATAAACAACCTCAAACTGTGACAAATACCATTGAAAATGAAGAAGAATCAGTTGAAATACAATTGCAATCAGTTTTTCTGAAATCTGGGGATTAGGACCTGGAAATTTGCTAGTAAAATAAATCAATCATATAATTTCTTCCTTGTATCTCTTCAAATAAGATTCCCACATGGTCATGCTTCAAAACATCAGAGATACCCTTAATTAATCAAAAATCCTACATTTTCTGTTATGAAAAATATTTTAGATCTCCTATATTGCCTGAAGATGAGTTAAAAAGACTGACATTGACTGTTACTAATGACCTGCTTAAGGACGACCGTTTGGAAGTATCTAGTTACGAGCATTGTCATTGTAGTAAGTAGTACTTTTATTTTAAGCATTAATTTTGTTTGTTTTAAAGTGGATTTTGCTTAACTATACTTTTAACACAGGTGTCAACCCGAAAAGAAAAACTAAGCGTCTGGAATTGTACTGTTTTAGCATTAAATTTTATTTATTTAATAATTTTTTCATGTATTTCTGAAGTAATAATAGTGATGATAAGAAGAAAGAAGACCTGGGAAGATAGAAGAAAGAAGAACTGCCACAGAAGATCACAAAATTTCCGGAGTAGTTTAGCATTTTTTCAACTTTTATTTTTTACAGAGCTATTTATTTTTTAATAAACATTTCTATAAACCTAAATTCATTTTAAGGTCGTTATTCAAGACTATTATTTGCCAGAGATAAATTAGAAAATCAAGATTCCCATGAAGAATTCGGTGAACGGACGGTAACTTACGGAGACACAGGAAATACGGAGTATATTCGAGAAGTTACGTGTAGCTGTTGTATGGTTTTACGCCATTCAGATGAAAAATCTCAAAAGTGAGTCATTTTTTTAAATTACCATTCTTATAAAACAATAATTATGGAGGTGCTTCCAGGAAATACTCTCCAAGTGAATATTTTTCAAAAGGAATATTTGTAACAAACATATTAATGTTTTTGTCATTTTTGACTACCCAATGTTTGGTATCTGCACATCTACAAGCTTATTGACGCTATCTGTTATAAATACATACAAACATTACAACCCAGATCATCAATTTGGGCGTAAACTACTATTGTTACAATCAATAATATTATTCAAAAGGTTATTTATTGATATTTTCCTCGTTTCAGCTTACCTGGTACTTCGCATAGATGCAGTACCAAACGAAGAAACAGAAGTTATAGGTAAAATTGTTTTTGTGGTTTTTATTTATTGTAATGGTTTTATTTTTACATTTTTGGAGTTGAAAACCAATAGCTCTTAGTTGTTTTCAACTAAAACACGTTTATATACGACCACTGAAATACAAGGTGTCCCAATAATACAACTTGGACGCATAGGTCAGGAATGTCATAATTAAGGGTGCAACTTTTTTGCCAAGCCACCCTGTAGAATTAGGGTTTTTTTTTCAAATAAGAATATAGGTAGCAAAGATGCTGTAGAGTCAAATTGTTACATTTACTAAGCTTATTGCAGAATTTACATAAAATTATAACAATTATTGTTGTTCAAATATAAAGCAAAGAATATTTGTATTATTGAACGATTCTACATATCTCAACTATTAAGCTGCACTTTCCTACATAAATAAAGAATTTTTATTGGTAATATTTAATTTAATATCTCAAAAACGTGCAAGTTGTAATAGAAAGTAAAACTAATTCATATAATTTGTTCTATGCGTTTTAGCCGACCGCGAAGGCAAAGTAACGGATCGTTAGATCGTCGAAAAAGAGCGAAAAGACGATCAAAAAGTGTTTCTAGTGTAAGAACTGACTGTGGAATGTATCAGGAGCAATTAAAAGCTTGGTCTACTTCCGATATCCCCAGGGAGGTAGAAATAAGTTATCTTGACTACTATTATAGTAGTTATCGGTGGTCTGTATAAGATATATTAGGTTTTAAGCTGAAGTGAATTATAGTTATATCAAAGAAAAAGTTGCATTTATTGACATTTTGCAACAACTCTTCTCTTTCTCTCGAAAACATACTAAGTTCGTTTTTTCAATATTCATTAATTTATTACATTTATATGGTTTTTTACCGATGTGAATCCTAGTATGGTTTTTTAAATGAAAAGCACAGTCCTCATATATAAATGACTTTTTACCAGTAAGAAACTTTAGTATGTCGACTTACGTAACCCAAAAATTAATGCCAAAGGTTTTCCACAGTCTTTACATTTAAAAAGGGTTTTACCGTATAGTACGTACTTGCAATAATATTTCGTTTTTTCGGGAATATTGTGGGACAAACTAATTTACCAAGTTGATTTATTGTGTTGTTATGTTAGTCCTGTAGTGAACAAGCTTAGAATTAACTTAATATACTTTAATGTAAATTGCCACTTATGTTCAAAAGAAAATTTATCATAAAAATTGTGATAAGTAACATAAAATTAGCGAGTATGTTTAAAAATATTTATATTAAAATTACAAATTCTGAATTAAAATTTATAATACCTTTTACTGAACCCTCAACTCTGTTAAGTTGTATGCTTCAAATTGTCTACGCAATGTCTCAAATATCGATTTATGTCAATATGTTCACTGATGCTCTTCGGCAGAAACTCCGAAAGAACAGTTTGACAAAGGAAAAATTAAAACACATTTCAACAGCTAACTTTCTGTATTTAGTTTTCATTCAGTGTTTTTTCTAACCGCTCTAAATGCAACCTTAACGTATGATCAAAACCAACTCCCCGTAAATTCTCTACAACCACCACTTGATTCCGAACAGTTTCCAATTCCGACTTTAAATCTTCAGCAATAAATCTTGCTAAACATATCATAAGTTGAAAATAATTAATCGTGTTAATCGCCATGTACTTTTTGGTAATCGTAATAATTATTTGCTTGACATCGGACTTAGTTTGGCAGTAGAAAGGAGAGTTTGTAATATCTTTAACCACGCCTATAGCCAAACTTCGTTGCGGGTGTGATATAATAGCTTCAAATAATCCTAGAAGAACTTTATTTACCAAGAGTTGGAAAACTTCTAGTGAATGCGTGTTTTTTGCAACTTCTGATATAATTTTTAAAGCCTTGACAACCTCTGTCTCAGAAGTAGGCGGTTTCAAGCAAAAACTTGCCAACTTATCTAAAATAACAGAAGCAAACTTTGATTGGTTTTGTAAAATTGAACACAAAATTGGTGAATCGTTTATGGGAAATTGTGAAATGTATTTTACCACCAGGTCTTTCATAGTTCTTTCCAAGTAAGGATCTCTAATTTTGTTTAAGTCTATGAGAGCACCAAAGAACTTGCACCAGTAGATTTTTAATGCGCTAATTATAAAACGGTGTAAGTAGGTTTTTTACCTAAAAGAAAATCCATTGGCAATAGAAGAACTTGTGTCAGTTTAGTTAAAATAGTCACCGGCCTATTTCTGTTGTAAACAAAATTTCCACATTTTAAAAATATTAATGAAGCGTACTTGTATATTTTTGTCACGACTTGTTCATTGTCAGGATTGGCCAAGTAACGAGAAATAATTCTATCTAGATTGCCTAAACTAGTTTCGCACAGCTTTATAGGTTGCATGTTGCTACTTAACCCAGCTTTAGAACAGTCTGCCAGATAATTTATAAAAGTTTCAAATGGGTCTAATGCAACTGTTAATTGGTTTTTAAGAGTTTGAGGAAAGTAATCCAGTTTTGCTACATTTTTAGTTAAATTACTAGAAGGTTCCAATTCTAGAAAGCACGCTTTAGTCCATGCTGCCACAATTAAAGCTTCCTGGTCATTAGTGAGTATTAAACGATCCGGATAACAGTTTAAAACTTGTTCAGCAAATGATGATGATACTTTAGAACCAACAGATTCTCCGAGAAAAAATACGAACGCTTCTAGAGCCAAACTGTTACAGTTTAACACCAATTTACCGGCGATTTTTCCCAATAAAGAGGAAGAACATGACGATAGGCACACTTCTTTCAAACCGCGATAAACTTGATTTTTAAAAAACGGTTCCCAAAACGGCCATGCGTCAGGATTGCCGCATTTTTCCAGTAACAGTATCAGAACTGTGAAAATTGAATTCAAATCTGATATACTACAAAATGAAAGATATTTGTCGAACCAGGCGCCGAATAACTCCCATTGATGCAGTTGCATGCTGGCGCTAATATTTATTATCGATGCAAGGTTGCTGATGAAGTATTTTATTAGGTGTTGGAGCTTTTCTTCCTCACAAGCTTCTTGAAGCATTTTCTTCATGGGCACTGCTACTTTTTCTATTGACTGACCTTTACGCAAGTAGCAAATCATCTGAAAACAAAGATAATAACAGTTATTTACGCGAAGCTACGTTACGCTCTTCTTTGATGTAGTAGATATTGTCACGATCTAATTTTTAGTCGTAACGCGAGGACGTGTAGCTGGGATCGTAGTCAAGTTAAACTCAAATATTGCATAACAAAAACAACAAGGTTTCCCTTAATCTTCGCGACCGAACCGTTTAGTTTAGCGGATAATTTCTGACTAACTTTTTCCAACATTTCTCTGCTATTTATTGGAAGGCATTGCGATCCCTTAGTCAGTTCAATTGCTTGTCTAAGCACTTGGATCATATTCCGAACAATTCTTCTTCTTTAAGTGCCATCTCCTCTCAGAAGGTTGGCAATCATCATGGCTATCCTCACTTTCGATGCTGCAGCTCTAAACAACTCAGTGGAACTACAGTTATACCATCCTCTCAGGTTATTCAACCAAGAGATACGTCTTCTTCCTCTGCTTCTTTTCCCCTGTATCTTTCCCTGCATAATGTTCTGCAACAATACATATTTATCTCCCCTCATCACATGGCCCAGATATTGCAGCTTCCTTATTTTAATTGTGTTTAATATTTCCTTTTCTTTTCTCATTCTTCCCAGTACCTCCTCGTTTGTTACCATGTCCACCCAACTTATTCTCAAGATCCTTCTATATGACCACATCTCGAATGCTTCCAGTCGGTCGCTTATCTCTTTCTTTAACGTCCAGGATTCCATCCCGTACAGCAACACCGAGAAAACATAGCATCTCAATATTCTGACTCTAAGGTGTAGATTAAGATCTCTACTGCATAACACATTCCTCATTTTGTTGAATATGGTTCTGGCCTGTCCAATTCTTGCTTTAATTTCTTCGGTGTACTCATTATCTTCATTAACCGTTGTTCCTAAGTATTTGTATTTGCTAACTTTCTCTATTGGTTCTCCGTTGATCCATAGGTTTTCCTGTTGTTGAGCTGACTTTGTAATGATCCGAACAATTGATGACTTATTATTGCTGACTGGCGATTGCAACACCTTAGCTAGCTTCCGTTCTAAAAGGTTCCATTGCTTACTTTTCAATTTGAGTGGTCAACGACTTGTTTCGGTCAATAGTCGATTTTCTGCTGAGTAAGTAATTAACGAAAATCTACTTGTGACACTCTTGCGAGCGGTCGTAAAGTTATTTTTTATAAATGCAGCCATTACTGTCAAAAAAAGATTAGCATTGCCTTAAGTTTTGACTTTTTTCATTATTGACAATGAGGAGTTTTCATCAGTGTATGAGTTGCCGCTTAGTTTCAACATCGGACTGGATTATCCAGGTTTCATCGCAAGTTATAATGTTTTCCTTCAATTCAGGCTCTTCATCTAACCTGTCAAGAAAATCTGAGCAGATCTGTTGATTAGCGAGCTTTTGGAGGTCAAATTTTTTGGGACCAACTTCGCACAGACTTTTTTCATGTTCAATTCGTCATGTAAAATTTGTCTGACCGTTTCTTTATCGGCGTTTATAATGTCAACAATCATCCGAATGATCATACGACGATCTCTCTGCACAATTTCATGGATTTTGACCCTGTTTGCGGGGTTGAAACAGACGATTCGATGCTCTCTCGGCCTTCAGAAAACCTTTTGTACCATTCGAAAACGTGCACGAGATAGAGAATTTTTACCGTAACCCTCTTTCAACAATTTATAGTAACGAGATTTTTTATGTAACGAGAAATTTCACATTGATTCGTTGCTCATGTTTTTCGTCAGATATTATTATTCGCACGAGAAATCGTTTTGCTCTTAGTAGCCAGACTCAATCTTTTGATTATTTGAGGAATAAATCACTGAACTGCTGCAGAGATTTTAAGCTTTATATTTAGGTACAAAAGCTGGTGCTTTTCTGTAATAAACGATGCTTATACTTATAAAGAAGATAAACGACAAAATAGCCAAAAATGTTAGTACTTCAGTTACTCCATATTAGTCTATTTCTCAGGGAGTTCCTAATTTACTGACCCTAAGAAATGCATTTATACTTCAAAAAACTTTGCACCCATTAGAAATTCTTGCTGACTGATATTTGGGACTATTCTACATGTTGTACAGAGGATTTCTGAGTTAGAAATTCTATCCAAGTTGGCCAGATACATTATTTTTTTGTCCAATTTTGATCAAACTTCTACACAAGTGTAGAATAGTCTCAACTGCCATTCTGCATGTCAGTTAGCAAGAATTCCTAATGGGTCAGCAAATTATGGACACTCTATTTCTTCTGGCAATAAACTTTTGAAAAAAAAAAAGATTTGGAAAACACTCTATGAATAACAGTGCAACCACAAACTGCATTATAACAAACTTGATAGGTATAGCCAGAATAATAAGATAATTCAGTAAACTTATGTTAGTATCTACTTACCACTGCAATATACATGCCCCATGTAACTTGAGTATGTTTGATAGTTTTAGGTAAACACTCAAGAAAAACCAAAATTTTCTTTTCAACTTCCTGAGAATATAGTGAACTCAATGCCAAATATAATGTCAGGACATGGCAGATTCCAACTTCAGTTAGATCCTTCAACTTGTTAGGACCAAGTTGAGAGTAGATCCTTCCTTTAACTTTACTCCACTGCTCAGGATGGTTTTTAAGATAATGAAACAAAATCTTAACAAAACAGTGGAAATCATCCTTAAAAGGAGTCTGTGATTTTTCAGTTGATTCAATCAGGCTCAGAGTTTTAATCATATTATCTGGAGACAAATCACTGTTGCTATTGGATACATTCAATCTCTTACTATAAAAATCCCATGTTAACAACAAAATGTCATATTTGGCGTCGTTCGACCATAAGTCACACACTAAAGGTTCAATTAACTCAAAACTCACTATCAAATTATCACAATTGGTGTTTGCATTCAGACTCAGTAGTTCCTTGAATTTCAGTTCAAGAAAAGACCAGTTTGATTTTGCTGGTTTTATAGACTTGGCTATGTGTTTAAGAAAACTTAGTGACAAAATAGGGTCTTCTTTTTCCATTACTTTATTAAATGCACTCCAAAATGATTCAGGTGAGAGCCTATTCAAAATGCACCAAAAAGAGTCTGTGCAGGAACACATATCTGGTTTATTGTAGTCCTTTATGCCAACTTTAAACACTGTAAATAAGTTAGCCATCACATACTCAACATGACTACTCATTACATTCAGCTTTGATCCACACACTGAGTAAATCACTAATAAATAAAAATATGTTTCCAACAGTGTGTGGAAGTAATGGTAAAATGGACATGTATCCAGTCTGGAAAACTTTACTTTAACCAGCAGTGTGTTCTCTATCTGGCTTAGTGGTAACAGAGAACATAAAACTTGTTTTAATGCCTTCAGTATGTTATCAAAAGTGGTATTATGACATAAAACACTTTGAACTATAGCCGTGAATGCACTCTGATTAAACTGCCTAGCTGTTATCACATCACAAAGTGGCACACTTGTGTTGTTCAAAACAACCTCTTGAATGCACATTAGTTTTGATCGCATTAGGCAAATTAGAGTACTTTGATGATCCTGAATATTGTCACTGATTTCTTCGCTGGAATATGGTTCGTCAAACAGCGTAAAACCAGAAGTTATGCCATCATCCCTGATGATTTTCTCCATGATTTCATCATAGCATTTAAGAAAATCACAACATTGCTTGCCTTTTTGGTAATCTAATGTAGACGACATTTTTAAGTTTATAATTGCGTTCAGATAGTCTTATTTTTCATTTGCACTGAAAATATAAATAATAAACCCATCAAAAACTAAAAGAATATGAAATTTAAGTTGAAACTGCTTGTAGTTTGTTTACTAATTTCAAATTCAAACAGGTTTGAGGTTATCAGGTGTTTCCCGCCAAAAATTGTTTAAATTCTTCTTTTTGATATGTTAGGCTTGAAGGTGCCCGCTCTTGGTAAATCGTTTTTCTTGACGACAAATAAATTTATACATAATTTAATGAAAACCCGCTCTCATAGACTCTATTGAGAGCAAGTAGAACTGTCTAAACCTTTTTTCTCTACCTTTTGTGTAACTGTTTTCTTGGCAGATCCGTTGACTTGATTTCCCCAGTCGAAATAAAAAAAATCCTCAAACAATATTTTCATCGAGTTGTAAGTGCCTGATTCTGCTGCACCTTATTCTTTTAAGCTTCTAATGTAGATGTAGAATAACGACCTTGATTTAAGTTACCTAACGATATACGTACGTATATTTAAATTCAATAAAATTGGAAACACTCCAATAAGATAAATATTGCCTCTTGGCAAACATTTAACATTAACAATAATCCGAAGCTAATGATTATTGTTTATAATATAGCAACTGCCTTAAATATCTACAGCGGTTTTTTTTATTAGATTGGCATTGTTCCATTTGCGCAACACACAATTCAATTATTTAATTAAACGGATTTTTGCCTTTTAACTAAGACGCTAGAAATGTTTTAATATTTGTCGATATTTATTAATTTTTTGTTGAAACAGGGAATGCTTTATTGTTTTTGAAACTGATCTTTAAATGCTTATGAAAAATCACGGCCGAACGAGCCATATTATTGAAAATGTGGAAGAATTGAAGAGATTTAAAGAAGAAGAAAAGTGTACATAACCTCCTAACCATTTAACTGTTTTGAATATTTCTTGAGTTTTGAATATTTTAAGTTTTTGGCTAATTAATTTCAAAATTAATGTTATTTTTTTATGTAGACATTATTTATTATTAATTTTGTCCAGTTGTACCAAATTGGGGTAAGAACTATCATATTTTTGCTCAGAAACACACTAGTTATTCAAGTTAAAGCTAAAGTTGATTTTTGTTTTAGTTTTTCAGGTTGTTAAAGTTTTAATGTCCCAAAGGGCTATTATTTCATCAATAATGACACCTATTAAGGTCAATTATCTAAGAAATAATGCCCTAGGGCTTTATTTTTCATAATGGCAGGGCATTATTTTTTATAAAGCTCTCTGACCATTTTTTAAATAAATATCTACAGAATGAAAGTCCCACAGGCATTATCCTTATAATGCCTTTGGTATCTTAATTACTATTAAATAAACTTGATTATCCTTGTTGGGGTACATTATTAAAATAACATAAAGACACATTCATTTTATTGTACTTTTGACTAACCCTTCTACAGTTTTACAGTGATTTCATATTGTCAACAATTTCTAAATTGTTCTTGTGCACTGATTTTTGTTCATACTTTATTTTAGGCAACAAATTGCTCTGTAATGTTGAGTGTAATATGTTTACATTCTGGTTAGTATGGTGGAAACAATGACTTTAGGCCCTCAATTTGGTTTTCACAAACTTTGATGACAAACATTTTTTTCAGCCCTTGTGATACTAAATAACTATTACATTAAAAAATACCGTCACTTCACTAATGTTACTTTAAACTTCATATTTATGTATTCCTGTGGTCCTTGGTTTTGGGTAATAACTTAGCATAATAGAAATGAGCAGGTAGGCAAATGCTTCAATACAAGTTGTCATTTATGGTATTTAAGGGTCATATTAATAATCATACCTTAAATTTCAAAGAATGATTATTAATATGACCCTGAACTACACAGTATAGGAAACAATACAGATATCACTATACTGCAAACTACAATAAGAGTTAACATTTAAGTTAATAAGTTTTCAAAATAGGCAGACAAGTGAGGAAACTGTAAGAAAAGTGTGTTAAACTGTAATTCTTGCTAATTTTGAGAGTTTTGACATTGGTGATAATTTTGCTAGTCACGTGACCACTGTCTAAATAACTGTCATAAATCTCAGAGACACATTTTATATCCAATACTGCAAAAAATCTTTTCTAAACCCTAATTTTTTGCCACTTTTGAATACAGTTTGACACTCAGACACAAAATTGCTTGTCAAACCCACTTGGAGTGAGAAAATGACTGATTTAAGCACATTTTTGGATTCCCTATTAAATTTCCTATCCAATAACCTAAAAAAACAATACAAAATTTGGTACAGTCAGGGAGAAAAGCAGTGTCAAAGTTTGAACTGCCAGAAACACAGTTTGAAAGAACAGTAAAGGACAAAATCGCTTGTTAAACTCACTTGGAGTGAGAAAATTACTGATTTAAGGACATTTTTGGATTCCTTATTAAATTTCCTATCCAATAACCTAAAAAAACAATACAAAATTTGGTACAGTCAGGGAGAAAAGCGGTATCAAAGTTAGAACTGCCAAAAACACAGTTTGACACAGGAGTATACAATTCTTTAATTGTTATACAGAACTCTCTTTGTCCTTTTTTGTAAATTTTTTGTTGATGGTGGTGGAATGAGCAATTTACAGACACAAATATTGAATATTTTATTTCAAGACATTATTTTTGCCTAATTTCGTTTCTTAAACACTTTTTTGTATTGGTAATCTTGTTGTTTTTAAAGACTGAATAAACTTATAAACTACAAACTTAAAATATGCAATGTTTTCATTCAAACCATTAAACCTTAAATTAATTGTTTATTTTGTATGCTATAGAACAGTAGCCCTTATCAAAGTTGGAAAATGAGTAAACCAAAACCGGTGGTACGAAAAACGTTGGTGCGTAATCCCACACAAAAAATAACCAGCAACACAAATAACCAACACAACGCACAATCGAGAGTTTCAATTTCAAGTAAAATTGTGGCCCCTTCAGGGCGTTCAGCGGACCAAAATTTGACTAAAGCCAAACCGGAGGTACAGTTTAGTGTTCCTGAAATGCAGACAACACTGCACTTATCCAAAAAAATTGATGATATAGTAAAGACCAAAGGAAGTAAAAGTCTGACAGGTGTTGGTAAATTGGCGGTGGATGAAAAGGTATTTTTTATACTTCGATGGTATATTAGAGGTATCTAGAGGGGCTCAGTATTTTTTTTTAAATTGTGCTGTCTAGTCCTGGTCCAAACTCTTTAAAATATTTTCGATTTTGCGATTTTTATTTCAAATTAACTAGCTAACTAAAACAGAATTTACTTTTTGATGGAAGCTCAGGAAAATGATTATGTGGCTGGTTATTATTATTTCTCAATAACTCCATTTCGACTGAACGTAGCTCCGTTATTTAAGGAGCTACAGAAAAGTGTAGAGAATGAAAGTTGTAGGGAATTTCATCCTCTACAAGATTGTGTAAGTGTTTTTGCCCTTAAGGGCCTCCTTAAGGAGTTACAAGGTCAAAAAGTGACTGAATGCACCAAACTGGTTTCACCCTGTATCTCTCTTAATTGAAGATGAGTTAGATTGTTGTAGACATAGTAGGGCCCAGTAGACAATTTTGAGTAATTGTTTCAAGGGAAACAGAGTGTGTAGATTTTAACCAGGGCAGAACTTTAACCATGTCTTTTATGTTTTACATGTTGAATAATTGACTAATAATAGGATGAAATTTAATAAAAACATTAATCTGTCTATACTACATTATGTCATCATATTTTTGTTTGATGTTCCTCATAGATAGCTCTAATATACCATCACTGAGAATTACTTTCTCTGCTTCAGCTGGGTAATCCAAAACTGTTTTAGGTCTCAAGAAAAGTAAACTTTCCCTATGACCAGCCAGTATTTAAGGATTTAATACCTTTGATGAATCATGAAGAAAACCTGACTCCTGTTGTAGTTTCCAAAACAACAGTCTACCAAAAAGACAAGGAACCTGTTTTAAGTGAATTTTTGACGAGCAGAAAAAGTAAAGTTTGCTACCATAAACCTCAAAATTGCTTAAAGTATCTAGATAGTAAAAATAATTTAGCTTCTAATACTTGCTTAAACTTATACAGGGTGCTGCAAGTTAGTAATGTATAATAAAGGAACAATTAAAACACTTTGAACAAGAATGATTCAATTTAATTTCAAAGCCAATAAAATAAAACCTGTTTAAATTTTATTGAAAGCTGCAACATCAACTGATTGGACAAAATCTTCAAAGTCCTGGATTTTCTCAGTTAATTCATCAATAGACACTTTAGCATCTTCAACGATACACATGATTTGTAATTTGTTAATTCCATAACCCACAGGAACCAGTTTTGATGCTCCCCATAATAAACCATCCATCTCTATAGTGCGTACACTCTTTTCCAACTCTTTCATGTCGGTTTCATCGTCCCACGGTTTAACATCGAGCACCACACTTGATTTGGCAATCAGTTCAGGTTTCTTGGCCTTCTTCTCTGAGTAAGCTTTGAGACGCTCTTCTCTAATTCTTGCTGCTTCTTCATCTTCTTCGTCGTCCGAGCCAAACAAGTCGACGTCATCATCATCATCATCGGCCTTGGCTGGTGCAGCGGGTGCTGTAGTGGTCTTTCCGGCGGCCAAAGGAGAAGCTCCAAAGGATTTCAACTCTTCAGGAGTAAAAGACTTGATGTGGTTGTACCAACGAAGGGCATGGGGCTGATTGGTGTTGGGTGCTTTGGCAAGTTGATTTACGCTGTCAATATCGGTTTGAGACACTTGGTAGCTGAAAATTCAAATGCTATTAATTTAATTCACAAGAGCACATTGACATTCTAACCTAACTTTAATAAACTGTGTTTTTTTTTAATACTCACCCCCCCAGGTAGCTCTTGTCTTCCAAGAATTTGTTAAGCTCGTTCACTCCTTTTTCAGTTTTAAGATCACCGAAAGCCATTTTTGTTTAATTTTTTAGCAAAAATCTAAAAAACCACTACAACACCTTTAAAGCTGTTTAAAGTCTTTTTTGAGAAAGAGAAAGAGAGAATGTCTGGTTGGGGTGGGGATACAAAACGTCATCAACATGATGATTTTCATATACATGTCATCGCATTGTATTCATTCATATACTAAAAAACAAGGATAATAACTGATAATAATTAAAAAATCAAACATTAAAATAGCTGCAAAAAATTCTGTAGTATTAACTTTTGCATTTCTACAGAGTGTCACTATAATACAAACTCCGAACATAGTAGAACAAAGCCTTCTCTACAAGTTTATCAACCTCTAATTAAAAAAAAGAAAAGTTCAACATGTTTCGAGCATATAAATGCCCATCATCACAAGCTTCTAAGATTGAAATCGCGCTGGCTGTTTTTTTAAACTGGGGAAGTGAAGTGAAACCCATGTAGATGTAAATTAAATTGATGAAACATTACTTAAAATCTAATTAAAGCGAAACCAACCTTATTTTGGAGAAAAAACTCTAACAGATAAAGTTAAATTTAAGTTTAAACTACATAATTGGTAACTTTTTAAGTTTTAACAATAAGGCCGGGGGCGATCCTAAAATTATACTAGTAAAGATTCTTGCCAGAAAAAAAGCAGAGAAGATGTAAGAAATATACAAAAGAAGAAGACTTTGACAGTTGTCAGCCAGCAGCTCAGCAACCAGCAAAGCAGTTTTAAAGGAAATTTGTTTAGTCTTTTTCCACAATTTCCAGGTTTTTCCTTTTCAATACGATGGTTGTATCTGAAAAACCAACCGACCAGTCAATAACCGCACTAGATGCTGGAGACTCTTTAAAAAAACAGCCGGAGCCTGTTAAACCTTTTCGTCTTGAAAGTAAGTTAAAGCCATATGTAACATTGATTTGGTCATTAATTTTGGCTTTTAGTATTAAAGTTGATTAAAGACGCTCAGCAACAGCACGGATTAAGACATGGGGACTACCAGAGGTATCGTGGTTACTGTTCCAGACGCATAAGCAGGTTACGCAAAGTCTTAAAAATCCCACAAGGCGATCGCAGACATTTCAAGAAACGAGACGTCACTGAAAACCACATTAATAGCTCCAGGTATTTGACACTAAACATGTTCTAGGCAGTAGGTACACCCAAACTGCTAATTTGTTGTTTCCAGGGCTGATGAAAGATATTTGCACATTCCATTAATGTTGACTGAAAGATGTTGGGCCTATGCAATGCAACTGAAGCAAGAGTCAAACACAGAGCAGAGGAAGAAGTTTCATTTGGTGCAAAAACTGCGGAAAGCGTGTAGTTATGCATTGCAGTTGGATGTATTGTGCAAAATTGAGAGATGTGATGCACGGACTCAATTAGAAGCTCAGGCCTATGTTGCTTGGATCCATGGATCATTACAGTTTGAGCTTGAATTATGGGTTAAAGCTGCTGAGAATTTGAAGAAAGCTCAGGTGAGTAAAATTGTGGTATTTTATGCTCTAGCAATATAATATTGATTTTCAAAACCTTAAAGTAGAGATTAGTAAACTAAATTCCAAAAATCCAGGTTTTTTGAACATTTGATTACCTACTTAGGTTATGACCTCTGAAGAAAAACAATAAAAATTCCAATTTAAGTACAGTAAACCTCCCAGTGAACTAAAAATCATATAATGCTATAAAATAATATCCTATTGTTATCCTTTACTTATAAAAATAAGTTACTAAATTTTGTGTTCTTGTCTTTGCTTTCTACAAACAAGAGAAGAGAATAAAACAAAATAATACAAATGTACCCCTTTCCTGGTATTTCTTATTCTTTCAGGACTTTTTTTGTGCTATAAAAACACTTTGTATCCTCAGTGAATGTCTTTCCCAAAAAATTATACCATACTTCACGACAGATTCAAAGTTTGTCAAATTTTCAATATTTTTTTTGCAATGTGCCCAATTTTTGTGAAACAAACAATAGTGCAGTTGTAATAACACTAAGGAGATAAATTAGGGATCATCACAGAAATTGCTAATTTTATTGTGCAATTGAGTAAGTCATAAGTAAAACAGTATCATTTTATGGAGGTATTGTTTATCTGTCCCTGGGTGTCAAGGTTTTTCTATTATTTGAGTGATATAAAAGCTGATTTCATTTTCAAGTGTTTTTTTGCATTCTGATTCTTTAAAATATAACCAGAAGTTTGAAAACTGTTTTCAGTTGCTTAGATTCTCAAGTTTGAGAGAAAAGTTGGTTAAGTTTGAAGACTCTAATGGTTTAACTTACCAACAAGTGTTGTCAAATCTTTAGAAAGCCCATTTCATTGGCCTATTGACGTACAAAAGTCTCATGGGGACCAAATAAGAGAGTTATTTATTATTGAATAAAACACTAAAAAAAGTGAAAAATAAATTAACAGTGTTGCCATATTGTTGGAAAGCCCATTTAATTAGCTATAGTATAAAAGTCTACACATATAGTGTATCAAATTGGGGAGTTATTTAGAATTGAGTGAAATACTGCATCAAAAAATGTTGACGCCCTCTAGCGGTCAAACCGTCAAACGATTAATCAAAGTTGTCATATTTTTACGAAACCCATTTTATTGGCTATCCATCGACATATTAATATAAAGAAGTTAAAATAAAGAAATTATTTAGGTTCAAACAAAACTGTGCATGGAAATTGAACACAGAACACATTGGTCAACTTTGACGCCCTTTAGCGGCAATACGATTCAATCGGCCAATCAAAGTAGTTATATCGTTGGAAAGGCCATTTTATTGGCTCTCCATCGACATATAAACGTCCATACATTATGTGTCAAATAAGATAGTTATTCACGATTGAATGAAAAGTTTTAAAAATCTAGAAAACATAGTGGAAAAAATGATTGGGTAGAAAATGGTTGGGATGAAAAAAGTCATGTAATTTTTTTCATTTTTAAATAAAAAAAGGTCAAAATAGCCGTCAAGTCACGTGACACTTCACCAAAAAAACAGTCAAAATGGCGGAATTGCGTGTGATTTTGACAGAACAGAAAAGTAAAAAAAAATTGAAAAAAAATAATGGGCAACCTCCAACTTCAGTCAAGCGTTACTCGGTTATTTGGAAAAATATGAAAAAAGTGTAAAAGAGGAAAATTGTACGAAATTTTACCCTCAACAAGATTGCATTAGGGTACTTTTGCCCTAAAGGGCCTTCTCAGGGAGATGTTTCCGTAAAACTGTGTTTACGCACAAAAAGTGCTTTAAAAGACTCTAACCAAGTTTAACTAAGTTACACGGTTATTTGGAAAAAAGTGTAAAAGGGGAAAATTGTAAGAATTTTACCCTCAACAAGATTGCATTAGGGTACTTTTGCCCTAAAGGGCCTTCTCAGGGAGATGTTTCCGTAAAACTGGGTTTACGCACAAAAAGTGCTTTAAAAGACTCTAACCAAGTTTAACTAAGTTACACGGTTATTTGGAAAAAAGTGTAAAAGGGGAAAATTGTAAGAAATTTTACCCTCAACAAGATTGCATTAGGGTACTTTTGCCCTAAAGGGCCTTCTCAGGGAGATGTTTCCGTAAAACTGTGTTTACGCACAAAAAGTGCTTTAAAAGACTCTAACCAAGTTTAACTAAGTTACACGGTTATTTGGAAAAAAGTGTAAAAGGGGAAAATTGTAAGGAATTTTACCCTCAACAAGATTGCATTAGGGTACTTTTGCCCTAAAGGGCCTTCTCAGGGAGATGTTTCCGTAAAACTGTGTTTACGCACAAAAAGTGCTTTAAAAGACTCTAACCAAGTTTAACTAAGTTACACGGTTATTTGGAAAAAAGTGTAAAAGGGGAAAATTGTAAGAAATTTTACCCTCAACAAGATTGCATTAGGGTACTTTTGCCCTAAAGGGCCTTCTCAGGGAGATGTTTCCGTAAAACTGTGTTTAGGCACAAAAAGTGCTTTAAAAGACTCTAACCAAGTTTAACTAGGTTACACGGTTATTTGGAAAAAAGTGTAAAAGGGAAAAATTGTAAAAAACTGTGTTTACACACAAAAAGTGCTTTAAAAGACTCTAACCAAGGTTAACTAAGTTACACGGTTATTTGGAAAAAAGTGTAAAAGGGGAAAATTGTAAGGAATTTTACCCTCAACAAGATTGCATTAGGGTACTTTTGCCCTAAAGGGCCTTCTCAGGGAGATGTTTCCGTAAAACTGTGTTTAGGCACAAAAAGTGCTTTAAAAGACTCTAACCAAGTTTAACTAAGTTACACGGTTATTTGGAAAAAAGAAATTGTAAAAGGGGAAAATTGTAAGAAATTTTACCCTCAACAAGATTGCATTAGGGTACTTTTGCCCTAAAGGGCCTTCTCAGGGAGATGTTTCCGTAAAACTG
Source organism: Ips nitidus (assembly GCA_018691245.2). Lineage (NCBI taxonomy): Eukaryota > Metazoa > Arthropoda > Insecta > Coleoptera > Curculionidae > Ips > Ips nitidus. The sequence goes on from CM042788.1 coordinate 5,079,638, forward strand.
TGTTTAGGCACAAAAAGTGCTTTAAAAGACTCTAACCAAGTTTAACTAAGTTACACGGTTATTTGGAAAAAAGTGTAAAAGGGGAAAATTGTAAGAAATTTTACCCTCAACAAGATTGCATTAGGGTACTTTTGCCCTAAAGGGCCTTCTCAGGGAGATGTTTCCGTAAAACTGTGTTTAGGCACAAAAAGTGCTTTAAAAGACTCTAACCAAGTTTAACTAAGTTACACGGTTATTTGGAAAAAAGTGTAAAAGGGGAAAATTGTAAGGAATTTTACCCTCAACAAGATTGCATTAGGGTACTTTTGCCCTAAAGGGCCTTCTCAGGGAGATGTTTCCGTAAAACTGTGTTTAGGCACAAAAAGTGCTTTAAAAGACTCTAACCAAGTTTAACTAAGTTACACGGTTATTTGGAAAAAAGTGTAAAAGGGGAAAATTGTAAGGAAATTTTACCCTCAACAAGATTGCATTAGGTACTTTTGTACTTTTGCCCTAAAGGGCCAAGTTTTAAGTTCAGGGAGATGTTTCAGGGAGATGTTTCGTAAAACTGTGTTTAGGCACAAAAAGTGCTTTAAAAGACTCTAACCAAGTTTAACTAAGTTACACGGTTATTTGGAAAAAAGTGTAAAAGGGGAAAATTGTAAGAAATTTTACCCTCAACAAGATTGCATTAGTAAAACTGGTACTTTTTGCCCTAAAGGGCCTTCTTCAGGGAGATGTTTCCGTAAAACTGTGTTTAGGCACAAAAAGTGCTTTAAAAGACTTAACCAAGTTTACTAGGTTACACAAAAAGTGCTTTACTTTTGCCCTAAAGCCTTCTCAGGGAGACCAAGTTTATGTTTCCGTAAAACTGTGTTTAGGCACAAAAAGTGCTTTAAAAGACTCTAACCAAGTTTAACTAGTTACACGGTTATTTGGAAAAAAGTGTAAAAGGGAAAAATTGTAAAAAACTGTGTTTACACACAAAAAGTGTTACACGGTTATTTGGAAAAAAGTGTAAAAGGGGAAAATTGTAAGAAATTTTACCCTCAACAAGATTGCATTAGGGTACTTTTGCCCTAAAGGGCCTTCTCAGGGAGATGTTTCCGTAAAACTGTGTTTACGCACAAAAAGTGCTTTAAAAGACTCTAACCAAGTTTAATTAGGTTACACAGTTATTTGGAAAAATATCAAAAAGTGTACAACAAAAATTTTGTAGGAAATTTAATCCTCAAGATTGCATTAGGGCACTTTGGCCCTAAAGGGTATCCCCAAGGAAATATTTCCTAAAAACTGTGTCAAAGCAGAAAAAAGTGTTAAAGACCCAAAACAAGTTCAACAAAGTGTAACTCTATTATTTGGAGAAATATCAAAAAGTGTAATGTACTGTAGTTTTCCTTTTTTACCTTCACTCCTCTCCTACTCAATTAGTTCAATACTCAGTACTTTTTTAGGTTATTTATGAAAAATTAGCATCCACTCTGCCAGAAGAACAACAGCTTCCTTATAAACAACGTGTGGAAGAAATAGCTCCCAGTTTGCGCTATTGCGCATACAATATCGGCGATGAAAAAGCCGTTAATTTACTGGAATTGCGTAGTCAAGGTTAGATAATTTAAGTTCATTGATTGGTTGATGGCAGTAGTATCAAAAGTTGTTTCATTCGCAGGCGTTTTGGAAACTTTCGATGCTCTCGTTTCTCAAAGCAAGGAAAAAGCCGCTGCAATATTGCACGAAGTGGTTTGGTTCGGTCTAAAAATTTTCATTCGAATCGAACGTGTACGCTTGTTTTTGCTTAGCATTGAAGGTAACTAACATTACTTGTTTATCTGTACTTTGTGACTATGTTACGTTGTTTCAGGACTTGATAGCTCGTTAAAAAATGCTGAGGATAATCAGGCAAAAATAAAAATCTTAGAAAACTTGTTCATTGATTTGCGTGATGTCATCAGTCTTACTAGAGAAAGCTCACGTACGGAAAAACAAGATCAATTGCTATTGGCTTATTTATTGTCAATTCGAATTGAAAGAACCTCACAAAGAAATCTATTATTGGTGCAACAAACCAAAAAACCGCAAGATTGTGTCAGGCTACTGGACATTAACATTCAGCAGACATCAGAATTATCCCAAAATGATTCTATCAAGGACAATGAGACAGCCCAGGCGTACTTTGACTCTCAAATTCAAGCCTACAAAACCTTACGCAGTTATTTTCTGGCAAAAACTCATGTTGCGGCTAAAAGATGGCGCGAAGCTGCCATTTTATTCCACGCGTGTGCTTCTTCCGTGAAAACCCTGAAAAGCGACAACTACATCGCTGAACTTGCGGAACTACTGTCAACTGTCAAGGAAACGGCAGAAACTGAGGTGGCAAACGCCAAAGCCAACTTTGTATTGGACTCTCAAGACGACCAAGTGGTTCTTGTGCCACAGAAAGTGGTTAAATCCAAGAAACCTTTATTGGAAAGGTTGGATGAGTTCAGGGAGGAGCCGCAACTTTTGTCCAAAAACCCCAACTTGGTTACTCTACCGCCAAACATGGAGCCTGTACCTGCCAAGCCGCTGTTCTTTGATTTGGCAAATAATTTGGTTACGTTCCCGGATTTGAGTGAGAAATTAGAAGGACAGTCCAAGACAAAACAAGCTGCCGGTATCAGCGGTTTTGTTAAAGGATTGTGGGGTTGGGGCTCAAAAAAGTAGAATTATTGGTAGACCGATAAAGGTGATGGTTTCATACAATTAAAAATGTTTGCTTTGTGCTTGTTTAAATTTACTTGTAACCCTTATATTAAATACATTTTTTTCATATTAAACACTTCATTCAATAAGTCCCGGGACCAACTAAGAAAAACAATTATTTTTCATGAAATTCGTCTTTATTCATCAATATAGTTCCCTTCTAGAGTGATACAATCATTCCAACGATTTTCCAACTTTTCTATACCATGTTTATAGAACGATTTTTCCTTGGCCTCAAAATACGCTTCAGTTTCAGCGATGACTTCCTCATTTGATTGATATTTCTTTCCCTGGAGCATTTTTTTGAGGTCTGAAAACTGCCAGTAGTCGCTGGGGGCCAGGTCTGGACTATACGGTGGGTGGGGAAGCAATTCGAAACCCAATTCGTTGAATTTGACCTTCGTTTTTATGGACTTGTGACACGGTGCATTGTCTTGATGAAAGAGAATCTTTTTCTTCTTCATATGGGGCCGTTTTAGTGCGATTTCATCCTTCAATCGGTCCAATAATGCACAATAATAGTCGCTGTTGATTGTTTTTCCCTTTTCCAAATAGTCAATGAACAATATACCGTGTGTATCCCAGAATACAGAGGCCATAACCTTGCCAGCCGATTGTTGCGTTTTTGGTCGCTTTGGACGGCTTTCGTCGGGTCCAGTCCACTCAGATGACTGCCGTTTTGATTCAGGTGTGTAGTGGTGGATCCAGGTTTCGTCCATGGTCACATATCAACGCAAAAAATCCTTTTTATTACGGTTAAACAGCTCGCAAACAGCGCTCTGAATCATCAATTCGTTGTTGTTTTTGGTCAATAGTGAGCACTCGCGGCACCCATTTCGAAAGCAGCTTTCGCATACCCAAATGTTCATGCAAAATTGTTAACACACTACCTTCTGATATTTTTGAGGCCTCAGCTATCTCACTCACTTTCAGTTTACGATCAGACAATATCATTTTGTGGATTTTTTTGATGTTTTCTGGAACAACAGCCGAATTTGGGCGTCCAGACCGTTCAGCGTCATTTGTGTCTGTACGACCGCGTTTAAAATCAGCAAACCACCTACAAATCGTTGTTTTCGATGGAGAAGAGTCCCCGTAACATTTTTCAAGCCATTGTTCTGTTTGGACGGTGTTTTTTCCCATCAGGAAACAGTGTTTAATCAGCACACGAAAATCACTTTTTTCCATGTTTTAAAAAAACTCAAAAGTTGTTCACTTTAAAAAATTCTCACAAACAAAATATTGGAGGGAATGAGCTCAGGATTTGACAGCTGTCGTTTGAAAGATGGTACTTCAAGGGAAAAATATAAAAATGCGATTTGTAGTGCCACCTGTGGGTTAGTCCCGGGACTTATTGAATGATGTGTTACTTACCTCAAAAATAATAGAGTCACTACTAAAGCCTCACATGGTGAGGCGTTTTGAAGAAACAGTGTTGAAATAATAAATAACTTAATGCAGGTATTAAAGTTAAACTAATTTGTTGACCTACCTTTACTCCTTTACTTTAATAAACTGTGCGCCACGTCAACCAGCACAGTGATTTCTCGAAATTTTGCTTTTTGCAAATAATAAAAGCAATCAACCTTTGACATCTAATATGTGAACGATTTCTGCTAAAACACGTCATTTGACAAATTTTTTTCCTGCTTTTTTCTTTTTGTTGCTATTTTTTGATTGGTTTAACTAGTTTTTGACAAAAAAAAAATTTCAAATTTTTTAAATAAATTAGAATAAACGGTTATTAATATTAGGGTCAAGTGAGGTAAATGTAAATACGGGTAATTGTAAACGCGGTTATATGTGTAAGATGCTTTGGCACAAAACGCAGGAGATTTTATTTTATTGACTCTGTAACGTCGCACAGTGGGTCATTCTAGGCCCTAAGTGATAATAATTACTTGAGATATTGAAGGTTTCTGAGAGACAAAAACATACTAACTATTTATATTTGCAAAATGGGTAAGCATCAATTTGCAAATTTATACTGACTATTTAAAAGCTCTAATGTAACTAATTTCTAAAAGCTCCTGAAGTAGGTAGTCTAAAAAATGTAAAAACATTCCAAACACTATAGAGGCTCTAAAATGCCTTGCAAAAGCTTACAAAACAGCCTAGAAGCTTCCAAAAGCTTTTAGAACAGTCTAAAAGCTTCCAAATGCTTTTCAACTTATCTAGAAGCTCTCAAAAGATTTCAAGACCCTCTAAAAGCTTCCGTATGCTTTTAGAGCAGTTTAACAGCTTCCAAAAGTTTCTAGAACCGTCTACAAGGTTTCAAATGCCTTAAAAGCAGTCCAGAACCTTCAAGACTTTTTAAACTGTCCAAACACCTTCCAAATCAAGTAGTATAAAAATGTTTTAAAACAACAGAAACTCCAAAATGCTTCTAAAGCAGTCGGAAGTCTTTCAAAATATTCTAGAAGTTTCCAAAAGCTTTTAGAACAGTCTAAAAGATTCCAAATGCTCTTCAACTAGTCTAGAAGACTTCAAAAGAGTCTACAAGCTTTCAAAAAATTTTAGAACCGTCTAAGAATTACCAAATGTCTCTAAAGCATTCCAGAACCTTCAATACGCTCTTTAAACTGTCCAAAAACCTTCCAAATGCTCCTCAAGTAGTTCAAAAGGGTTTTTGAAAGTTTTGTCTAGTAAAACCACTTGTAACCACTGTAATTTACAACAGGGTTGTCACATCTGTCAACTCGACTTCCCCAGTCGAAATAAAAACATCTCCAAACTGTTCTTGTGCTAACTTGGTTACTAAAACAGCTAGAAGATTCGTTCAAACGTCGAAATGTAGATCGTAATTTTGTCTTTCTTTAAACTAAACACAATTTTCTTTCAAAAATTACAAATAATTGACCCGGGAAATAGAGCAGTGCTTGTAAGCAAGTTTTTTTTTGAAGATGTCATAATTTGACAGCTCATAACTTACTCCCTGTGACAGTTAGAAGGTTCGTTCAAACGTCCAAATGTAGTTCGTAATTTTGGCGTTCTTTTACCTGAATACAATTTTCTTTCAAAAATTTCAAATAACTGTGATATTTGAAATGAAATGCAACAGTGTAACTGTACTAGAAATACTGAAGGTGTCACAATTTGACAGCTCCTAACTTGGTCCCTGTGACAGTTAGGAGGTTCGTTCAAACGTCAAAATATAGCCCAAAACTTCTGCTTTCTTTTGTCAAGATAGATTTTTAATGGAAAAAACATTAACAACTGAGAAAACTGGCCTAGAACATAGAACCCTGTTGTGCACGCCATAGTTAAATACTTAGTTACTCTCTTACACAGATTTTGAAGGTATAGTGCGTTCCTCATAAACTCAAACTATCCCAAAAGGGGTGGTTTTTCCAGTTAGTCCACTGGTAAATATTTTTTCATCCAGGGGAAATCCCAGGGAAAAAATATCCCCAAAGAAAAAAAAATCCCCTAATCTGACAACCCTGATTCACAACTAAGACTTAAGAAGGATTCCAGAAAAAGGACACATAAAATGCATAAAAGTTTATACCAAGTGTCTGAAATAAGTGAGCGTGAAACTTTGACGTTCTCTAGCGGCCAAACGGTTCAACCGAATGTTGCCATATCGTTAAAAAGTCCATTTCATTGGCTATGATTGGGCAAAAGATTAATTTCAAACCAAGAAAAAAAAGAATAAAATAGTGCTGTTATTTGATTTACTTGCCTGTACAATAAATTATAAAAAATCTAAAAATCTACGACTTGATAAAAACACTACACTCTAATAAGGCAATTCTGGTACAAATTCGTAGCGTAATACTTAATTTAAATATGTATGTAGAAAAATCTCGTAAAAAATATCACTTCCAAAATGGTAAGCTGGATAGGGTAAGTAAGGACCAAAATTAGTCAGTCAGTTCAGTGACACTCTGTATAATTTTGGCTCAGTAATAGAAACAGAAAAGTCTCAACTGTTGCATCTTTGCTCTGGAATTTACTTGTTAACTTTTAGGTATAAGGAAGTTAATGTGAATACATCATAACCAAAATGGGCAACGTTTTAAGTACGTAAGTAGTTTTGTCGCTTAATAAGCTTTTATCACATATTTATGACATCTTTTGTCAAAGACTTTACTTCAGACCCCCCTTTTAAGTAATCAGCCAGTATTTACATATAGACAACAATCTCCAATCGTCAGAAAGAATGGATTTTGAGATCCGGACGTCACTGTCATGAGTTAAAACAAGATAATACTGCCAAAAATACACGAAGGAAATGACGCAAAATCAGACGCAGCCGTACTCATACCAAATTGCGGTCTCCTTGGCACTTTTCTCTTTTTTCTCGCCCGCAGCGTCCTCAATCACAGGCGGCTGAGGCGCGACCACATTCTGTGTAGTGCGATTCTGCGTCTGCGCGGCATCACCTCCTGCTCAAAGCCTCGTTAAGCGAGAAACGTTGCCAAACTTAAGGTCACTTACCGATAACCGTGGAGATGCGGTTATAGACTAACAATGGTGGTGGATTGGCGGAGCCTTGGACGGACGGTTGGGGCGTTGGTGTTTGAGCCACCGATCCCGTGTCGACTTCGGAAAGGTAAACCGCTCGGCGGGAGCCTACTGAGCCGAGACTTAGGGCGCTGCCTGTGAGAAAGTATTTCCAGTATTAAAATACTCGAAAGCATGGAAACTTAAATTGGTTAGCATCACACTAAGAATCATAAAAGCTTTGAAGAAGTTCAATGGAAAGATTTTAAAATGGCACACGCAACAGTGGTATTTTTTAATGGCACATTATAAGTGACTAACGCCTTAGGACAAGAATAAAGTTAAGTAGAGCCCTGTTTTTGTTGCACAATTTTGATTCCTAAACGGCCCATACATTATACAATTAGTTGTACGATAGATTGAACATACTGTTACGGTTTTCCCGTGGGTTTACACAAAGTCAATTTAACTCAACAATTAATAAATTTATTTACACTTCAAAACACTCCGTACAATAATTAACTCAGCTATTAAAAACACTACTACAATTCCACAACTATTCCACTATTTAAACTTTACCGCGTTCCCAAATTCACTACTACACTACACTCGCGGTCGACACCGCTTCTTTTATATTCGCAAACCACGTTCTAGAATGACCGCAAAACGCTTCGCGATTTGCCTCGAATATCAAAGATTCTTCCAGGTGTGGCGCTTCCTAACTGTGGCCTACTTTAACACGCGCCCGGCCAGATATTGCGGCGCATCGGTTTCATCCCGAGTCGAGTGCTCGTTCAGAAGTATCGAGCATAGTAGGCCCAAACCGTAACACTGCCCCCCTCTTAAAGCTGATCGTCCCGATCCGCTTCATCTAATTCCTGGTATTTCTTGAGTCTGTCCAGATGGACAATTTTCATCTTGCCTTTGGGGCTGCGTTGGACTCTGTACACGACGTCGTTTAACCTTTTTACCACATTGTAAGGTCCCTCCCAGTGTCGTTGCCATCTTTGACTAAATCCTTTGTTCCCCCTGGGTTGAAACATCCACACAGCATCACCTTCCTTATAATTGCCACCAGTTGGTCTGTGGTCCAGTGTCATCTTCATACGGTTGTTGTTTGGTTTCATCTTCTCTCTCTCAAGTTCCCGAATTGTGATGGATCCCTTCTGTAACGAACACTGGTCACACCGTTTACACCATTCCTCAACGTCCTTTCTGAAGTTAATCCAGTAAAATCGATCTCTTATTCTAGCCAAAGTCTGGTTTACTCCAAAGTGTCCTCCTCCGCGACTGTCATGTAGTTCTCGCAGCACATTCTCTTTGCAGGAATTGGGCACTATTGTTTGGTAAACAAAGCGTTTTCCGTCTGGACTTTCCCATCTGCGAGTTATTAAGTCATCTCGCAGTCGAAGCGAATTCCACTGCAACCAGTAACCCCTTACTGTTGGTCCATATCTGGAAATCTGTTGCCAATCCGGTTTCAAATCCTTTTCCAACCATCTTCTGATTACTTTCAAATCAGAGTCTGAGCGCTGCCCTTTTATTATGTCTTCCTTAGAAACGCTGCTCTTCATTCTTTTTGTAGCCTCTTTATCTGTCACCTTCGCGATTTAACCAATCCTCCAACCATTATGAATTTGTCCTTTCCGGTACCTTAAGTCACTATCAAAAGCTTGACGATCCTCTACATATCGCGGTAAATGTCCTTCCGGGTTCTTCATTTCCTGCTCCTGGTTACGCCAGTTCTGCGGGATCGGTAAACGAGACTGCTGTCTGCAATTCCAGCGGTAATGTCCTCTACGTCCACAATTATAACACGTAATATTTCTTTTAACAGAGGAGTTCCGGTGATTTGTTCTAATGTCCTGATTTCGTCGGCACTGTGGGTTTGGAGAACAAGACCGCTGTCTGCAATTCCTTCTATAGTGTCCTTTGCGTCCACATCGATAACATTCCACTCTAGTGATCGGACGTGACCGTTCTAACTGTGTGGACTGACCATTTCCTAATGCTGCCATTTGTTGCACTAATTGGCCGAACATTGATTTAATTTCATCTATTAATGTAGCAACATGATCGGCTGGCGGTACTCTCTCCTCTTGAATAGTCTCTGGCTTTAAGTCATTGCACGCAGCTTCAACTTCCAGCGCTCGAACCAGTAATTCGCTGTTGTTGCTCCCTTTGAACATCTTCAGCCATTTCTTTACCTCCGGATCTCGAATCCCATCTACAAAATACTGTGCCACAAGTTCTTCTTGGATTTCATCCGGGACGGCTGGGTAAGCCAGATGCACAAGGCGACGAATTTCGGCCTCAAATTCTTCTAGATTTTCACCAGTTTTCTGCTGTCTTGCCTTTAATTGCGTTTGATACACTCCTTTCTTATGTTGATCCCCATAACGACGTTCTAATGCAGCTACTAATGCTTCATAGTTGCTTCGTTGGGCGATAGGCAAAGTCTGTAACAGCTCCAATGCAGGTCCTCGTAATGCCACTATTAGTGCTACAGCCATTTCCTCGTTACTCGATCTATTTGCATTTGCAGCGGCCTCAAATTGGAGTTGGTACGTTGCCCATGAAGTTTGACCGTCGTATGTGGGAGGCTTGATCTTGTTGAGCCCGTTTCCGGTGATCACTGTAGAGTTGACTCCTCTGCTGTCAATTTTCTGCTCTAAGTCGCGTAGCTTTATCTCGACATTATTCTGAATTTTATTAATGTCCTCCCAAACATCATTCTGAATTTTATTGAGACTATGGGTTACATACTCTTGGATTTCTGTCTTGGTCCCCGCTAGAACGTCCAATATTTCTACGTTACGCTTTTCTTGCCGCTCTCTGTCTTGTTGTCGCCTTCTTTCTTCTTGTTGTCGAATCCTTTCTTGTTCTTCCTTGTTTCGTTTTCGAATCTTTTCTTGTTCTTCTTTGTCTTGTTGTCGAATTCTTCCTTCTTGTTGTCGAATCCTTTCTTGTTCTTCCTTGTTTTGTTTTCGAATCTTTTCTTGTTCTTCTTTGTCTTCTTTAAGCATTTCCATAATAGCTACAAGTTGGGCCTCCATGTTTGCACTTCGACGTCTTGTTATTGGCATAAAATAAATTTAACACACCACTGTTCCGAAAATCTCTAGTCCGGTTCTGAACACTGTCTTTAACCCGAAGTTTAGTTCCAATTCACGTCGCACTAACGTCTGATCGCACTTCTGACACCAATTGTTACGGTTTTCCCGTGGGTTTACACAAAGTTAATTTAACTCAACAATTAATAAATTTATTTACACTTCAAAACACTCCGTACAATAATTAACTCAGCTATTAAAAACACTACTACAATTCCACAACTATTCCACTATTTAAACTTTACCGCGTTCCCAAATTCACTACTACACTACACTACTACGCCGTCGTCGACACCGCTTCTTTTATATTCGCAAACCACGTTCTAGAATGACCGCAAAACGCTTCGCGATTTGCCTCGAATATCAAAGATGCTTCCAGGTGTCGCTTCCTAACTGTGGCCTACTTTAACACGCGCCCGGCCAGATATTGCGGCGCATCGGTTTCATCGAGTATCGAGCATAGTAGGCCCAAACCGTAACAATACAATTGATGCGACAAGTTGCGCATTTTGGCCAAAAACACAAACGATCTGAGCATCAATCGGTCTTGACGATTTGTAGTACTTTTTAAACTTCTGTAGCACACAAAGCATCATGCCGCGTACATTGTCAAAAACAACTACAGCAGCAATAGTGCTCGCTTTAGTTCATGATGAAAGAAAAGTTAGGAAAAAGAAAAGAAAGGAAAAAGTTTATGTTTATTGGCATATTCATTGGATTGTTTTCACATCCCACAAACAAACCTGCTCACGATAGAGATCAATAAATTCAGTCCAAAATGTATTAGCCTCCATATTTGCGAGAGTTTTAAGTTCTTTTTTTAAGTTTATGTCGAATTGAGTCCGATTTGTCGTATATCAAACGCCGTCGTACTATAAATTTTTCTCCAGTCAAACTACCGTACGATTCAACCGGATCGTACGACTTGTTGGACGACAGCATTACACACTATGCAATTTTTGTTTCGACGGACGAATCTACCTGAGTTGTACAACTTGTCGTACAACTAATTGTATAGTGTATGGGCCGTTTATGTTGTGTTGTGTTTGTCGTACAACTAATTGTATAATGTATGGGCCGTTTAACTAACTTTAGGTGGTCGGTTCTGAGCCCCTAACGACTCCCTAAAATAAATTGTCAGCAGAGTGACAGAAATTTTTGTTTGTTAAGAAATTATTTCCCAAATTAGCAGTAAAATAAATAATAATAAAAAAAATAATAATAATTCCTTCGATTTCACCGCGATTAGTCCACAAAAACAAAACACGTTAAAAAAAACTGAAACAAAAACCAAAAATAAGGGAATTCACAAAACACCAACCAGATTGCTAGAATTAAGCCACACGCAATTCCAATTACCTCTCAAATAAACATGGTGATGGGGGAGCAACAGCACCAAACTGCAAAACACAGCACGGGGTGCACCATAAAATCGTGTGGACAACAACAACAACCAAAACTACAAAAAAAGTACTCACCGGCAACGCTGCTTCTGTGAGAGCTCAGATCGCGATGAGACGATCTCAACGCCACTTCGTCCCTAGGTTTGTACCCCCTCAGACTACCCGTTCCACTGGTGTTACGCCGGAACGGTTCCGCAAAAGGGGTGGTCGTTGCTGGTTCTTCGGCGCTGTTGTCGGAATCTCTATTATCCGATTCGCCAGATCCGTGACCGGCCAATGTGAATTGCGACTGGGTCAGTCTTGTGCCATCCTCGTGCCATGATCGCCGATTCTATAATTGTCACCTTAGTTTCCGACTATTTTAACTACTTAATTTTATACTAGACAGTGGGCCGAGTGAATAAAAGCTAAGCTTTTCCTTTTAGTATGAAGTATAAGCTTTAGCTTTTACTAGGTAGATTTAGCTTTTGCTAATAGCATTTGCTGAAATTGAAGTGAATAACCTTTTGCTTTTACTTACTAGGAAAATCTAGATATTTTAAGTAGTTACTTAAAGTTCTTATTTGGTAAATCTTCCAAAAAAACATGTTTTTACTGATAAGGCCTATATTTATACCTGTCGATAGACTGTATCGAGCACATGAAAACTTTTTAAACCAGTATCATTAACGAGTGCTATCGGTTTACGTTCAAAATGAGTAGTGATTCAGAAAATTCTAGAAGTGATTTTTTGGCGGAGGAAGTTCCTGCAAAAATTTCGTCCAACTTGAAATTGATGGAAATTTTGGGAAGCTATAATATTATATTTAATAAAACGCAAGTTCCTAAAATAAAAGAGAAAAAAGAACAAGCATACAAAGAAATCCACCAAAAATATATTTTCCAAATTGGAAGGGATTTAACTGAAAAACAACTAAAAAAGAAAATCCAAAATATGAAGACCGAGTTGAAGAAAAAGACGGACAAAGCTGCAACGGGAAATAAGAAAATTGTTTTAAACGCGTGGGAAAAACAACTTTTGGCGTTAATGGAAGGACAAGAAAATATTGTTTTTCAAAAAGTACCAGGTAGGTAATAAAGTATGGCTAGAAAAACAAATAAATGGTATGAAGATGTAAAAGCAAAATTTAGTTTTTTTCGCCGAATAATGTATGTAATGTGTGTAAAAAATTATTTCAGGAGCAATGTCGATAGGATCTGTGATGGAACAACCTCAGCCATCAACGTCCAAAACTGAAGAATTTATTCCACCTCCACCTCATGTTCGGCCTTCACCTGCTAAGTCTCCAGTTACCAGAAGAACCAAATTTAAGGAAAGAGACGAAACCTCAAATTTGTCCAATACAGAGCTCCAACGACTGGTATTGTTGGAATAGCTGGAACTAATAAGGGTTCAAAAGGAAAAGGAAAAATTATTGCTGGAAAAAATAAAAACAAAAAGAAAGTGGAAACCAAATTGAAGAAAGAAATAATTCGTTGTTCAGAAATTTATAAATAAATGAATAAATTGTTTTCGTGATGTGTTTCATATTCGATTTCATGGCTACAAATATATACCAAAATCCTCCTTCAAGTATCTTGTTTGTTTTTCTTATTACGTATTAATATTCAGGTTGTCTTTTGATATTATATGGTATCGTACTTAGTAGTATATTTACAACTGCAATTGAAAAATTATATTTTTTATTTCTTCTCGTCTCTGTTGATCATTATCTTCCTATCCACAACTTCTTCACCATCGTGATCCTCGGCGGCTACTTCTTCTTCGTCATTTGGTAATTGGTCATTTAAATACTTAGCAACATTATGCAGAACCACAGCGCTGACGATTACTGACGGAATTTTGTCAATGTTCAATCGTATCTGATGTTGCAAAACAGGGAATCGACGTTTTAGTTGTCCGAAACAGCGTTCTATAATAACGCGCTCTCTTTTATGTAAATTATTATACGCTATTTCTTGAGGTGTGACGGTGTTAATCGCCATGGCGTTATGCCGTACCCTTCATCGCCTAACAAAAGTCCATAGTTCTGTTGACGTCTTCTCATCATACCAAAAATATTTGATCTTCTTAAAATACGACTGTCGTGCACCGCCATTGAGCATCTACGGATGTAAAACATTCTTTTCCGTCACAAGTTGCTTGCACATTTATACTACACCAGCCTTTCCTATTGATATACTCGTCACCATGTAGCGATGACTTTATTATTGGTACATGAGTGCAATCAATTGCACCAAAAGCACAGGGAAATCTATACAACTCTGCCCATTTGTTGATTGCCTGGTCAGTAGAGTTTTCTGTAGGAAATTTAATCCAAATTCCTGCCTTTTCAACTATTTTTGGTAAAACGTTAGATATCGTTTTACATATTGTTGTTCTATGAACTCCTTCTTCTTTTCCGATCCCTATTTGAAATCCAGGATCACTCAAAAATCGCAAAAATATTTGCATTTGTTTTTTTGGACTCAATGCACCCCCTCTAGTCTCCACTTTTGGCTCCAAAAAATGGTTAGCTATCCACTCAACATTTTCTTCACTAAATCTATACAGATTGTGGTATTCTTCGGGCCGACTTTCTTTTCTTTCGGGATAAAATTTTACAGATCTTATATTCATAAATGCAGCCATTTCTGCCAAACTGTTTAACAATACTAAATTTTTAAGACAGGGTTTAACAAGCTTGCAAAAATGAAAGCTTTTCCTTAATATTCTTAGTAATTGCTTACTTTTTTTCACACCATGTTTAGACAATGCTAAAAACTTTAGCTTTTGCTAATTGCATTTTTAGTAAAACTTATTTTTACTCACTGCAAACCAAGCATTTGCTAGGAAAATGTAAGTTTTAGCTTTTACTGAATTTTTATTCACACTGCCCAGTGAGTCTGATTCTTGATGATGACTTGAATTGTATTATTACTTTCCGCACTTGTTAGGTAAATATATTACTTACCCTGCTTGGTACTTTGCTTATAAAGTCGGAGCCAGCCTTACGCACCCTGCGCACCAAAGTAGCCCCAAAACCTTTCCTATAACATAAATCGTATAGAAAGCTGAGACGAAGCATTATTCTCTTACTTTTTGACAGCGGAAGCATTGTCTAGCTTACGATAATGCTCCATAATTTTCTCCTCCAATTTTTCCTTCTGTCGGCAGAGATTGTTCACTTCGTCTCTGTACGATTTCTCCTCCAAGTGATACTTTTGTTTATCTTCAAGCGAATGTGTCAGCAACGAATGGTATTGAGTTAATAACTGTGACACATGTTCCATCAAAGCACGCCTGTCTGAGTCTAAAGAGTGATTCATCTCGAACAACATCTAAAATTGGAATAAATAGACAATTTTAAACGTCTACAGTATGATGATCTGATGATTGACATAAGAGTTTTTTGATGAGTGTTAACAAAAAAGAATAGAATTAAATAAGGGATTAAGCGTCAAAAAAAGATATTTTATAGATAGTTAGTTTGCAGCTCTTACTGTATCTGTTATATTTTCATTCATTTTTTGTTTAATAAATAGTTAATTCAATGTCATTTTGAGATGCATAGTTGCCTTTCAGGTTTAGTGAAAAGGAACAATACCATAGGCTATTTCCAAAAAAAAAAATGTTGAATGTGCCAGAGACTTTCGAAAAAGAGCCAGAATGTCTTAAACCTTCCCAAAACTGTTTTAAATAGCCAGAGGCCTCTAGAATCATTTTGAAAGTATCAACCCACCTCTAAATTTTACTGATAACCTTCTTAAAAGTGCCAGATGGGTCTACAAGTGTTTTAAACCTTCCTAGAATTATATTGATTTGCCAGAGGCTTCTAGAACCATTATGAATATGCCAGATACTTTCTAAAAGGAGCCAGAGACCTCTAGAAACATTTTATAAGTGTCAGAGAATTCTATATGCTACTAAGAATCTTCTTAAAAGCGCCAGAGGGTTCCACAAGTGTTTTAAACCTTCCTAGAATTGTTTTAAATTGCCAGAGGCCTCTAGGACTGTTTTGAATGTGTCAGACCCTCTAAATTCTACTGAGAACATTCTAAAAAGTGCCAGAGCCCTCTACAAGTGTGTTAAACCTTCCCATAACTGTTTTAAACTGTCATACTCTCTAGAACCATTTTGAAAGTGTCAGAAACCTCTAAATGCTATTATAAACCTTCTTAAAAGTCCCAGAGAGCTCTACAAGTGTTTTAAACCTTCCTAGAATTGTTTTAAATTTGCCAGAGGCCTCTAGGATCATTTTAAATGTGCCAAAAACGTTCTAAAAAGAGCCAGAGCCCTCTATAAGTGTCTTAAACCTTCCCATAACTGTTTTAAATTGCCAGAGGCGTCTAGAAACATGTTGACAGTATCAGAAACCTCTAAATGCTACTAAGAACCTTCTTAAAAGTGCCAGAGGCCTCTAGGACCATTTTGAATGGGTCAGAGCCCTTTACAAGTGTCTTAAACCTTCCCATAACTGTTTTAAATTGCCAGAGATGTTTGGAAACATGTTGAAAGTATCAGAAACCTCTAAATTTTACTGAGAACCTTCTTAAAAATGCCAAAAGGTTCTACAAGTGTTTTAAATCTTCCTAGAATTGTTTTAAGTTGCCAGAGGCCTCTAGGACTGTTTTGAATGGGTCAGACCCTCTAAATTCTACTGAGAACATTCTAAAAAGTGCCAGAGCCCTCTACAAGTGTGTTAAACCTTCCCATAACTGTTTTAAACTGTCATACTCTCTAGAACCATTTTGAAAGTGTCAGAAACCTCTAAATGCTATTATAAACCTTTTTAAATTGCCAGAGATCTACAAGTTTTAAACCTTTAGAATTGTTTTAAATTTCAGAGGCCTCTAAATTTTTGTGCCTAAAAACGTTCTTAAAAGAGCCAGAGCCCTCTATAAGTGTCTTAAACCTTCCCATAACTGTTTTAAATTGCCAGAGGCGTCTAGAAACATGTTGACAGTATCAGAAACCTCTAAATGCTACTAAGAACCTTCTTAAAAGTGCCAGAGGCCTCTAGGACCATTTTGAATGGGTCAGAGCCCTTTACAAGTGTCTTAAACCTTCCCATAACTGTTTGAAATGTTTGGAAACATGTTGAAAGTATCAGAAACCTCTAAATTTTACTGAGAACCTTCTTAAAAATGCCAAAAGGTTCTACAATTGTTTTAAATCTTCCTAGAATTGTTTTAAGTTGCCAGAGGCCTCTAAGACCATTTTGAATGTGCCAGAGACTTTCTAAAAAGAGCCAGAGCCCTCTACAAGTGTTTTAAAGCTTCTCATAACTGTTTTAAATTGCCAGAGATGTCTAGAAACATGTTGAAAGTATCAGAAACCTGTAAATTTTACTAAAAACCTTCTTAAAAGTGACAGAAGGTTCTACAAGTGTTTTAAACCTTCTTAGAATTGTTTTAAATTGCCAGAGGCCTCTAGGACAATTTTGAATGTACCAGAGACTTTCTAAAAAGTACCAGAGGCCTCTAGAAACATTTTGAAAATTTTAGAGACCTGTAAATGATATTAAGAACCTTTTTAAAAGTGTCAGAGGGCTCTACAAGTGTTACAAATTGCCAGAGGCCATTAGGTCTATTTTGATGGATCTCAAAATGCTATTGAAAACCCTTTAAAAAGTCAAAACTATTATTAAGATAATATTTTGGACTTATATGGATAGCCAAGTTTCATCAAAATCAGAAAAATGGTGTGTTTTAAGTATTTCAGTATGGTTTCTCAAAATGTTAAATTCTGTACAGAAACCAGAAATAATTATTTAGATTATTACCAATGAATTAACTTACATCACATTGTTGCTGCAACCTGGCACTGTCCAACTGCAACGAAGCAACCATGTCGGAGCGACAGTTCAATTCTCCTTGTATTTCAGTCTGACTCATCCTTAAATTTCTCGACTCCATTCGTAACGTCTTCAATTCTTCCTGCACATTTCGGTACTCGGTTTTCAGCCGTTCGTTGGTCGTGAACAGATTTCTAAAATCATCCTTCAGCTTCGAGTGTTCCGTGCGCAGGTTGTTTAAATTTTTAGCGTCGGTGCGTAACGTAGCTTTTTCCATTTCCGCGTTAGACACTTTCACTTCTAAACAGTCGTTGCGCTCTTTCAAGCTACGTATTTCCGAACGTAGGTCGCGGTTTATCTTTCTCAGATTGTCTTGTTCCAGTTTTGCCTCTTCGTATTCGTTGCTCAGCTGCTCGTGGATCGTGCGCAACGTCACCTGGTCGAGCAGGATTTTTTCGCGGTCCGCTTTTTGTTGCTGTTGTTGTTTTGAAAGCTGAAAATACACAATTAATTTGAATCCATTGTTGAACAAACTATTAGAAAAATCAGACAAAAAATGTGTTTGTTATATTCGAAAAATCATATTTCATCAAAACAAAAATGACTGGTTTAAATGAATGATTTGCTCTCTGAGCTAAAGTTAAAAAAATGGTTTTTACGGTAGTAAATGTTGTTAACAATGTTAGCAGCAGCGCCGCCACCACTTTGGTAAAACAAACCAATACATAGAAACTGCTTTACCGACAGAGCAATCAACTGAAGAAAAATATCACAACATTTTGGAGGTACTAACTAAAGTCTAAAATCTGCTATCAAATGGGCAAATTTTCCCACTTTTAACCAACATTGTATCTCTTACGGATTTTGAATACTCACTCCCAAATTTGTAGCAAACTATATCTCTTCATATATCTGATGTTTTATTGCAATAACTAAACTTACCTCCTCTTTCTCAGCAACTAACTGACTATTGGCCAGCTGTAATGCCGTCTGCTGAGCCTGCAACGAATGCACCTGAGACTTTAAAGTAGAAATATCGACTTTAAGAGTGGCGTTTTCGTTTTGCAAACAGTCATTCAATGACTGTAACGCTGCCACGTCTGCGTACAACTTATCGCACTGTTCGCTCCACTCTTTACTAATAGATCTGGCCACTTCTTCAGCCTGAAATTCGCATTAACAACAAACAACTGATACTTAACCAAAAATCCTAACCTGTTTCAAAGAATCCCCTTCCAACATGCAGGTTCTGCAAGGAACTTGAGGATTCACCTCTTTCTCTTTGAAGACAGACTGTAGACATTTGGATATTTCAGAGTTTTGAAGCATTTTCTCCACGATAATATTAACGTCATTGTCTAGGATGTCCAGATTAAGACCCAGCTTATCTAGACTGGACTTGAACTTTTCGTTGCTAACCTGTAACTCCCTGCGTAACATAAAAATCCACTTGTATAGTGGTTAAGCTTACTTTTTCATTGATCAAGTCCTGCTGTAAGGTGGCAATAGTCTCCGAGTGTACGGACGCTTGGGAGATAAGTTCTGTTGCTTTCTGCTCAAATTCTTGCAACTTCTCCAGCTGCGCTGTCAAAGTCGACGTTTCTGAATTAAGTCGCTCGATCTCCTTCTCGTACTGTTGTTTTCTGGCAAGATTTTCGTCGAGACAGACTTCCTTTACCTCAACAGTTTCCCTTAGTTTGGTGACTTCTTTCTGAAGTGTCGTGTTTTCTTTTTCGAGAACCGTCACCCGGTCTTGAAGGTCTTTGCCCAGTTTTTCGGCTTGTTTGCCTTTTTCAACTTCGCCCTAAAATAGGCAAAATACCACTTACACACAAAAATGTCTTTAAAATCGCTGGACGTCCAGTTAAACCAATATGTAGAGAAAACCTTATTACTAATGGTTCAAATGGCGGTTGAACAAGAACAAAAACACACTGAACCAGCTTGAAAACATTTTGTGCTGCACTATGTATAAACCGTTAAATAAACTTTATTTGACGAATAAAACAGTTTATTTTGAAAAAAAAGTAACAAACTGTAATAATTTTTCATAAAAATTTCTTCAAACATATTAATAATAAAGTCATAGAAAAAATAAATTAGCGTTTCAAATGTTTTAGACGGAATTCTATGATCCAAACGGAGACTTCTCATAAATAAAAAATGTTATTTCGGTCAAGATATTTTTGATTGGCTTTGGTATAAGGTTGTTTTAGTGCAAATTTGCAGCCAAAGATCTTTCTGACTGACAATATACGCAAAATTTTAAACGTTGATTTGATTCATCTGATTATAAATGACGTAGCCTTCGTGACGCACGGGTAAACTCACTCCGCGAGAACAGTAGTAGTATTTATAGAGGAAAAAATAGTGGCGATATTTGGTAAGAACATTTTTTGATTAATCTTCAAGCCATTTACAATGCACACTCCAAAATTATAGAAGGAATTATTGCTAGGTGGCTTATGGAGCCTCTCATGATCTCAATAATAAGCTTTAACTTTTCAAATGATTTAAAAATGAAGCACAGTACAATTTTCTTCAGAACTAGAGTGGATATCCTGTCTGATCATTACGTTTTATACCTTCAGCCAGTCTAATGACACCAGCTAAAAGAGATTATTTACTTGAAACCAAATTTCTCGCCGAACTCATACAAGTATATAATAATCGAAAGAACATTTTTAGGAGATACAGAAGAAGGTTTTTGAAAATAACATGTCTATAATATTCTAATTTGTTGCTACATTTTTTTACCTCTCTTCGATATAGCTTCGATTTTTCTTACCAGATTTTCGTTTTTCTGGATGATTTACAACTTTGAGTATTAAATTATTCAAAACTAATTTTACCCTAAGTTTCGTTTTTTTGCTTGCTTAGTTACTGCATCCGTTTTTTTGGTATTTTTCTAGACAGAAACATAATTGAAGTACTGTCTGTAATAATTACGCCAGAGACGCCATCATAATTTGCTATTGTAACCATTTCTTTCCATTTTATAATCACGAAAGACAAATTCTTGACATTATGCAAATAGAGCTTAATTAGAAGCCTCAAATTCCAAAAAAATGACAAAACCGACCTATTTAACGACAAAACATTATTTTTAATACCAATCCATCAAAAACAATTTCAGAAATATATTTGCATGCTTGATTCACTGGTTTTTAGCTGAAAAAACAAACTTTGACTTTAATGCACTATAACTATACTATACAGGGTGAGAAAAAAGCAGGCGCAAAAAAGTTAAATTTGTAAGTAGTGCTCAATTAACCAATATTTTTTTTTGGTTATATTTTAATGTAGGAAAAAATTGTTTAGGTCTATATTTCGAGATATTTTTCGTCGTTTTCCAGTTAACGTTTCCAGTAGGCCTCAAAAAATTTCGATTTATCCGAAAAATGATGTAGCTTAATGTTATATCAATTTTACGGATAATTCGATATTTCCGGAACACATGACGTTAATTAAGAAACGCCGAAGGTATTTTTTGGTATAAATTCACCTTAGATTGGATACAAAAACATTCTGACTAGATCATCCTGCGTAAACACTGGCAAACAAAAATAGAATAACGTATCATGACTGAAAAATGTTTTGAATGTGACTCTTGTATATTAATCACAGTTGACTTAAAGCCTGTAAAGCTTTGCTTACCTGTAGTGCTTGCAACTGCTCCGAAACTTGGTTGAGACACTTTTCCGCTTCATCCGCCCTTTTCTTAACAACATCACACAGCGCCTGCACTCTCTGTTTCTCTTTCGACAAACTTTCAATATTCTTCTCCAGCTCCACCACCTTCATTTTTTCGTTTTGAATATCTTGATTTTGCTTATCCGCTGCCGCTTTTAAGGAATCCACACCGTCCTGCGCTTTTTTGTTCTCTTGAATGGCATTCTTAAAAAGATTCTCCAGTTCCAAGTTCTGCTGGGTGAGCCGGTCGCAGTTCTCCTGCAACTGTTCACAACGCAACACCAGCTTCTTTTTCTCCTTTTCCAGTTCGAGAATTTTGTGGGCGCTCTCGTGGAAGCTGCTTTCCTTCATCGAATCCAGCTTCTCCAACAGCCGTTTATTCTCCAGCTCCAGTCGCAAAGTTCGAGCTTGAGCGCTGCTGGTAAGTTGTTCGGACAAGCTGTTGTCGCCTGAATTGCACTCTTCCAAGTCTGAGTCAAGCGATATGTTTCCTAAGCTAGTTTCGTGCAGAGTTGATTTGATTAACTGTTGCAACTGCACGTTTTCGTCCGCAAGATCTTGAACTTTTTGCCTGGCTGCATCACGCTCCTTTATAGACCCAATTAGTTTGATAAAACTATTGACTCAAAGTAAACACACTTACTAGTTTAAGCTCATTAATGGTTTTCTGGCAGGATAAAACTTCCGCTTTCAATTCCAGGACTTTGTCCGCTCTGAGTCTAGCCTGGGCCAATTGCTCTTCCAACATTTCTAAGAATATTTCGATAGAATAAGCATTAAAGTTGTACCAGACCATGTAAACTACAGTTACATTTACCACTTTTTTTATATTTAAGTAAATAAGGAGACTTATTAATTAAAGTCTAGGAAACGGTAGCAAAGATTATTAGAAACTAATGGAGGTTGCAAGAAATAAGAAATAGCAGGACGTATTATTTAAAATGGCAACGCTGTAGATCTGAAAATATTTTAGAAAAATAAATCATAAGCGCATCGAATACAACTTATTTTTATGAACTATCCTATGACCATTGCTATCCACATAATTAGAGTCTGGATTAAAAAAGTACTAAAATCTGTAAAAAGCTTTAAAAAAGCACAAAACTCTTTCAGAGATGCTCATTTTTTACTTTACTTAAAGCATACGGGTATACGGAAGATTTTAGACTGTTTTGAAAACTACTTGAGGAGCATTTGGAAGGTTTTTGGACAGTTTAAAGAGTATATTGAACGTTCTGGAATGCTTTAGACTGTTTTGAAAGCTTCTAGATTGTTTTGAAAGACTTTTGACTGCTTTAGAAGCATTGAAGGTTCTGGACTGCTTTTAAGACATTTGAAACCTTCTAGACGGTTTTAGAAACTTTTGGAAGCTTTTTAAAATGCTCTAAAAGCATAAGGAATCTTTTAGACTGTCTTGAAATATTTTAGACTGTTCTAAAAGCTTTTGGAAGGCGTTCGACAGCTTCTGTAGTATTTCGAAATCTTTTTAGACTACTTAAGGAGAATTTACAAGAATTCTGGAGAGTTTAAAAAGCATTCAAGATTTTGGACTGTATTTGAAGCATTTGAAAACTTATGGACGGTTCTAGAAACTTATAGGAGCTTTTAAACTGATTTAGATGTATACGGAAGCTTTTAGACTGTCTTGAAATGTTTTGAAAGCTTCTAGACTAGATGAAGATCATTTGGAAGCCTTTAGAGTGTTCTAAAGCTTCTAGACTGTTTTGAAAGGCTTCCGACCGCTTTAGAAGTATGTATTGTTGTGTTCTATTGAAGGTTCTGGACTGCTTTTAAGGCATTTGAGACCTTGTAGACGGTTCTAGAAACCTTTGGAAGCTCTTAAACTGCTCTAGAAGCATACGGAAGCTTTGCTTCTCTCTTTTGAGAGCTTCTAGATAAGTTGAAAAACATTTGGAAGCTTTTAGACTGCCTTGAAATTTTTTGAGAGCTTCTATAGATAAGTTAGTAATGTGTTTGTTTTTATCTTAAATGTTTTTGGAAAATATAAGCAAATGTTTATGTGGTTTATTTCAATTCAATTGACCCTGTATGTTGGTTTTGTTACGAACCACCGTATACAGGGTGGTCCAGTTTTAAATGTCAATAATTCACCAATCGATAGCCCATCAAAAAATAAGTTGACATGCATTATGGCATTTTCCTGAAGAACGCTTCCTAAGGAAGACACAGACCTCCAAAATTCAAATTGAAATGGCATGTTTAAGGCTATGGACTATGTTAACATAGTTTTTTAATTTTAATTCTGCTATGTCAAAAACTTGGTGAAGATAACCCTAAAACTCGATTTTCTAAGCTGAAAGCAGTTTTAAAGCCCTAAAAATAGTCCAGAGTTCTAAGAAAATGAAAAGCAAAGTAAAAAAAACTGAAAAGTTAGTCTTCAAGTCAATTTTCATGAATCTAATGTCAATATCCTGTATTTAAGACTATTTTCAATACTAAAATTTTGAAACGTATTTTCAAATTATGAAAACTTACTTCAAATGCAAAATTTAGGCTTCTGATGTCACTTTTCAGAGTCACTTTTTGGTGTCCAAGTCAATTTTCAAGGTTGAAATGTGTGAATTTGAAGTCAAAAATTCTAGATAAAGTAGTTTTTCATGCTACAAGTCAATTTTCTCTACTAAAGTTTTTCAACTTATCTGAAAACTATAACGACTGACTACAAAGACAGTTTGTAAGCCTCTCAAGTCAATTTTCACAGTTTTCAAGTCAATTGTGAAGGCTAAAGTCTTTCAATTTGTCTGAAAACTGTGAAAACTGGTTACAAAGACAATTTTTAAGCCTTTCAAGTCAATTTTCACCGTTTCAAAGTAAATTCACTGGTTTCTAAGTCAATTTTCAAAACTAAAGTCTTTCAATTTGTCTGGAAACTATGAAAACTGGCTACAAAGACATTTTTTAAGCTTCTTAAGTCAATTTTCACCGTTTTTAAGACAATTTTTAAGTTGGGTTGGGTTGGTTTTGGGTCTTTGAACGTAATAACTCAATTATTTCGTAAACGAAGTTTCAAATCAGAATTTTATAAGAGATACTTATTTTGTCAAATTGAACAAGTAAACTAAAAAAAATGAAATTTTTGAAAAATATCCATTGACGTAGAGAATAAGGCAGAAAAATGAAAACCATCTTTCCACCACCACTGGACAGTTTCGACAAACGTCATTAACATCACATAATGAGAATTAATTTTTTATGTATTTGTTCTAAATTTGATTAAAATTGCTCCAGCCGTCTGACAGTTATGACAAGAAACCGATTTTTTAAACTGAACATTTATGAACTGTATTTTCCTTGGAAAGCATTTTTCAGGAAAATGACAACTTATTTTTTGATGGGCTTTCGAATGGTGAATTATTGACATTTAAAACTGGACCACCCTGTATAGTAATCGATTTACAAACTCCAACAAATTTCCAGACATTTCCTCTTGCCAACTGTATGTAGAAAAAGGGCAAATAATAATATTAATGAAACACTCGTGCAACTACGTTATTGTCACATAAAAACGTATCAAAGTGCATAAAAATTCAAAGAAAAACTTGGACTTACCTCTGGTATCTAGTAGAACTTTGTTATCCTCTCTCAACTCGTCCACTCTTACTTTATAAAATTCTGCATCAGCTAATCGTTCCCGATACCTTTGAACTTCCAGGTCAAGTCGATCAGCCCTTTCGGCGCTTTCGCGCATAGCATCGGCTTCGTCTCTAAACGCTTTGGCTTTCCGAGCTTCAGTCAATAACTCACTGTTCTGTGTATACCAAACATTTAAGTGTCAACAGCTTGCAAATCAAATATTTTATAGTAACCTCCGCTTTTAGTTTTGAAACTAGCCCATTTGCATGCTCCAACTCTTCCTTATATTCCGTTAAAAGTTCAGTCTTCTCCTCTCTGAAAGTGAATATTAATAACATTTAGCTGGAAATAATGACCTGGAACTGTACAATTCTTGACGCTGTTTCCTAAATTTGGCTTTAAAGTCTGCCAACTCTACAGCCCAATGGTTAGACTCCACTCCCTCCTGACCAGTCTTGGAAGCCCCATTTATAATAGCTTCCTGTCCTAAAATTGGCAAGGTGACTTAAAAGCCTAATGCGGAATTTACAAACCTACCCAAGTCAATTACCCACTGCTGTAGTATCTTATCTCTCTCTCTAGTAAGCATTTTAATATGAGCAAACAACTTTTGAGGCGCCTGCTCTGACCAATCAGTGGTCAGAACTATATTCTGCCCATCTGTAACCTAAACGAAATCTTAATATACAGAGTGGCCCAACCATATTTAGACACTACATACAAGGTAATTCAAATTCGACACTCATTAGAATCTCAGAAACTATAAGAGATACAGGAAAACTTGAATTGGGGCAAAGTTGCGCAATTAAAAGCTGAACCAAATGCCGTTTTAAAAATGTCGATTTTCCGAGTACTTTTAAAGAAGAAACTAAAAATTTGATTTGTTGTTTTTATTCATTTCTAACCTTATTTAAAGAGATATCCCAAAACCAAAAGCACATTCTCATTGCTACTTTTTTTCCAAAAAAAAACACGAATCTAGCGGTGTAAAAATCATGGCCGCTCTAATATGATAGTATCACTTGGCATAAACTGAGATTTGGATATGTTATTGTTGAAAATTTAATGTTATTGTTGCAATATTAACTCCACGAAAGGTAGCTTGATTAAAACTTTTGATAAAAAAATATTTAAAACCAAATTATGTAGGTGAAAATGCAGTAGATTTTGAATAAAAGAGTAGAATTGCTAAGAATACTAAGTTGTAAGTTTGGTAACTGACCTGCTTAATACACTCCACAATATCATGCTGGGCATCCACGTCCAGTTCTTTAATCCTGGTGATAAACACTTCCTTAGTGGGGCCCTGCACCGCACAACCAAGCAACAACAATATTAATAATTTAAGTTGTTCTAAAGCTCCTTCGGATGCAGGGGCTCGTCCTATAAATCCTTCCTGTCACTCCGACGCGTTTATTGACAAAATAAGACACTTACCTAAAGTAACACAGTCTGGTAGAGTGATAATGGTCTGTCCCAGTTCATCTTCGTAAATCCCTTTAATGTTCCTGATGATGGAGTGAAATATTTTGATTCTAGCTGCAGTAATATGCAACCCTTGTAAATTTGACGGTGTTGGCACTGGCAGGGACGGTTCCGGATCAATTTGTAACAACACCTCATTGATGGCGGTTCCATCAAAAAAGGTTTCGTACACTTGGAGAGAGTCCGGTCGTTTAACGCATGTAGAAAGCTGTACATACAAAAATGTGTCAGTTATTTTGAAATTTAAATTGTATTGAAAGAAAGCAAAATGTATACTGAATATTACCTACTAGGTTTTAGGATAATTAAAACAGTTTATATGGGGAAAAGGCCTAGAAAGATTAGACAGTTTTCTCAGAATCTCCTTGCTTTCTTGTCCATAATTAGACATTTTCACACACTATTTCAATAAGAAAAATATGGGGATTTATCAAATATGCTTGTTTTTGGTCTCTTTTGGAACCGTAAAGCACTATTTTCCTGGCCTATTTTTACGCAAATCAATCTGCAACTGTTGGGACCATTTTGAATGTGCCAGAGACTTTCTAAAAAATGCCAGAGCCCTCTACAAGTATCTTAAACCTGCCCATATCTGTTTTAAATTGCCAGAGGCCTCTAAAACCATTTTGGAAGTGTCAGAGACCTCTGCATGCTACTGAAAACCTTCTGTGTTTTAAACCTTCCTCTAGAATTGTTTTAAATTGCCAGAGGCCTCTAGGACCATTTTGAAAGTTCCATAAACCTCTAAATGTTATTGAAAACCTTTTAAAAAGAGCCAGAGGCCTCTACAAATATTTTAAACCTTCCTCTAGAATTGTTTTACATTGCCAGAGGTCTCTAGAACCATTTTGAAAGTGTCAGTGACCTCTAAATGCTACTCAGAATCTTCTAAAATGTGCCAAAATCTTCTACAAGTGTCTTAAACCTTCTCATGAATGTTTTAAATTGCCAGAGGTCTCTAGGACCATTTTGAAAGTTCTATAAACCTCTACATGCTATTGAAAACCTTTCAAAAAGTGCCAGAGGTCTCTACAAGTGTTTTAAACTTTCCAAGAATTGTTTTAAAGTGCCAGAGGCCTCTAGAACCATTTTGAAAGTGTCAGAGACCTCTAAATGCTAGTGAGAATCTTCTAAAATGTGCCAAAATCTTCTACAAGCATTTTAGACCTTCCTAGAATTGTTTTAAAGTGCCAGAGGCCTCTAGAACCATTTTGAAAGTGTCAAAGACCTCTAAATGCTACTAAGAATCTTCTAAAATGTGCCAAAATCCTCTACAAGTGTCTTAAACCTTCCCATAAATGTTTTAAATTGCCAGAGGTCTTTAGGATCATTTTGAAAGTTCTATAAACCTCTAATCCTCTAAATGCTATTGAAAACCTTTTAAAAAGTACCAGAGGTCTCTACAAGTGTTTTAAACTTTCCAAGAATTGTTTTAAATTGCTACAGGCCTCTACAACCGTTTTGAATGTGCCAGACCCTCTAAATGCTACTGAGAACCTTCTAAAAAGTGCCAAAATCCTCTACAAGCATTTTAGACCTTCCTAGAATTGTTTTAAATTGCCAGAGGCCTCTAGAACCATTTTGAAAGTGCCAGAGACCTCTAAATGCTACTAAGAAACTTCTAAAATGTGCCAAAATCCTCTACAAGTGTTTTAAACCTTCCCATAACTGTTTTAAACTTCCAGAAGCTTCTAGGATCATTTTGAAAGTTCTATAGACCTCTAAACACTATAAAAACCTTTTAAAAAGTGCCAGAGACATCTACAAGTTTTCTGAACCTTCTAAAAGTTGTTTAATTGTCGGTATACATATAAAAATTAATTGGTTTGTCATCCTATATAATTTATTGTAGTCTCTAGCCCTGCCTTAAGTGACAACCTAAAACTGTAATTATTTCGACAATCAGTTAATTTTAGTCATTTCCTTTTAAAATTCATCACATTTTAGAGAGGCAACACACAACAGCTAGTCACTGAACAGACAGACAGAGAAGACAAATTACTAGGTTTATAGACAATTTAATTATACAGGGTGTTTCCAAATTATGTGGCTGACCAACTTACCTTGTTTTAAATGTGATGCCCTATTTTTTTATTGCAAATTTGGATTCTACAATAAAATCTAGACCTAGTTGACTAATATGTTCTCTATATTCAATTATCTTGTCAATTGAATTGATATTTATACCTCCCTATTACAAGCTTTAATCATTTTGATTTTTTGAGACCACATAACAAAAATTTGTCTAGAAATATAGTAAACATTCATATGTTCAACTTAGGTAGTTTTGGTCATGTAGATCATGGCTGTATGTCATGTTATTACAGTGTATAATTGTAAATGTAGAGGAAGGGGGATAAAGGTGATTTTTGCAGTAGTCCTTGTTCAGGGAAGAAAAAAAATAAGAGGGTGTTATCTATACTAATTCTAATTGATCAATATTACTGTTAACAAAAAACCACTATTTAACTGAAAACACAAATGAAAACTACACTATTAGTCTACACATAAACACAACCTTTGGAAAAATGTAGGTTTCTAAAACAAAATTAAACTTAAATTACTATTTCTTACCCATTTTACAAGAGGTCCTCCCAAGAACTCCTCAATCTCTGAACTTGATGCAGCCATGGTAGAAAATTTATATTTTTGTCTTAATAGGTGCAAGGATAAAAGAACTTCTTACTTAACATATGTCTTAGAGGCTTATGGGCCTACTAAGCCACCAATTAATAACTGCCAGCTTAAAGGAGATTAAAGACTTTTCCTGCAAAAGTTCACACGTCCTATAACAAGGGAAGACGGGTCAATAAACTGAACAGTTTATTAAGTAAAGGAGGACTAGCCAAGCATTGAGTGAGCAATGACGTTTCCTGTAGTATTGGAAAACTGAATTATAATAAAACAAGGGTAAATAAAATCATAATAAATTTAAATTTGAAAAACAAATAAATATTTAACTAGAAACCATCACAGTTTTGAGTTTTGATTTAAAGACCACACTGATGTCACTGTCAACAGTGTCAAAGTGGACATTGCTTCTTCTCCTCCTCTTCTTTTTCAATTGTACAGCCTGTAGCTAAAAATATTACAAATATATAGTTTTATCTTTCATCTACTCACTTTTTTATGAAAACGATGATTAGCAATCACAATATTAATTAAATTTTGACAAAAATGTCAAAATTTAATAAACAGGCCCATTATTCAGTAATCTGTAATAAAGCTGCTGTGAACCAAACATATTTTATGACAAAATTGTGAATTATTCCGATATGCAAAAGATTATAATAATCACACTAGAGCGATAAAATCTCTCATTACGTAACTCAAAGTTAGAGTTAAAAAATGAATAATTTTTGCGTAGATCGTTAATAATAGTTATTTAAGTTCCTAGTGTGGTATGATCATTATAATTTTAGAGTGATTCACCACACTATTGCGGTGAAATCAATTATTAGCGCACTAGTGTGGAAAAGTTGCTTATTACGTAACTCAAAGTGAGCTATAAAATAAATCATTACTATGCTAGTCGTATATAAAGTATTGTACATTACTCGTGTGGTATAGCAAATTAATGGACTCCTGTGATCACTACTATTTCTCACTTGTGACTGTAAAAATGTTCATACCGCACTAGTAATTTAAATAACTGGCAAATACTTATATTTCCCAAATGTAGAGTTTGAGGTTACGCGTTTTAACCGCCATTTGCGGTGAAAGTAATCTATATTTTTATTGTCATAGTTACACTTAACTAAACGTGGTTTAAAGTATAACCGTGCAATACCCCCTTACCAGTTAAAACGACGTTTTTGCACAGTCAATGGCTGGGCAATTGCCTGGAAGAAGTAAAAATAAAACTTAGACATCAATAATAAAAGAGAAGAAGAAGAGTTTATCTTCCTATCTTCAAAGAGTGCAACGGTGGACCAATAGAAACCTTAAACGTCAGAGACGTCAAACGACCTTCAAATTCCAAATCATACCCATATCATAGGGTCGGTCGGATCAAAATTTCGGTGTTTGTCATGATGTTTTTCATTATTTTTAATAATAAATGAACTAAACTATGTGAAAAGTTTATATTTATAGGACGCAATGACTAGTCAGCCGCTATACAGGGCATTATACGTATTGGTGCACACTTTGTTTGCGGTGTACAAGTGGTTAAGCCGCATTTTGGATGATGTAGGCACTGTTTTTGTTGGTTTTTGTCACGAGTTTGGAGCTCCGCAGCGAATTAATCACTTAAAAAATGAAATTGCTACTAGTGGCAAGGTGCCTAAACACTTAACACTTTTATTAGGACAGGAACAACCTTCTTATGAAGATTTGGCTAATGTTGTTCATTGGTGCATCACAAATCGGATAGTTTTCCTGAGTTTCTATGATTATCGAGGTAAGACCACTCCTTGAATACTCTTTCAACTAGAGTTAAGACCACTTGGATGTAACTACCTTAATTCACTTACAATTTAATACTTAATAAAATGATGCAATATTTTATTTATTAATGAAACTACTAGCAATGTTGATAACTATTTGATAAGACCACAATAACTTTCAGGTATCCTACAGAAACATTATGATAAATTAGAAAAAGAGGTCAGTAAAAAAATGACAGAAAATGACCATGTAGTATGGCACAACACTCCAGGTTCCACCTACAAAAATGGCTTCATTGGCCGTAAAATCCACATAAAGCTGCTATCCAAATGCAATGGAAAACCAAATATTGCCCTGGTGGCTAGGAATTTGTGTGATTCAAAGTTAACAAGTGATAGTCTGGATCAGGAGTTGCACAAAGATTTTGAGTTTCCTGATCCCGATTTGGGGTTGTGTTGTGGAGGTGTTTTGAGTTTTTTCGCTTATCCACCATGGCAGATAAGAGTAACCCAGTTTTTAAGACTAAAAACACACCATAGGCTTAGGTATAGTGAATTCCTAGAAAAGTTGCATGTGTTTGGCAAATGTGAGCAAAGGTATGGAAAATAATAAATCGGGTTTATATTTTTTTAAAAAGAATGTTTGTAAGTGAATTTTGTTGTATATATTTATTGTTTATTTGAAATATACATCAGTTATGCCAGAGGTTTGTTGATTTTTTTAATTTGCCATAAATTAACTGCAAAAAGGATTAACAATTAGTAGCAGTATGCAAAAACCATAAGAAAATAGGAACATTTTGTTTTATCTCAGTCTGGATAGGAGAGGATCAAAGCTATAACATTGCCTTAATTCCAGGTTGAGCACTGCAATGTTGTTTTTTCATATAAATCAATATTTTTTGAGACACCAAAGGTTAATTGAAAAATGTCCCTAACACAAGGAATTAAACCAAAAAATATTATTGGTCAATTGGAGAGACCTAGTTGAAAATTTCACTTTTTTGTAAGTGCTTCTTTCCCACCCTGTATAGTGCTGTTACACTGCGTTAAAATAAAAGTTTGTTTTTTCAGCTAAAAATCAGTAAATCAAGCTCAATGACAGTCCAAACTGCATTAAAATCCGTTGGTTCGTTTCGAAATGGCAAGTTTTTAAAAATGACCCAAAAAAAATCACTTCTAGGAGCGTGCCTTTCCCACCCTGTATATTGCAGTTACAGTGCGTTAAAGTAAAAGTTTGTTTTTTCAGCTAAAAACCAGTAAATCAAGCTCAATGACAGTCCAAACTGCATTAACATCCGTTGGTTCGTTTCAGCTAAAAACCAGTAAATCAAGCTCAATGACAGTCCAAACTGCATTAAAATCCGTTGGTTCGTTTCGAAATGGCGAGTTTTTAAAAATAACCCAAAAAAAAACACTTCTAGGAGCTTGCCTTTCCCACCCTGTATATTGCAGTTACAGTGCGTTAAAGTAAAAGTTTGTTTTTTCAGCTAAAAACCAGTAAATCAAGCTCAATGACAGTCCAAACTGCATTAAAATCCGTTGTTCGTTTCGAAATGGCAAGTTTTTAAAAATGACCCAAAAAAATCGAAACCCAAAAAAAATCACTTCTAGGAGCGTGCCTTTCCCACCCTGTATATTGCAGTTACAGTGCGTTAAAGTCAAAGTTTGTTTTTTCAGCTAAAAACCAGTAAATCAAGCTCAATGACAGTCCAAACTGCATTAAAATCCGTTGGTTCGTTTCGAAATGGCAAGTTTTTAAAAATGACCCAAAAAAAATCACTTCTAGGAGCGTGCCTTTCCCACCCTGTATATTGCAGTTACAGTGCGTTAAAGTAAAAGTTTGTTTTTTCAGCTAAAAACCAGTAAATCAAGCTCAATGACAGTCCAAACTGCATTAAAATCCGTTGGTTCGTTTCGAAATGGCAAGTTTTTAAAAATGACCCAAAAAAAATCACTTCTAGGAGCGTGCCTTTCCCACCCTGTATATTGCAGTTACAGTGCGTTAAAGTAAAAGTTTGTTTTTTCAGCTAAAAACCAGTAAATCAAGCTCAATGACAGTCCAAACTGCATTAAAATCCGTTGGTTCGTTTCGAAATGGCAAGTTTTTAAAAATGACCCAAAAAAAATCACTTCTAGGAGTGTGCCTTTCCCACCCTGTATATTGCAGTTACAGTGCGTTAAAGTAAAAGTTTGTTTTTTCAGCTAAAAACCAGTAAATCAAGCTCAATGACAGTCCAAACTGCATTAAAATCCGTTGGTTCGTTTCGAAATGGCGAATTGTTAAAAATGACCCAAAAAAAAATCACTTCTAGGAGCGTGCGCGATTGATAACATTTCCCCACTAGTTTTGTTCTCGAAATATAGACTTTCCCGCACTAGTGCGTAAAAAAATCATTTTTTCGCACTAGGGTGGGAAAACTAAATCACGTTAATTTATGTATCATATTTAAAATTATTATTCCATATAATTATTGTTTTTTTATTATTAATATTAGTAACAAGTAGATGACATCAATAACCCATTTATGGTAATTAAGTTTGTAGGTTTTAATCAAGTTTAATTTTTGTACTTAATATTTTTAATTTTATGTGCTGTTATATTTTAATTACATACATAATATGAATATGTATGAAAGAACAATATTGTTAAATTCAATTATTAGAAAACCCTTGTAGAAAAAGGGTAGTTTCCGCACTTGTTAGGAAAATAACTAGCAATTTACTTAGTAATAATATGGGTGGACCCACTGTATGTAATAATATACAGTGTGTCCCTAAAATGTACGGGAAAATGACGATCAAACCCAAATGCTTTTGGTCTCAAAAAGTGGATGACGCAGAAGATACAGAGTGAGTCAAAAGTACGATTTAGTTTCAGTTTTTTGTAAATAATGTTTTTAATAATTAGCGTATTTAAAAAAATCAAAGGTTGTTGGCACTTTTTTCGGTTGATCCGGCAACACCAAAAAGTTGAGCATATTTTAGCGTCTTACACCCTCAAATTAGGAAAACAATGTAATTAGTAGAGAGGTAAGAGGGTTTTGAATGTGGCAAATAAAGAAGTAAACGTCACATTCAAAACATTTACTACACCTACAGTGTTAGGTCATTCTATTTTTGTTTGATGTTCTCTATTAAACATTTTCTCAACTGTATCTTATCATTTTATTTTATTTTTTTAATAACTTCTTTTGATGATTTAAATTATAAAGGTAACCCTACAATTTAGTTGATGGGGGCAGTTCATCTAATATACGAGATTCCGCTTATATTAAATGAAACACCCTGTATATTGTTTCTATTTTCGATTCTAGATATATTTCATGAATAATGTCATCATATCCCTATCTGTAGCGGTTTCTGAGATATTTACCATTTTATGTGAAATTTGACATTTGCAATACCGAAAACAGAAAGTATCAATTTTTAAATAAGTATATAACAATATAATCTTCTCTTTTCTTCTTCTAAAAAATAAATAATTGACTTTTCCATTTTTGAAAATTCGTTTTTTGAGTCCGACCACCCTGTATATTTTCGACGTTTGCCGCACCAACTCTTAGAACCGACCGACAAAACAAAACACAAAAACCAAGAAAAAAACGTTTCCAGATATACCCAAAGTTAAAATTGTTTAGGTACTGCTAATGTCAAATCAAATGGTAAATATACAGGGTGAGTCAGGGTTAAAAGAAAGTCGTGTTCGAAAATGCGTTGTTATACCGAGATACAGGGTGACAAAGTTTCAGATTATTTAAAATAGCAGGATTAATAATTTTTCTACATACACTACTCTTTAGGATCTCCACAATTATTACAGTGTTACACATTGTAGTGGAAATGTACAGGGTGATACTTTTCAGAGGTCAATCCCAATTTTATCCTCACAAACTTTTTTTTAGGACGCCACCGATAATTTATTTTAAAAAATCTGAATTCTTTCTTTAATTTAGAAAAAGATGCATAAGAAATTGTATGAAAAAGTTATCTCGGTAACAACGCATTTTTGGATACAACTTTAGGCTTAAAATCCAATTCTCTTGGCATGGTATAGATTTGGCCGTTTAACCCTGACTCACCCTGTATATTTATAGTTAGTTAGTCTTCTTTATTTCTACTTATGGTCACAATACATTTCCTGTAACTACAAAAAACATACATGAAAACACAAAAAGAAACAGCGTCATTTTAAGATGAGCGTACACCTAATAGTCTCTTACATAATCCCTGATACAAATGGCTCTAAATTAATTAACATCTGTTTTAACTTTCTTTTAAAAAGTTTCTCATTTCTTTCTAATTTTAAATCATTTTGTAATGTATTAAAAAGCTTCAAACAGGCATAATATGGATTTTTTTCGGTTATAGTTAATCTGTGTATCGGATAATTTACATTTACGCTTCGAGTGTTATAACTATGATGTACCTCCAGATCAAACATACTTTTGTTTTTGAAAAAGAAAACTATACATTCATAAATATATAGTCCCCACACCGTCAGAATGCCATTAGCTTTGAAAACCCCCCTGCAGCTCTCCCTGTATCCCATTTTCTTGACTATTCTAAGTGCTCGTTTTTGTAAAACAAAAATTTTTTCCATTAAGCTATTAGAACCCCAAAATATTATCCCATACTTGAGCACAGATTCAAAGTTTGCGTAATATAGGATTTTTAATGTTCTTTCATTCATGTATTTCGCAGTGACTTCGTATGCCATGGCAAACTGAACTAAGCTTTTTGTTTAACTCTAAAATATGATTTGACCAGTTTAGGAATTCATCCAAGTGAATTCCAAGAAATTTGGTATGTTCTACGAGTTCTGTATTTGATTGTCCAAAAGTTAGTGTTCCAGGTTTTTCAATTTTGAATTGTTTTGTTCTAAAGAGTAGAACCTTTGTTTTATTATTATTAAGTAATAATCTGTTACTTTTAAACCAATCTTGTGCTCTGCAAAATAAGTTTTCTCCCGATAGTGCTAGGCTTTCTACATTTCTTCCCCCTGTCAATAAATTCGTATCATCGGCATAACACGTCACATGCTCATTTTCTGAAAGCAGAATGTTGCTCAGGTCATTAAGAAATACAATGAATAAAATAGGTCTATATATAAAATATATGGGAAGAATTTGTCGTAGAATCCAAAAAAGAAACCATATACGGTATTTCATTTGAAATAAACAAAAAAAAACACGGTTCTGACATTAAATGTCACATTTGAAAGTAAAATCTAAATATTCTTTAATTTTGATTCTTTTTTTATAACATTGGCAACGCCGCCCATTTTCACCTTGAGTGCCACCATTTTCAAAATATTTTAGATAAATTTAAATTAAAC
The DNA here is from genome assembly GCA_018691245.2 of Ips nitidus. NCBI lineage: Eukaryota > Metazoa > Arthropoda > Insecta > Coleoptera > Curculionidae > Ips > Ips nitidus. The sequence goes on from CM042788.1 coordinate 5,115,599, forward strand.
TTTCAGAACATTTATTTAACTTTAACTTCTTTTTTTATTTATTTAACTTTCAGGTCATTACGGTTTTTCCATAATAGATTGCGACGATTCGTGGTGGACCAACCTGTATACATATAAGCTGCTGGTCTGTAAAATACCAATTCTTTATGACGTATTGTGAGGAAAATAATAAAAGTAGGAGACAATAAGGATTTTTCATTAAAAAAGTATAATAACAAATCGAAAGAACGTCCCGATTTATTAACTAAATAAACACAAGATAAATTTAAGCCTCCTGGGCTTGTAGTTTGGCCAGGAAACTCTTCTTCTTTTGGGCGACGCGGTCTTTGCGTTCGGCCAACGTCAACTTCCTGCGAGTGTACCTCTTGCGAGGTTCGGCTGCCGGCGCCGCCTCCTTCTTCTCCGCTTCCGGATTGGCTCTGATAGCGGAATGCGCATTCTTGTAGATGGCTTCAACCTGGTCAGCGTTGATGCCAAGTTTCACATATTGACTGAATTGTCTTTTGAACGCTTCGGGGTCCTCTTCTTCGAGCAGTTTCATGTAATCGGCCACGTGTTGACCGAAAATGTGCGCCCTGTGTACATCGGCATTAAATTGTTTGCCTTCAGCGTCGTAACCGGGGAAACGTTTGGTCGAATGGGGAATGTTTAATCCACCATCAACTGCGCCTTTCATGGCGGCGAACACTCTAGCTCCGGTTGAGGTTCTGTTCAACCCCACATCCAAATAGCACCTGAAAGGAAGAAAGTAAAACATACAAATCTTTGGCAATACACAATCGTTTAGAAACTTACAGAGTAAGTTATAATCAGAGACACTTTATAATCAAAAGAAGTTTGATCAAGCGTTACTCAGCAGGAGTTCCTGCAAACAAAGTACTTGTATTGCAGGCTCTAGCCAAGATCAACTTGATCAAGGTCAGATGACGCGCATGTGTCAGAAATTCATCATTTATGTTTACACAATTATTATCAAGTGATATGTATGTATTGCTGAAGGAAAACTAAAATTACTAATTACTTATAATAATAAACTCTTTTTTGCTAGCACAATTACAAAGTAACATAAGTAATGTCACAAAATACAATTCCAGGTACAACAAAAGAATACCCACTAGTTATCTACTACTATTATCAGTTCTTAAAAGGCAAAACACATTAAGAAAATGGTTTATTTGAAGCAAATTTGGACCAGGATATTTATTGGTTTTGCTAAAATCTCAAAAAGCTTTTTGAGACCTGAAAAAAATGCAATCCTCCTGTAGATATGCAACTGTGATGTAAAACTTGATTTAGAGAGAAAAATACTAAAAATATTACATTTGTTACATAACTTTAATTAAACAGAAAAAAGTTCTGCTTTAGATAGAAGAAGATAGATTTTTATAGAGTGGAGTGTTGCAATTACTTTTTTCCCAACAGTACAACAACCTTTTTACTTGATTTCTTGGATTACATTGTTTTCAAGAAAAACGACCACAATTATTCAATTTAAACTTTACAAAACCTGGAACTAGAGGCAAATTGTGTTGGGAAAGCAATGACATTTTCCTAACTTTCTTTACACATAAGCATAACTTCCAATTTACAGTAAATAAGTTCTCTAGATAAAATAATATTCTTGCTATTGATAATCACATTTCAAATATTGTCTAGCAAAAAATTGTAACACTTATTGATTCAATCACATTTGTACTTACCTAAATGCTCCAGGACCTTGTTCCGCAGCCTCCACATTGTACTGATCTCCATTGACATCAGTGTTTCCTTCATAAAGAGTGTCCAAACCCAATTTTTTCAACAGACGACGTGCCAAAAGCAAACCAGTGCAATAGGCTGCAGCATAGTTAGTCAAACCAACTTTAACTCCATATCTATAACAATTCAGGTTGTTATAGCCTAACTAATGTAATTTTGTTCTCAAAATTATAGAGTATTTAAAAGTGTATCATGAATACAACATTTACAACTCCCCATAAACTTGGTTGCAATGGTGAAATCCATGAATGATAATGTAGTCCAATTGCGACACTGCAGATTTATTAGTTTTAAAAAAAAGCAGTAATTAGTTTGGACGTGTGGTTTTTTGAATGAAAATAACTTACAAACTTACCTGGGCAATTCATGGGAGTATGCAGCACACACAATCTTGTCACCCTCAATTCTAGAGTAAGCCACTTGACAAATGATGTCCTTGTTGGACAAACGGACGATCAAGCGGTATTTAGGGGTGTTGTACTTGTTTTTCACCTGAACGATGAGCCTCTTACGAGCGTAATAGTCGGTTTTACCCTCCCTGCGCCTCTTGAATTTGACTTGAAACCGCTTGAAGTATTGCTTGTTTTTTACCACTTTCACGAACCCCTAAAATAACACTTCTAGTTAAAAACAATTGATTTAACAACACTGGAATAAAAAGAAATTAAAAGAATGTTGACAACATGCAAAAATTTCGTATGGCGGCTCTTGTGTTGCACCAAAACAAATCTGAAATCATCTCGAATTTGGACTGAAATCTATACCAGCGGCTCTCCGAATCACTTCAACCATATTCTTGAAAAGGGTATTTCATTGGTATTGCCGTTTCACTACTCACCATTTTTATTGAATTATTTAAAAACTGAAAACACTCAGGACTCCACTAGGCTGTGTAATGGCCGCAGCGGTCCAAACGAGAAAGAGCGCATGTCTAACATTTTTGACATAACACAACGTGACACGTGCTATGATGACGTTTATGACAACGATGTTTATGTTGTAGGTCAGTTCATATACAAACTAGTATAAGCGTTTGCAGAAACCTTCGTTTAAAGCTCTATGACATTTGCATGTCACTAACCAACTCTAAGTGTTTTAAAACTTATGACTTCTTATACATCGTAGACTTGAACATAAGCTACTTTTTAAGTCGGTTCAGTTAATAGCAGTTATCGCAACGAATCAAATAAGGTTAAAGATTGACTTGTTCATAATACAAATCGACAGAGAAACAAGTCAAATGTCATTTAAAAACTTCACAATCCGTATACATCGTATTGTCTTCTTGTGTTCTGCTTCAAATAGGCTCGATTGCACCGTTAACCGTTAGCCTAAGCGTTGATTAATGACCCCCTATAGGCGCTTGAACTTAAGCGGCTTGAAAAACTGCGATATATACTCTACAAGCTGATATCTCAAGCGGCTTATTCAAGTCAAGTCAAGTTTCTTTTTTAACAGGCTTGAACTTACCAAGTCTATTTGAAGCGGCTTAGAACAAGAAGACAAAGTTTTTAAATGACATTTGGCTTCTTTCTCTGTCGATTTGTATTATGAACAAGGCTTAAATCTTTAACCTTATTTGATTCCATCTTTTTCTAATAGTAAAGGCTTAAAATTCGATTGACTTTGATTGAAAAAAGCTGCGATAACTGCGAGGCTTAACTGAGCCAACTTGATTAAGTCTACGATGTATAGGGGGTCATAATATGTTACTTCTTTCCGCTTTGTGGTATATGTATATGAAGTATAAGAAACAACCTACCTATCAAATGTCATTAATGTCAAAGTATTCGTGTTGTCAAAAAAAGACGGGCGACGAGTTTTCTTTTCGGTCCCAAAACTGCAGCCATGAAAGCTAAAGGAGAGGTTTGTTTCATAAATTTTCTATTTTTACGCTTTGTTTTGTACTATTGTAGACACAAATTTGTAAAAGAACATCTCAACAGTTAATTCTAATCAAAGAGGTTCCTTAAATGCTTATTACTTCCTCATAACCTCCATTTACATCTTTGCATCCGTACACGTGCTGGCTTCAAACTTTCTTCTAGTTTGTTTTTCTAAAAACTTCCATTTTCTTACTAACGCGTTATTTTTTTATTGTAATCCTTTAATTTTAAAAAAAAAAACGTTTATCTAGTACAGTAACAAGAGTGGTAATAATAAGTGAAATTGTTAGGTTATGTTTTATTGTTGATTACAGTTGAGGGAATATGAAGTTATTGGGCGCAAGCTGCCCTCCGAAAAGGAGCCGAAAACGCCCCTATACAAGATGAGAATATTCGCTCCGGATCCAATTGTGGCTAAATCCCGTTTCTGGTACTTTTTGCGTCAGCTCAAGAAGTTCAAAAAGGCCACAGGAGAAATTGTCTCTGTCAAGCCCATTCCTGAGAAAACTCCAACCAAAATTAAGAACTTTGGCATTTGGTTGAGGTGCGTTAGGATGTTATAAATTTTTAGGTTATTTTCTAACAAATTTTTGTAGATATGACTCGCGTTCTGGCACCCACAATATGTACCGTGAATACAGAGACTTGAGTGTCTCTGGTGCGGTAACTCAATGTTACAGAGACATGGGAGCTCGCCATCGTGCTCGAGCCCACGCAATTCAAGTAGGTTTTACTATTCTCAGTTTCAGCAATAATTTGATGAGTTTGTTTTGTAGATTATCAAGGTGGAACAGGTGAAGGCTGCTGACACAAGGAGGCCTCAAGTGAAACAGTTCCATGATTCTAAGATCAGGTTCCCATTGCCCAAACGCATCCAACATAGATCAATGAACTTGTTCTCAGTTAGGAAACCCAGAACATATTTCTTGTAATATGTTAAGAATAAAAATATGATTTTTATTTAAGTGATTTTAAGACTTTTTTTTTCAAGTTTTGCAACAACCAAAACAAACCAAAGACTGCATTCGTTTTCAGGCTCCATGGAGCGAGCAGAGCTTTTTTGACGTCACAATGACATAGTTTGACAATTGGTCAATCTATGGTTTTGCCAAATTACGTCATCGTGACGTCAAAAACGCTCTATGGAGCTTGAAAACGAATGCGGCCTTAGTTCCTGTTTGAATACTCTTTCTGTCTCTTGTACAGGGTATCCCAATAAAAGGATATAGTTTCTCAAAAACTATACCACAGTAAATGCCCAAGGAAAACACTGGAAATAATTTTCAGCTTTCTAAATCCACCGCTAGGCGGCGTTTCGATACCACTAAAATGAAAAATGTCCAAAAACTCTAAAAATTTAAATGGAAAGGTCATAAAAGTAATCCCCTATTCTCTATGCTGAATTTTCCTATTTAACTTTTTTTTCTATCTCTTCAAATAAAGTGGTGGGAGTAGTCCAAAGTTTGCTTTGAAAGAAATGAAATATCTCAAAAACGGCTAATCGTAGAAACTTCGTTTTTGCGGCATTTTAAAGAGCATTTTCTATCCTGTAGAGTGTCCCAAAACAATGTTCCATTTAGTTTTCGGTCTTTTCGATAGAGGGCATTTTGGCAAAAATTGCACTTTCATCTTAGATATCAGAGAGAGGAGTTTAAGAAAACTCCTGAATAAAAAAACACTTTTTCAAAAATTAATACTTTATTTAAGTGATATAATAATAATAATTGAACATACGAGTATAATATTCTTTTGCTTATAAATGTTTAATAGAATCTTGAAGCAAGATGAGCTGTTCTTCCTGGTCCTGTAACTTCCTAATACAGTTTTTGTACTTAATAATGCAATCTTCAAGTTTAACTTTAATTGACTGCAGAAATTCAGTAGAGGGACATAATAACTTTTGATCCATTTTAGTCAGTAGACTAATAACATCTAAATATCATCAGTAATAACAATAATATTATATTTCAACTATTAAAACATACCTGCAAAATAGCTATTCAAATCCAATATCTCAGGTTGTTTGTGTTCAATAATCAAACTTTCTACATACTTGGTCATCTTCTGCAATTTAGTAAAACTTTGTTCCAGCTCTACTACTTGCTTGACTTGGTATCTTAACTGTTCCAAGCTTTCTTCAGTGACTACATTCTTGTCAGAGACAGATAATTTCTCTTTTAATTGTTTTTTGAGCATTGCCACATCTTGGTGAACTGTTTTGGTAGTTTTAACAATCACATCAGCCTTCTGCATCAACTCAATTTGTCTCTCTGGAATTTTTTTCAATTCCTCACGAGTCTCATTCTCAATACACATGGTGGCAAGTTTGAGGTCTTCAATTGACTGGGGATCAGTTACTTTGTTAGGTAGTAAAACATCAGTTACTCCACATTTCTGAAGTAGCTGCACCATAGCTAACTGAGACATTTTAAAGAGTAAATAGGCTATTTTATATCCTCCCGGAGAGGCAAACTGGGAGCTTGGAGTAATGGGGATATCACAACCTTTGTACAAAGCATTTATTTTAATTAAACAAGAAGTCAGGTCGTTTCGGAACTGGTGCTCATCTTTGGAGTGAATAATTGGCCAGATCAATTTTTCAGTTAAATCAGTGTTGATACAGTATAGCAAATAGTAGACTGTGTCATTAAATGCAGCCTTGTTGGGTTTAATAAATGTTGTTTTGCTTAATGTTAGTTTTAAAGGTTGAGGTTTGACCTTTGAAGGAGGCTGTAGTTCAGTGAGGAGAGACAGATTCTCGTTAAGCAATGAGTACACTTCATGTATATGTTTATTAGGCTTATTAACTAGAGTCTCAGCCTGCAAGAATAGAATTATTTTAGAAAGTGCATTGCACTAAAACATAAAGAAAAGAAAGAGGTAAAAAGACAACCCAATTCACTTACCATTTTTCTAACTTCAAATAACTATTACTGGTGTGAACTGTGTGAAGGGATACGCGCAAAAGGACTAATCTCTAATAGCAAGCAACCTTTTACCAGCAAAAAGTCAAGCAAAAAGCAAAAGTCAACAAGTCGCCCTTCTGGCCGGTCGCTGTTTTGCGCATTTCCCACTGGTAAAAGATTGCTGTTTTTACGTCGGTTAATCTCTTATCATCAAGAGGTATTTGCCTTTTTTGGGCTCCCTGCCTTCACACCAATATAACTAGGTATTTGTTTTTGTGATTTGTTATGTCTGCTAAATCGCTTACATTATTAATTTTTAGTACTGAAGTAACTAAAATTATGTTTCGTACCCTTGCACTGTTATTTTTAATATATTAAAAATGAAAAATTCATATTCTAAAACTGAAAAATTTTAAACTTGTGGAATAAGCAGGTTATGGTCAACTCAACGAGAAACCGTTAAACGAAAATACAAATTCTTCTTTTTTATTTTCAGGCTTCAAACTAATAACAGAAAGATCGTAGGAATATCACGTGTTAATTCAAAAAAATGTAAAAAACATACAGAAAAAAGTGTCTGATGAAGGCTATAAGACAAAATTTAAAAATATCTGAGAATTTGCAGATATCACAATAGTTACATTTCTTATTTTTCTACTAGAGATGACTAGGATGAGATACTAACTAGAGATGTGTTAGTATGCTACTATCATTTACTATCCTATAAAAAATGAAGGAGATATTCTACAAAAGTGTTGAAAATAGGAAGTCCAACTTAGAAAACGATATACTAGTATGATAAACAAACAAATAACGTAAATATTTTTACCTAAATCCAATACAGACACGCTATAATTTTATTTTTAGAAATAAATCAAAATTGTTGGTCAACCATTTTCTTTAAAAAAAATTATAAGTAGTGGGGTAAATTACCGGTAAAGTAAATATTTTGCTTTACCAGGAAAATTTGTCTGGTAAATTATAACTGGGAAATTACAAATACACTGTGTTTCTGGCAGTTCAAATTTTGACTCTACTTTTCTTCCTGGCTGTACCAAATCTTGTAGTGTTTTTTTATGTTATTGGATAGGAAATTAAATGAGGATTCCAAAAATGTGTTTAAAACAGTTATTTTCTCATTCCAAGTGGGTTTTACAGGCAATTTTGTCCCTGATAGTCCTTTCAAATTGTGTTTCTGGCAGTTCAGACTTGGACACCGCTTTTCTCCTTGACTATACCAAATCTTGTAGTGATTTTTCATGTTATTAGATAAAAAAATTAATGAGGACTTCAAAAATGTGCTTAAAACAGTCATTTTCTCATTCCAAGTGGGTTTTTACAGGCGATTTTGTCCCTGACAGTCCTTTCAAACTGCGCGTTTCTGGCAGTTCCAATTTTGACTCTACTTTTCTTTTATGTTATTGGAAATTTAATGAGGATTCCAAAAATATGATTAAAGTAGTAATTTTCTCACTCCAAGTGGGTTTGACAAGCACTTTTGTCTGACTGTCAAACTGTGCTCAATATACAGGGTGATTCCAAAGTTGGTGCTTTCCTTTCACCTGCTAATAGGGCTTCAAAAAATAAGTTTTTTTTTCCTATGACGCTTTTTCGAAATATGAACAATAACGAAGATACAGGGTGTCAAAGTTTTACTGAAAAAATAAAAATTTAATGATTTTGGCCAAACCACTTGAAGTAATTAAACAATATTTTGTAGGTGTCAGTAGCTACGTGGAAAGGAAATTTTCCAAGAAACTACAATTTTCTTGCGTTTACTAGTGGCGCGCGTATAATTTTTTTTAAAACATTTTCGAAAAAAAATATTACCCTACTGGCTTTTTTTCAACATAAAATTTATTATTGAATTCCTTGTTCAATTCTAAAAATAAAACCCCTTTTATTATTTTTTGCTACAACGCACTGTTTCCCAGTAAAAAAAATAAAAACCGTCTTAATGCGTGCCTAAAATTAAATGCTGTTTTAATTTAAAATGTCAAATTATTAAAACTTAGTTCAAATGCGGCTGAAATCTTTTGTTTTTGTTTATGTCTGTTGATAAGGAATAATCTGCAGTTAGTTAAAACTAAATTTAAGTTAATTTTTATTTTGTTTTTTTTCAGTAAAACTTTGACACCCTGTATCTTCGTTATTGTTCATATTTCGAAAAAGCCTCAAAGGAAAAAAAAACTAATTTTTTGAAGCCATATTCGTAGGTGAAAGGAAAGCCCCAACTTTGGAATCACCCTGTATGGTAGTTAAGCAAAAAATCAGGGTTTAGACAAGTTTTCAAAAAACGTGTCTCTGAGATTTATGACAGTTATTTTGATAATTGTCAGTTTGCAAATGTAAATTACAAATTTAAATAATAATATATTCAGATTCGCATTTTTCATCTCAAAAACATATTATTTATCATAATTTAAACCTGATGAGGTAATACTTGTTCATAAAAAAGTTATAAGATTGGAACTTATTTGGTACAAAAATCACTTTGTCAGAAAAGTTTTACTTCATTTATTTTATTATTGATAAACTAAAATCTAAAACAATAAATAACAAATCAAATCAGCCTTTTATTCAGTCTTTATTTTTCAAAATTTTACTCATCTGAAATAACTTTAATGAAATTAATTACAAGAAAATGATACATATCTTTCAAACAAACTTTAATTAGACCCATAAATTTACTGGTCAAATTGATGAATGAGTAATAACTATTGTTTTACCATTATTTTTATTACTTAATAATAATAATACAAATTATTAATACTTAATAATAATGGTAATACAAACTTTGGTATTTGGTAAATATCAAGTGATCCATAAAGTTTTTCAAAAAACAAAAAATGGTTTTGAATTATAGTCTTCTAAAACTGAATGTCTTTCCCACATATTTAAAAGGGCCACCTTAGGCTAGGTTTCAATTTGACTGTAACATTTTGCACCTGACCTGACACAGTCAAATCGCCACTTAGTCTAGACTGTGGTCTAACTAGATGAGGCTCTTAAAAAAGTCTGTGCAACCCGCCATTAAGGGCAGTACTTTCACTTCAGAATAACTTTATTCTAAGGATAATTTCTGTGGAAACTGTGAAATCAGACTCTATAAGTTAGGCTGTTTAGGACATTCTTTATAGTAAAGAATACATTTTTTATGTTAATAAAGTCAAGTAAAGTACGTATAAGGAGAGTTTAATAAATAGTTATTATTACAGTTAAAAATAAATATAAACACAAATATCACATGTTAATCAACTACTATGGATCTGTAGGACTTATATACAAAAAAATGTGACCGAATCAATAAAACTTAACTTGTTGTAGATCCTGGACTTTCTGAGGGGGGCTCGAACTCGACTTGCCAAAGTTGCACGTTTTGGACAACTTCAGCAGTTTCTGGTTGCTTCCCGATGATCCCTTCCAGTAGACTGTCTGGACTGCGTTTCGACCTGCGATGTACCTGGTGGCCGAGCCAATCAAAGTGCTTGCTGGTGAGGGCATCTTGGTTGACTGGTATGGACTTTTCAGGTAGTGTTTTTGGTGCTGTTGCAAGAAGCGACAGTGAAGATCCATCAGGCTGGTGACGGTTTTATAGCCAGAATTTTATCAGTCTACAATGACGCACGTTACATGTGGAGGTCCGATGTCATTAGGGGGGACTTATTATCGCCAATTAAAACCGGCAGTTATGTTTTCTTGTTTATGGTATTGCGCCTTCCGAATCACTAATCTCAAGCGTCATTAGTGTCCGGCTTGATCAGAGTGTTTGGGCGTGGACTTTGATGTTTATTGTTTATGAAGATGGAATTTACATTTGACGTGGAGTGCATTCTTTTAATTTTGCGCAATCAAAATATTGATTACAGCAAATTTGGAAAATATTATTAGGACCATTCAATAACATGGTGTAAAAGGTAAATACATTAAAGATAACCTAGAAGGGACAGAAATCCGGTGATGTATAAAACAAAAGCATGACCTAGACATGTGGTCTGGTAATGCCAGTGCTATCTCGATAGTGTTTTGAACCCCACTTATCTTTATTTCATCATTAAAGTGGTCTAGATACTTGTATAATCAGGAAACAAACATATTGTCTTAGTTAATATGGTTAAGAGCACAAAAGCTAGAGTAATGGTCCGTGGGGTCAATTGGTTTTCTTTCATTGAAAAGTCGTAAATTACATCAATTTTAAATTTAGAGAAGTCCTTTAATAAGTAAAGCTTTCATGTCAGTTGTAGTGAAACATCCGGTACTCAACTCTCAAAACGTACAAATAACGCATTTAAAACATTTTCATAACAAATTCTACACGGAGTTGTATTTGTCTGGGGGATACCTGCTGTGGAAGCAACTACAAATGTGGCATCGGAAGACCTTTCAGCTTGCGCATAATATGAAGAACGATAATTGCCCGAGGAAAAACAATGTAGAAATTTGGAGAACGTAAGATAGAGAAAACCCTACAGACTCTGCTCAACAATTGTCTACAGGATGGTAGAATACCGAATCCAAATGCAGAATTTGTGCTTTTGCTGAAGAAAGGGGAACATGAGTTGAGTAGGGCATGTTGCAATCCAGAACAGTGAAAAATGGACCATCAGCTGGATAGATGATATCAAGGAAGGAATAGGTCGAAGCTGATGGAAGAAGGCTAAAGAAGAAGAATTACACAAAATATTAATGAAAACCCAGTAAATACAGGGTGGTCCAGTTTTAAATGTCAATAATTCACCAATCCATAGCCAATTAAAAAATAAGTTGACATTCATTATGTCATTTTCCTGAAAAGTGCTTCCTAAGGAAAATAAAGTCCTTCAAATATCTTCCGTTGGAGCAATATTGATCAAATTTGGAACAAGCACTTTATTACACGTTATTACGGTCAAAGACCCAAAACTAACCCAACCCAACTTAAAAATTGTCTTGGAAACGGAAAATTCACTTAAGAAGTTTAAAAAATATTATTGTAGCCAGTTTTCATAGTTTCCAGACAAACTAAAAAACTTTAGTTTTTAAAATGGAATTAGAAAAGATAAAAATTTCAGAAGCTTAAAAATTGTGTTTGTAACCAGTTTTCATGCAAATCGAGAGACTTTAATACTAAAAATTCACTTGTAGACATAAAAACTACTTCTTCAAAAATTTGTTACTACAAATTCATACATTTAAACCTTAAAAATTTACTTGAACCCCAAAATGTGACTGAACTAATGAAAAGTGACATCAGAAGCTTAAAATTTGCATTTGAAGTAAGTTTTCATAATTTGAAGACAAATTTCCAATATTTTAGTCTGGAAAATAGTCTTAGATGCAGGACATTGACATAAGATTCATGAAATTTGTCTTGAAAACTAACTTTTCGTGCTTTTTACTTTGCTTTTCATTTTCTTCGAATTCTGGACTATTTTTAGTGCTTCAAAACTGCTTTCAGCTTGGAAAATCGAGTTTCAAGACTATCTTTACCAAGTTATTGACATAGCAAACTTAAAGTTCATCGACTTAAAATGGCATTCCAAGCTTTGTCACTATTATATCGACTTCTAGACACCTCAGTGCTAAAAATTCGGGTATTTCTTAATAAACTAGACTGTTTTTAGTGTTTTAAGGCTGTTTTCAGTTCCTCAAATCGAGTTTCAAGACTATCTTTACAAAGTTTTTGACTTATCAAGCCTAAAAGCCAGTTTGTCCACTGACCATAGTCTTGAAAATGTTATTTCAAGCTTCTTCACTATTAAATTGACTTCTACACTCATAGGTGCAATAAATTGTAGCACCTCTAAGAAATTCAGACTGTTTTTAGTGCTTTTTAAGACTGAAAAATCGAGTTTAAAACTATTTCCAAAAGTCAAGTTTCTTCAGTAATAAAAGTAAAAAATTTTGGTACCAAATGCTACAATAATAGTCTTGAGAACTAATTTTTAGAAATAAAATAGTCCGAAAATTTAATTTACTTCTTGACTTGTTGAAAGTTGAAGAAAATTGAGTTGTACACCAATTAAAGTCTTGAAAATATACTTTTGGACTCTCTTTAGTCCTAGTAAGGTCCGTTCTAGCATTAAAAGTCAACTTTTATACTATTTTTAGTAGTAAAAAATGAGTTTCATGCACAATACAATCTTTGTCTTGATTTCCGGACTTTTTTTAGTTCTTGAATGCCAGTTTCAGACACTCAACCAGGATGGCAGTCTGAGAAAGCGAATCATAAGACCATTCCTAATAGTAAAAAGCAAGTTTTTAGACTATTCAGTACAAATTTGGACTTTCACAAGTCTTGGATGTTCAGTTTTAAACTATAAAACGATTTTTTAAATTGAAATTTGGAGGACTGTATCTTCCTTAGGAAACGTTTTTCAGAAAAATGAAATAATGCAAGTCAACTTATTTTTTGATTGGCTATCAAATGGTGAATTATTGACACTTAAAACTGGACCACCCTGTAGAATGTCTGTAAATCTAAATGAGATTAGTATTTTATGTCAATTATTGATGTTGTTAAAGTGGTAGAAATTAATTTATTTAGTTCCAACTTTACTCTAACAAACTGGTAGTTTATTGATGAAATTTAAATTAGTAAAAGAAAATAATATCTAAAACTTAACGTCATTTTCCTGTATATCACAATATTTCTTCCTCCTTCTGGTGTGTTCTTGAAATGTCTCAATTAAACTTATTCATCTTAATGAGAACAAGCTAGCAATTATTACCAAAAAAACAAATGCACTGATCTTTGGTACAAGTAGATCGAAAGTTAATGTTGAGAATTCAAATGTTATATGCAAAGTGGATCAAAACCTAGAAGTAAGGAATACTGTTAAGTTGCTGGATGTTACGTTGCAGAGTAATCTGAGTTGGCTACTTCATATTGAAAATGTCCAGCCAAAAAAATGATATACCATGCTAACTTTGAATCTCACTTGAGATATGGGAGTAATTCTTTTCGGACATTTTAGCTAGTTATGCTAAAATCTTCTCAGTCCAAAAGAGAGTAATCAGAATAAGTTTGGATATGCATGCCAGAGATAGCTGTCGGAATAATTGACGTTCAGGAGTGTTTGTTATATTTTTTCAAACATAGACCAGTGTTTAGTGATTAGTGATATGCACCTTCTATAGTAGATCTGGTACAAGAACATTAGACTATAGTAGGTACGCCAAAACACACATACTTGCGCTGCATGAACAAGGTTTTCTTTATACATTAAAGAGTATGTCCAACCTTAACCAGATAAAGAAATCTATTTACAAGCTACTTGTGGAGATAGAGCCTTATGATTTAGAGGAATACTACACTAGCCTTAAGTAAGATCTTATAGTCATTTGCCCGTCTTTCTGTTGAAAACATAGTTCTGAAATAAAGATTATTATTACTCCATCAACAGAGAAAAAGCTACATCAAAATTAAAGTAAACTATAAAAAATAGTTTAAAAAACTATATAATAGACGTAATATCGCAGTTTTATCTGCATTGAAAGGTTATCGTCTGGATCCAAAAACATAAATATGAGATAAAAGAAACTGGAAACAGAATTTTAATATGCACATCAAACAACCTTTGAACGAAAGATGACGGCAATGAGCAACGTGAATCCGAATTGAATCGAAATGATTTTAATGTTTGTTTTTGATGGCAATGTTAACGTGACTTTTCCGCCTCGTTAACATCTTTAATAATAAACAATAAACCTCGTTTGCAGTTATTGTTATTGAACTTGACTTTATAAAACGTGTGTCATGTCCGTTACAGTGTTTGCAGGAAATTGCTGAGAAATATGTCAAAGTTAACTCAGATGAAAAAACTGTGCTTTAGCTTTTCAGACACCATCAGGATCAAAATTTAAAATAACAGCATGACTTAAATATGACGTTTTTTTTATTAATATTCGTACATAATTGTAGGGATAGATGCAAAAACCATCACTTTCTGTTAGAACATGTCCACAAACGGTGACGTATCCCTATTCGGATACATTGAATGTTTTTCCATCCAAAACCGTAATACACAGAAGGTAGTAGTAGTAAAATTGTAAATGGCTTAGACCATTTCCAATAGCTATTTACTTAAGCCATTTACGATTTGCCGACGATATTGTGGTCGTTGCCAGCACAGGTGAAGAGCTTAAGAAACATGCTTCGGGAGCTTTATCGAGCATCGGTGCAAATTGACTTGAAATGAACTTGAACAAAACAAAGATCATCAGTACAGAAGACATCCTGGAGGTTGTCTCGGAATATGTTTACTTAGGCCACAAAATTCAACTTGGCAAAGAAAATCAATCTTCTGAAATCACAAGAAGAATAGGTCTCTCCTGGGCAGCCTTTGGCAGACTAGGATTTATCCTTAAATCTAGTGAATCTCCTATAAATTTGAAAAGGAGAGTGTTTGATGCCTGCGTGATGCCGGTTCTCATATATGGACTAGAGACAATGGCAATTACCCGCAAATTTGCCAATAAACTGCAAACCAACCAACGAGCAATGGAGAAGGCTATGATAGGAATCGTAGAAGAACTAAAGTGACAGATGTTCTAAGGCTTGTGGCACAAGTGAAATGGAGATGGGCTTGTCATGTGGCAAGGCAGGACAACCACAGGTGGGCACATAGGATACTAGTTTGGCGCCCAAGAGAGACCAAAAGGAGCATTGGTAGGCCTCAGAGACGATGGCGAGACGATATCCAGAATGTTGCAGGAAGGAACTGGACCCGGACTGCTAGAAATAGAAAGGCGTGGAGGGATTTGGAAGAGGCCTACATCCAGGAGTGGATAAATACGGACTGAGAAGAAGAAGAAGAAGTCGTAGTAGTAATATCTAAAAACGAAAAGTTACATTAGCAAACCTTTCAGGAAATAATTTTTTATGACATTTTGAGAAGGACTACAGTTACCCATTTACCTGGTTCCCAAACTCAAGAGCCAACTTGCTAGAAAATATACTATTTTATCACCGTTGAAAATGTACATGCTAGAAAAAAAAAATTCTAGTATATTATATTATAATTAGACAAAATTCACAATAATACAAACAAGCAAATATTATTACATGATACATGTAAGACAAATTACAACAATTTGATTTGCAACAAATCGGCCGTAGTCCTGGGTGGTAAACTAGGTCCACTAGGTCCTCTCAAAAAGTTGCACGTCTTGGACAGTTTCATCAACTTCTGCTGCTTACCAGCTCCAGTTTTCCAGTACACAGTTTGGACTGCGTTCCTTCCTGCTATGTACCTGGATGCTGAAGAGATCAAGTGGTTTGGAGCCGGCATCTTACTGCTGGAGGTTTAGCCAAAGACGTAGAGATTCGTGTTTCTTCTGAAGGAAAACTTCAAACAAAAGTTTCAGGTGTAATGACAGTGCATTTGTGGTTCGGATTGCCGCTTTTGTGAAACTGCAATACTTACCTGGCTGTTCTCCACCAGCTTTTATACAGGTTCCTTATCGTTTGAAGTGTGGCATATCATTTCCGTTACTCGTAAGTGATTATTTATAGTCAAGTTTGAAATCAAAGACTAATTTCCAGTTTTGAAGTGCATTATAAACGTGCATTGTGTGATTTAAATCCTTGTTCTAAAGATGACATCATTTAAAATGTTTTACAATTGAGGGGTCCACTTGAAAAGTCCACAAAAACGAAATTGATGGTTGGGTGTTTCCATTGTAATTTCAACTTTTAACCAAAGTATGATGCTTCTGCTTCCACGACTTAGAATTTTGGCACAGTCGGTAGTATAGACAAATTTCCTGTATTTGGATTTGGTGAAACATAATGATTCCTAATTAGTTTACTAGTTCAACTTAAGCTGGTCTTAAAGTTCTTTTCTTTCAACACTAATACTGTTTTCGGCTGCGACACACTTTACTGATAGTGAAAAAAAAAACGAAAAGCTTCAATTACATCATTATTACAAGGTTTGTTTTTAAACACTAGTCAAACGCAAATTTTTATCAGTTTCCGAATTTTTCCGATCACTTTGCTTGGTATCTCTATTGTTGATTGGTTTCATTCAGCTGGTTTTATTCCTTTCACGTGCTTCAGCGTGCACTTAAAATTAATGGAAGTGATGAAATATGATCCAAATATTAGTCAACTAAGTTCCACTGGTAAAAACCAAACATAAAGTTCGTCACAAAATTGCATTAAAGTGTAATATTATGATTAATGAAATTTTAGACTTAATTAAGCAGAGAAGAACCAGCCACAGATTAGGAGAAGGATTAGGAAACTCAAAGAAAAGAAAATTAAATTCTACGACTAACGAACATCTCTCAAAATCTAGTAAAACAGCCAAAACTAAAAATTATAAACTGGGAAAATATCTACATACTCCGATTATAACCACTAAAAAACACTTACAGAGAATAAAATTTCATTTTAGTTGGATACCACAGTCATTTTCTCCTATGTACCTATTTACAGTTGTTAAATTATCCAAACCCATTCTGTCTGTGTCTTCCACTACTCCGCATTTTGGCGCAGTGGGTAGGATCGACAGATTTTTTGATTTGGTGAGTGTTTACGACCGGTTTACTCCTACTGAAATATTTTTTGGTCGCAGAGAGTTAAAACTTTGTCCACTAAGTGAAATAATCCACTGCAGGTTTGAGTTGGAAGAAATCGAAAATAAGAAGAACTCAATTTGACGGTCATTACAATCCTTGACACAATATTTTTCTTGCGAAATTAAACTAGCTGAACTTAACAAGGAACACACAACAACAATTTCCACGAAATTTTTAAACGTTCTGAATGTTGTTGAATCTTCTATCCACCAAATATTATTTCAGACTTTCAAGTATAGTATTTTGTAGCCTAGGTTAGCAATTATATTGTTTTCATTAATTTGGTAAGCTGTATGTAAGGTATGTTAAGTAAGGTCTAAAATACGCAATTTGCAATAACAATAATATCAATTATCTCTAGTACTGTATCAGTCATTTGAACCTAATAACCTGTAACAAAACGTGACTAGGCTGCAACTAAACAGCATCCATGTTAGAAAAACAACAAAGTCGTCACACGCTTTTGGCTATAAAATGACCAGCTCAATCAGCATACAATCAAACATCTTCACTGTCTCTGCCATAGACGATACACCAAAAAATAAAAGCACGAAGATGCCTCACTCAACCACTTTGGTAGGATCAGCCAGTCGTTACATCAGGGGTAGAAACGCTGTGCAGACCGTTTACTGGATTCGACCTCACAATGGCAGTCAGCAGAAGTTCTTGAAGCTTTCGAAAGTGTGCAATTTTGGTAAAGGCCCCAGTCCTCCCAGCAGTATCAAGAAATGCAGAACAGCCAAGTCAAGTATTACGACTGATCTTGCGATTGGTTTTAATAGTATGTAATATTTTTATTTATTTTTATGTGGTTTTTTTACAAGATTATACTTGAATATACATTATTTTATGTTATTGTGATACTTCTTTTAATATCTACTGTGTTTAGTAGAACTTTTTTTTTTCTTTCAATTTTGAATTTTTGCCTCATTCAACTTGCTTTGCAATTGCAATTTGAATCCATTTTAATTTTCCAACTTGTTTAAAAAGGAAGGTGTAGAAACACTAGGTAAGGTTGTTTACTTTAACACAAATTATAAAGATAATTGTAGAAACAGAGAACAACCAAAAAACAACAAAAAATTATAGGCATCATACAGAAAATAACCTACGTTTTCCCATTCCGGAACTTATAGACTAAAATAAGTTGATGCAAGTGTTGAAAATATTCCTCTTCAGGAATTTGCTTGATATGGTAACAAAATATGAAATTTTTGCCCATAAACTCATTCAATTTTCCTTTCACTCTGACTGGGATGCCTAATGAGTGTTGCTGGTGAAAAACGTCATTGCGAGAGTAATCTTCTAACTCCTTTGCTCGATTCTCCAATGCGGCCAGTAAAATCGCATGATTATTGCTGATTTCTGCACTGACTCAAAAGAAATTATAGGTATTCATCTTGTGTGTGTTACAGTTACTTAAATGCAATAAACCAAGCATCAATTTTAGTACCTTTCTTCAGAAGTTTCATCATCGCATAGTGTTTCATCCAGATTGTTTTCATCAAACCGTTTTCTCACTATAGCGAGAATGGCAGAAGTTCCGTCATCTATTATCAATCTTTGATGGTAATCTTTGTCATTAACGTCCGTTATCCTCCCACAAAAGAACACCCCGTTCACCAGTTTGTCGTAGGCAAGAAAACAGTCGGACAAGCTGGTTACCTTTTTAAAGTTTAACAAGTCCCGAATGAGAAATAGTGGTGTACCTGCAATAATGTATTATGAGGAAGTGTGAGTAATTAAGACAGCGAATCAGTTGTGTCCCAACAAGTAGTGCGGAAAGTGATTTATACATTGCTTCTCTGTGTTGGTTAGGTTTTTACTCTTTTTGTATGTAATTTTAGATCTGAAGAAGGCAAACAGAAGACGCATGACAAAATGATGTTAAAAATCACAAAAGAAGCATGTTGAATCTCATATGTGTGGGACCACGGTTTATTTTTATAATAGAAGCGTTTCAACTAGAAAAGTTTTAAATAGCAACTAAACAAAAATGACAAATTATTACTATTTGCGTTCAGATAATGTGCCAGCAAACCCCAACCACCCTGTATGTATGTATACTAATTACTTTTTCGAAAAAATGCTTATATAGGTACCTCTAAATTTTTCGTAACTTTTGTTGTCTGTTCCTACATTATTTTTACTCTGGCCTTCAGTCGAAGTACTACGTAGAGTTGTCCACGCATCAGCATTCAGAGATCTATCAAATTTATAGCTGCTATCTGCATTATCTATGGCAATCTAATAATAACATGTTGTATGTAACACCACAGTAATATTTATGTGTTATGCCTCTTTCACAATGGACGTTAACTTAAGAAACACGTAAACATAAACGTAAAGTTAGTTTTTTGAAACCTTATTATGATTTGGAATCCGTAAGACAAAGGAACTATGTGAAATGTCAAATTTGTTTTTTACCACTCCTATAGAAAATTAAACTTTTCTCCATCATTGGTGAGAATATCACTTTTACTTCCTACTGAGTTCCTAGGGAGTGAAATCAATAATGTCTCTAGGAGTTTAATGACAAATTGACATGCGCATTTCTGGAGTAAACTGTCTTTTGCACCCTCGTACTTTGAAATAGACGTTATAACATAAGAACACGTAAACATAAACGCAAAGTTAATTTTTTTTAACTCCTTTTTTTTGGTGAAAAACTGCATTTTAACGTAAACAAAATATAAACATTTCACATAGAAATGCCGCTTTGTCTTATGGTTTCCAACTAATCATAACCTAAATAAGGTTGCAAAAATTAACTTTACGTTTATGTTTACGTGTTTCTTATGTTAACGTCCATTGTGAAAGAGGCATTACTTCTAATATGTATGTAATAACGTTTATGTTTATACACATTTTACCTGAATTTTTCCATCGACCTGCCTTGCAACAACCCATCCATCTCCTTCAGCAGCATCAGAAAATACGTTATCAGCCATTTTTTGGCCTACAAAAATGTTGACTTTAAGTTTTTTGAACTGGCAAAATATCTTGTTTATATGGGTTAAGATTCAACTCAATCAGCTGATGAGTTTCAAGTAATTTGCATTGGTTGCCGAATAATAAACGACTACTAGGATAGTCGTTCTGAAATTCTATTGGCTCAAACGTGTTAAACTCAGCTGATCCGAAAAGTTCGTTAATAACGGTTGATGCCGTCAATTGTCAACAGAAATTTAGAGATAAGCGCTTTCTGAAAGATTTCTGTACAGTTACACTACAGGGATGTTTGTAATTATGTTTCCTCTTTAGCGGTTTGTTTTGCTGGAAGGGTATTGTTGCCTGAAATACAAAGGTGGTACAAAGATGAACAGTTATCAGTTAACCCAAATTAGATAGCGGTCGTTACAGTTAGTAGAGAAAAACTTCAAAAAACATTATCAGTAAATGAACAAAAACTATGTCCTTATAATACCCTTGATATCTTAATTACTATTATGTTTCACCTATACGTTATGAATCAAAATGAATACATAATACCTTGGAAACGGTGTAGGGTATAGTGTTCATAACAACCTGAGAGCATTATAGGCGTTATCATAACGCCCTGAAACCTTTTTTAATATTAGCAATGGCATTTTTATTCTTTCATGCCATAAAAACTACGTATTTCCTACATTAGAATGCTCTTGACTTTTTAGGTAATAAACTTTCATTAGCTTGTGCTTCATTTTCTTTTATATTTTCTAAGATTTTGACCAGCTTTTCCCATTTTCAATGACTGACAGGACTATCAAAGTCACAAGATCAAAGTCACATCATTCAGGTAGAATAAACAACACCTGTTCCTCGGGCTGTTTCGGCCTGATGATGTTTCAGGACATTATGCTCTCTCTAACTCCCTTGGTACTTAAATACTTCTGCTGAGTTTCAGGAGATTATCAGTCCTATTACTCTTGGACGGATCTTTATTTCATAAATTCCTTGGAATGGACCATCCCCGACGCTCTCAGCCATGAGCCGGAGTGCTCTTCGTTGCACCACTTCCTCCGATCACCGGTTCTTGGTTCGTGAAGGCTCTGACGCTTGTTTTGCTCATCACCTCTGGCATTGCCTGTGAATAAGCCGTAATGCAATGGCTAAAATGTACTATTTATGAGTATTTACACATAGGTAGTTGTTTATTCTTATTGTAGTTTTATTAAATAATCAATGTTATTTTCAAATTTCATTTGTCATTGAAGATTGAAAGGTACAAGGTACGCAAACTTGATAGTACTACAATTTATATTTTTTTGTCGATATTTACATTACCCAAGTGTGTATCAACTAAATCACATGAAACAGTTTTATTCATTACTTTGGTTTGAAGTGGAATACACTCACTGCAAATCAAATAGTAAAAGGTGATTACACCTATATCATTGTACGAAGGAAGTTACGTAAATTATCTGCTGGTGAGGTACAACGTTTGTGATGGGGGTCTAAGGTTGTTAAGTACCTTCAAAGCAAACATCAGCTTTAAGTATGTAGGTACTGTAAAGCCTGGAAGTCGATAAGAATATATTGATGATAGTTGGATTTTCATTCACAGTTTTAAGCAACAATGTAATTCATTGCATAAAACTACTGAACGTTACTATTTAATTGTAATATCTTAGTAGAAGTTTTGATGGCTCTTATTGTTTCATGAAACACTACAGCAAAAAAGTGAATTAGGTCTAATTATCTGCTTCTATCATCTGCGAATTTACATCCAGTTTTCTCCATCCTTGTTGAGAACATCAGTTTGCAATTAGTGTCTCTTTATTTCTCATGGAATTTTTCCTACTCAAGTCAATGGCGTTTTACATCAGCCATTCAGAAATATATAAATTTTGCAAACCACATCAAAATGAGCTAAAAAAATAAGTTGAGGTGACTAGCAGTTTAGTTGGGTTTCATTTCAAACAATAATAAAACAACTAGAAAAGTTTGTGATTGTTTTCTTAGAGGAAGAACGACATAAATATAAATTTCTGTACACAAATCGGTCGATATATACAAAAAATAAAACAAACAGTACAGTACAAAAAAACTCTTTGGCCATAATATATACACGAAATAAACATAACTAATAAAACATAACGAGTCGCTGCATATTAAGTACTTAACCGTATTGCCTCTCGACTTTTTTTTAGGGAGTAAACCTAGGAAATTTGTACTTTTGTTGGTTAGTAGCTGCGGACAATAAAGCGAGAACGGAGACACACATCGACACAGAAACATAAACGGTGGTCAATCACATCTACGAAATACACGCTAAGCGGATTTAAGCTTAACACTAAAACCGGTAATGATATTATATTGTTTTTTGTTGCGATAATAGTGAAAAAGTGCAAAATGTTGTGTGTCTTCTCGAGTATACAATAGTGCCGTAAACATCCATTTATCTAACTAGAATCGCATAATTATGATGTGAGTATTCAGAAGAGTCTTCAAATAAGTCTTTAAATGATTGTACCAAATGCTTGAAGTCACTTACATTTTAACTACAACACCCTGTATATAGTTACACCTACGGATTGACTGAAGCATAATATTAAAAAACGCTCGAGGACGGAACGATATAAATCTACAGTTCTGCATCCAAAACTTTTCCATATTTAGACAGAGAGAGACAGAGGGATAGAAAGAAAGATAATTAAACAACTACTCAGTCGAGGAGAGGGGGTGATAGTTGAGATTGCACACCCAAAGACAACGTTTGAGATAAATCTTCATCCGTTGCTGAGGATTTCTAAAACAAATTGAAATCAAAGTGATCTAACTGCTAAATGACGCTAGAGGGCAGTTTTTCGTATTGCTGCTGCTGCGATTGGCTGCTGCCTCTTCTTCGTGGTATCGTACCGCTAATTGCCACAGTAGCCATCTGAAACCAACACAACAAAGTTACAACTAGATGTTAAACAACGGATTCTATTTCGTTTTGTTAAGACTAATAAAGTGTTGCACCAATGCACATTGGATAGTTCTAAGTGGTAATAATGACTTTTGCTATATTGAGATATTGGAGGTTTGTGAGACAAAAACATACTGATCATATAGCAATTTGTTGATTTCTGAATACATTTATCACAGTTCTTTACAGAAGAAGCTCTAAAAGATTTTAAAACAGCCTAAAAGCTTCTAACTGCTTTTCAACTAGTCAAGAAGCTTTCAACAGATTTCAAAACAGTCCAGAACCTTCAATATGCTCTTTAAACTGTCCTAAATCTTCTAAATGCTCCTGAAGTAGTAAAAAAAATCAGAAACTTCTAAAACACTGTAGAAACTACAAAAGCTTTCAAAATAGTGTCTAGAAGGTTGCTAATGCTCCTGAAACAGCATAAAAGCTTCCAAAAGCTTTAGTCTAGAAGCTTTCAACAGATTTCAAAACAGTCCAGAACCTTCAATATGCTTTTTAAACTGTCTTAAAACCTTCCAAATACGCCTGAAGTATAAAAATATTTCAGAAGCTTCCAAAACACTATAGAAACTCGAAAAGATTCCTGAAACAGCTTAGAAGCTTCCAAAACACTGATTAACAACCTGATACTGATTTGTCAATAATTACAAAATTGAAAAACACCCCAAACATGTCCCGAAATATCAACCAAACCCATAATATGACATTAAAATTATACCAACTATCAAATGCATTGGGTTAAAATTTAAGAAATTTTCAGCACATTTTCTTTACCCTGTATATCCGTGAAGGAATCACTGTGAGTCAAAATGAAACCTTGCCTCTAATTCTACAAAAAACGGTCTTTTAAACTCTTTTTATTCATTAAATTCGGCTCAGAGTTAAAAATGGCCAAACTGTGTGAACTGTCACAGTGTTACAGCATTTGTGAAAATCAACAGTATTGTTGGTGGTTTTTGATTGAAATTTTATGAGTAATATACTAAAAGAGATTGGCTTCAAATTGTTAAACAATCTATAGTGGGAAACGTCCAAATGTTATTACATTAACGTTTCAAGAAAATATCGGTTAAAACATTGACACTTTCAATATTTGGAAAGCTGTACCACGCAAACTGTTCACGTTAGGACAAAACGGTTATTTTTAATAATATTTAATGTATCAAACAAAAGGTTAGTGGTCAACTGAAGCCAACAAGCAGAAACAAGCAAAACGTGTCCCCAGGTTGTCATCCGCTTATCTAACTGCTTCATACTGGGAAATTACCCACTCACTTTTTTTGTCTAACTGAATCTTGATAGGCAATATATATTTCATATTTGTTACATAAAGAGATAACAAAAAGAAACTTTGTCAATAGGCCCATAACAGGCCACATACAAGATGTTTTACGTGTTTGTACAAAATGTTACACTAGCTATATATACATTGTTAAAATCATATTAATAATAAAAAAAAAGTTCTAAAGTTAACTATAGGTATTTTTACATATTCATGTAGTCATCCAGAGTATATGGCTCTAGGTTAATAAGCAATGTCATTTATTTTATCAATGGAATTACCGATAGATTGTACATTTTGGTGTATTATGCTTGTGACAGTCTTGGGAAGAATTCTGTTTTCAGATCTGTTGGTTCCATTGCTATTATTATTGGTTATAAAAAATTATCTGAATAATTTATCTGACTCCGGTAGTTTTTCAGCCTCCTTTGGTACACTGGGCAGTTAATGTCACGTGCTGAATGTTGGCTTTCTTCTGCTTTGTATTTCATTTTAATACAGTTAATGCATTTTAATCGTATTGACTGGCAATCACTGCCTGAATGCTCGTATTCTCCGCATTTATGGCAACACAGCCTTTCCTTGCAGTATTTTCCAACATGTCCAAAACCGCAACATTTGAAACATAAGGCTAGGTTAACATGTTCTTGGACGTACACTTTCATCATATCAAAATTGACGGTTTCGGCTTTTAAAAACCACTTAGCTATTGCTGGTTGAGCTTGTAGAATCCAATTTTCTTTGGTGAGATTACGACACTGTTTTTTAGCTATTACTTTGATTTCCATCTTTAGGTTTGAAATATTCAGATCGGTTTCGATGGTGTCGTTCATTCTGATCAATTCTTCAATAAATTCGGTTTCTGAGTAGCCCTTTAGAATGCCAGTTATCATAAACATTGGATTTATTCTTTTCCAGTGTGTTTTTTAATATCTTTTGTTGCGCTTCGTTCCGGCTTTCAAAAACTATTGCCCCATCTTTCAAATGCTTGATATTTTTGAATCCTCCTTCTATCCCAGATCTTTCAATTTCTTTTTTAAGTTGACACATTGCTTCTCTTGGGTCTGAGACATCATTGATTTTAACGAGTGTTTCTAATTTCTTTGAAACTTTAGGTGTTGTCCATGTTTGTTTTTCTTGATCATTGTTTGTTTTTGAAGGATTAATCTCTTGTACTACAGCTGCGTATGTTTTTTCTTTTGGCACAATGGATTCTTGATTACTAGCTTTCAATAGGGGGTGTGTATTTGAGTCATTTTTTATCTTCAAGGTTGCCAATTCTAATTCATGTGCAATGGACATTTTTTCTTGCTCTAGTTGTCCCATTTTTAGGGTGATAAGAGTCAAGTTCTTGTAAATAACAGTAGTTGATTTTCTTAACCTTTCTTGATTGTACCTAATTATAGCTGGACTGCCATTTACTTCTTCACTTGTGTAAAATTCAATTTTTCCTAGTGCTTCAAATGTATCATTTAGAATGCTGCCTATTTGTAGTTCTTTTTGTTTTTCTGATGTTTGTATTGTTTGTTGAACGGAGGTCCTCTTTAAAATTGGTGCTTCCGCGTCTGACATGAGTCTTATTCCATCACATGTCCTTTTGTAACAGTTTTCCTCTTCAGGTGACATAACGTTACGTGTTCGCTTGCCGGACTTATCCGGCGACTTAAATACGTAGTCGGTAACGGTCGAATTGTCTTTTAACTTATTGAGGATCTTCGGTATTTGTCTGCTATTAGTATTATCTTCGATATTGGAAGCGATACCAATGTTATCTTTATATTGGAAGGTTTGTTTAGTTGACTGTGTCCTTATCAGCTCCGCTGCTGTTTTTTCCTCGTACCCGTGAATAATTTTATTTATTTCTGACTTTGAAAACGTTGTTGAACCCATTGAATTGGATCGGTTTTTCCGTGGAAATTCTTCACCAAATTTGATCATTTTTTTGTCAGTGTCATTGGAACCGCCACTATTTTCAGCCATCACAAATGCAAAATTAAGTTGTCACTACTTTGTAAGAAAAAAGCACTTTATTGAAGAGCAAACAAAATGTATTTATATACGACTCGATTTAACTGCATCCCCTATAAACCTTCCAACTTTTAACTTTTTTTTAAATATTTACTGGACTTAAGCAAAGAAAAATGTACTCACCTCGGGACATCCGTAACTAACGAGTAAATCGACTAAATGCTTGCAACTGGCCGCGGACGCATCCAAACTGCCATTTTTCGCGGCCGTACACTTGGCCACTGCTATACTAGCAGCCGCCCTAGCATAAGTCAAGCACGTTCGGCCATCCTGATCTACGGCTTTTACGTCAGCGTGGTGCTAGAAAAAAAATATATAAATAAGTATATTGAGCGTTTAATTAACAAAACCCACTTACCCAAATAAGTAGCTGGGCTACAGCCAAGTTACCCATGGTGCACGCTAAATGCAGTGGCGTACGCAGATCTCTGGGTCCCACAGTGGTGTTGACCTGATGAGTATTGGCCAAAGCCAGCACGTGAATAATCGCTTTTATATTCGAGCTACAGACCGAATCGATCAACTGTTGACCTAATGGCATTGTGCTGTTACAAGGCGGCAGGAATTCTTTATGCTCGTATTTGGATCGTATCCATCGCTCCTGAAAACGTTGAAACATTGTAATAAATGAATATCAAATAATGGTTAATAAAGATTATATAAAAGTGTCATTTGTGTACGCAAGAACACCGGAGTCAATACAATTAGGCAGTTTGACCACGAACAAGCCCAATACAGCGTCTAAATGTGTCATTTATGTAATAACGTCGTGTATTTTATCGTGAGCAGCTATTTATACAACAACGAAAACCATAATAACTAATATCTATTGCAAAATTTACTTTCATCACATCAACTGTCAAACCATCTCCCCGTTAGCAGCGAACTTTTGCAAATATCAATTGCAAGCAAGTTATCAAATTTACTAATATCGGCTTAAATCTCGGCAAAAAACTTCTTTATGATAGCTTTTTTTCTCTACTAAATATGTCATATGACAATAATAACAAATGAGAGATTGTTGATGATTCTTGATAGACAGAATGATAGTTGATAGACAAGACAACAATTCTCCACAAATATCAGAAATTGCAGACTATGAAGTGGTAAACAATTTCAATTATCTTGGTTCCTTGATTACCAACACTGGGAAATGTGAAAGCGAAATACGGCGTCGCCTGACTATGGCAAGATCAGCGACTACCAAGCTAAATAAAATATGGAAAGACAGATTTATCACCAAAAAAACGAAACTCCGTCTAGTTGATGCTCTTGTCTTCCCCATTGCAACGTACGCAGCGGAAACATGGACTTTAAACAAAGCAGATAAAAACAGAATAGAGGCTTTCGAAATGTGGGTTTATAGACGACTCTTAAGAGTATCGTGGACAGAACACCGAACCAACGTATCCGTATTAAAAGAAATTGGTCCACGTTCAAGGCTGCTAAACAGAATAAACCGAGATCAGGAACCATGGAACGACTAATCATAGAAGGGAAAGTAGAAGGCAAACACTCAAGAGGCAGATCTCCAACTAGATGGGTAGACCAAACAAAATCCTTAATAAACATGAGACTGCATGATGCCGAAAGGATTGCACAGGATAGGCAAGCATGGAATCAACTGCTAAATCAAATATAAATGGTGTCACTACATCTTTTGGAGGATAATAGAAGAGGAGGAGGAGGAGGAGGATTGATTATTGTCAACTTTAGCGTTAGATATTCAGAACAGATAAAATAAACTAAAAACCAACTCTCTCTAAAAAAAAATCTGTAACATCTGCACTAGTAATTTAACTTACCTTTTCTTCGCGACTAGAACTAGGCGTAGGTTTGGTCCGATTATGAGTTTGAGCTTCCCACACCGAGTTGGCGAGAGCATTGCCAATAGCCAACATCACACTTTGATTTCCAGGCCTGTAACAATTTTGGTAGTCACAAAGCAACAAAAAAATCGAAGAAAAAACTCACGGCCATTCGTCCAAATCTAACGATCGCACCCTCGAAATGTGGGAACCCAAGTTCCGGTGGATCCCGGAACATTCGATGCACATCAGCACACCCAAGTTTAAACTAGCCCAATCTGGATCTGTAAACGTAAAATTCTAATAAGATTTTTGACTCGAAGGTTGAATAAACTTGAATGACGTACTGGGAGAATCACAGTCAACACAAAACCCGTTTCCTGCCACTCTGCTTTTGATCGCCAAGATGGCAGCGGCCTCGTTTGGGTTACTTTTCGCTTTCGACGATTCGTTGAGTTGTAGGGAGTTAAGGATTTGCTGCTCGATGGCGGCTACCCACTCGTCCCGCTCCTCAACGGAGGTGGCGTCAAAGTTCCATTGTTTACCCTCCAGGGAGACTATGTAGAACTCGTAACCTTCAGGGTCTGTGAAAAAGAGTAGTGTCAAAAAATTCTTTATAAAAGTCTCTCATGATGAATTTGGAAAGTTGTTATTGTTAAGTTGAATAGTTATATGGCATAAAAACTTTCTAACCAGACTTAGTTAAGTATTAGTTTTACTTGATAACCTCAATCCTTCTCTTTTACTTTATTTCACAGAACACCAGGAAAAATTAACTCACCGTCGTATTCGGAGTTTTTAACACCGCTGCTCTTCACTCTTCGATGACGTTTCTTCACGTTGGGAGTTTCCGTTTTGCCAATCTCACCGTTAAGAAACGAGTTGCTGCTCGACAAAGTCATTCCTTCGTCGCCGCTCTGCTGGCTGTACTTGCTACTGGGATCTTTCACGGTTTCAAAAGCGGACATTAACATCTTTTCCGTAGGACGTTTGTCCTTGTCTGTTAATATTTTAATAAGCTACAATGTGATGATTGGATAAGAACCACTTACTTATAAGAGACAACCCCCCCAGGTTCTCGTGCAGAGCTGAGTAGCCTTGACCCGACACTGTTGCAATTGATTTGGAACCTGCAAATTTTTTATTTTGTACTAACTTCTGTTTTGTGTAGAAAATATAAACTATTTTCTTATCTTCTTTGTAAGATTGTCGTTAGTGGACTTACCTCTGGGCTTCTGTCCCGGTACTTTAACCGTAACATACTGTAACGAGATCTCTTTGCCGTGAACGTCGTCCATGTAATCGTGCAAACTCGGATGATACGTCAATCGTCCATCGTCGCACAACGTTACGTACTTCTTCTTCCACTCTTTATTCAACGGCTTATTCGATTTCTTGTGCAGATAACCTTGCTTCAAAGGGATGGCCCTCCCACTTCCGAAATCACCGCCGTTTTTCAGCTTGTCATTCTTGGAAGGCGTGAACAAATTCGAACGTCTGCGGTTCTTCCTCGATGTGGTGGGAGTGGAACTGGGCGTGGGCAACTCTTTGGGCGGGGCGTGCGTTTGCAGATTGTCCAAAGAGTGAGGCGCGGCAAACTTGGCTACGTTGTTATTCTCAGTGGTGACCACGCCTCCTTGGGAGGAGGTCACACTAGCCAAAGTCGATGAAGAAGAGTTCCATTTGCGCTCCTCCTCCATGGACTTGTAGCTGTCGCGGTCTTGTTGCGGAGGTTTCGGGACGATGTGTTGGCGCAGTTCTTGCATTAGATGACTTTCCTGGTTATTACAAAGTCAGGAAATGTATTAAAAAATAATGGTAAAACTCACCTTGTTGTGCGGTAAAGTATGATGACCTGGTGACACGTGTCTGTCCATAGGGGCAAAGCCGTTATTGGCTTGCAGGTGTCGTTGCACTGCGCTAGCGTGATAGTGACTGTTGGGCGTTGATGGGCGCGAATTGGTAGGAGTGAGACAGACCGTGGATTGAGTTAATCGATGTTGAACGATTTTTTGACAGGCTAATTAAAATAAAAAAATTATTAAATTAACGAACAAATTAAATTTCAACAGCTTCATCAGCTGAAGTAACAAACTACATTAAGGGACCACTGTCAAGTTATGGAAGAAACTAAACTAAAAAAAGTTCTATAACCTGAAGAGTCACATTAGTTCCTGTAGGTTGTAGTAATAGTAAGATAAGATCAAATACAAGAAGGTATAGGAAAATAGACAACTACCTTTATTTTAAGGAACTGTTGATTGATGGTTGAGCCACTCAAAAATTAGACTAGCATTAGTTGTACACCCTGTGTGCTAAAACTGAAAGATTTTAATAGAAGTTTTGACAGATAAGTGGTAACATTGACAGTGTCTGACACATTCTTCCAAAGAAATCTCAATGGATAGGACAATTTTAAATTCTTACAGGAACCCTACTTTAGAATTTAGCTACTCTGTAGACTAATCTACATTAAGTAAACCAAAACTGTCCATACTTAAATGCAAATGTAACTGAATCATGGCCATCAAACAGGTTGTTTTATATGTGCTTCCTGTGCGCCATTTATCAGGTAAAATGGCAAATTATAGTAAACTGAAATCGGGCATAAATCAAGTTGGTAATAGTGGGCGCCGTACACGCTTCAGGATCATTACAATTATTCATTACACACACACTTGCAGCCAACCAATAAATTCAAAAACTCACCATCTTGAAACACTCGTTCGACGTTCAGGCCGTAGGTAGCGCAAGTCTCGTAGTACGAACACCTCTTCAAGTCGTTGGCCAATCTTCGCGCCCTCGAGTCGTCTATCACCCTCGGATTGTTTTCACTGATTGCATCTGAAACAGTTACATTACAACAAAATGGACAAAACGGCAGAGTGAACCGGACACACCTTGAGTGCCTACAAGAATCAGTGGAATCTCAGCGGAGTTGCGGTAATGGGACATTTTCGTGTAGTAGTTGTAGATGGCATTGAACGAAGATTCATTTTCCAAGCTGAACACGAAAATGACTGCATCCACCCAAGCGGTAAACTGCAAAATTAAGGGATCAACATTAAAAAAGGGTTAAATGAGAGAACGTCCTAGTTTGAGAGCGTTCGCTTCTGATTGGCTGACCCACTGACCCGATTTGGGGTTATATGAGAGTGTGCTTTCAGGGCACTAATAAAGTTTCAGCGACGATGTTTTGTATGATTTTTTATGAAAATTAATTTCAATTTGATAATTTACTGATTGATTGTGTGGACTAAAAACCCATTAAAATATTTTCACTAGTAAAACTAAATAATACTGATATTGTCAGCTTAGAAAAATTGTAAGCCTGAAAAAGTGTGTCCCAGCAATTAAAGTTCAGTTGCTAATAAGGTGCATAAATTAAAATTATCCTTCTTGTGTACACATGATGGTTGAAAAACAAACATTTTCATTTTATAATGGACACCCTATTTTTAATTAAATTTTACATAAAATCCTATAACTCTCCTTAACAAAATCATATTCTAAATCTGGTAGTTTCTCTAATTTAGTAATTTCTTGTGGAAAAATCTTTAGCTTTGATTATTTTAACTCAGACATTTTTTACTTTTAAATGGCACATTTTCTATGGTTTAATTTGTTTTTGAAACCTGTTTGTACCATAGAGGCTTAACTTTTAAACTAGGTTTAAATCAGAAACGACACTTTGACAGTAGGGCTTTTTATATAAGAAAGTTTGATCATCAGTGGCAGTTTAACTAAACCAATCTTTGAACAGTAAAAACAACTAGGTTTCCAACTATTTTATAAAAAAGGTATATGAAGTTTTCCTACTGTCATACTATTACTAAATACCAGATGGTCCAAAATATCCATCATGGAAAAACGGTAAGGAACAGTTAATAAAGAAATAACTTTGAGTGTTTGATCAAAAATATAGAAGTAACACCACATGTAGGAAAGTTGAAAAGGACATGCTTCTGCTGTAGAGTTGGTTGTAGATGAACTTTATTTTAACAGAACTGAACCAAAGTGCAGCATGTACAAAAGTATGCCGACGACACAATCTTGCTCGGTAGAGAAAACTTGAGAGTGGGCCACTCTTCTCACTGTAAAGCTTTGGTGCACGAATAGCGACCGCTACAAGGCGAAGAAAGTTGCAAATGCAGAACATGAAACTATGGGGGCAAGATATGCCATTCAGTTAAGAGGTAAGACTATAGTGGCCTCCAGGAGTATGAAGGGTTGGGAACACTGGGCTTACAGCAGGGTAATACTTCTCATCATTACTTACGGTTGCCCTGTCTTGGTGGCATACAAAACTTGAAGATAATCACATCTTTATGATCCAGTGGACAGAATCAAAAATACACTAACAACACGAATATTAGTGTAATACACCTTTGTGTGTACAAGTACAGATGTCATGCAAAAGGAGCAGGACATAACATTAACATATTTAAATAAGAAATGATTAGGTCTTCAATTCAAGCAGATTCAATATCTAACCAACCTTTACGAGAGTCTTGTGTGTCTTTAACCCGAACACCCGTATCTTGAACCTGTGCTTTGAAATCAAAATTTCAATTCAAATTATCTGCTGCGCCTTGTAATTTAAAAACCAATTTTCTGAATTAGCAACCGTTCTTGATAATTTCAAGGGGAAAGTGTTCAATTAAGATCTGTCGATCGTAGTCTGTACTTTTTCCGCGTTCAGCTTATTTGTCAAAACAAAACGGACGACGCGTGATGTGAAGAAAAAATCGCGGAGAAAGTGACCGTAGACGTGTACTTACCCAAAGAGGTTAGGTCGTAAAGCAATTAACTTTTTTTTTTGTAATGACCGTAAACGGCAAAGGAGAAACTGCCCCAATGAGAGATTTACTGTATGCACAGTTCGATCGACAACAACCCAGAAAATTAACACCTTGAATTATTAATGAGAACGGAAATCAATCGAGATTAAACATTTAAAAACTGAAACTCACCTATAGTAGTGCATTTTTGAATAAAATTTCACAAAAGTAACAGCAAACAGCTAGAAAACGCACAAAGAACGACTGGGAGGCCAAAACTGTTGAAGGGCCAAATACAAAAGCCGCATGGCGCCAACGGCCGTTCGAGTACACGTTTTCACCCTTGCCCTGTCTCTGTCTCTATCCGTCTTCGTTCAACCCCCGCAAATCTCTAAGAACATCCCTCTCTGTTCCCTCCATTGCTCATACATCTCTCCTTCCTCTGATCGATAGCAGTTGCATTATTTGCATGCATGTGAATTGCCAGTGGCGGGTTGCTCCACCAAAAACAGTGACGTTCTTCTGGGTGCTAGTTCTTGAAAGCAGGGAACAGGATTCGCAAGAGAAGTGCTGATACAAGGTTGACAGAAGACTTGATGAAAGAATCCTGTCACATTCTGCATACCTTTCTCTTGATAACTCCCTTCCCTTGTTTCAAGAATAGACACCCTGGTATCTTAACATATTCTAGTGCTAGCGGAATTCGAGATGTAATATTTGCAGAGGAGCACGAAAAGGATGCAGATTACAGTTAAGTCATTAAATAAAGCGGAGACTGCAAGATTACGTCTGTTTAATGATGATGATCATATCTTTCGTTGCGGATTAGAGCGGCGTCACGCTCGACTTGTTCGATTTTCTACTCTCTCGGTCGCTAGTGTATCATAACCGGGTCGAATAAATAAATTATGTTTAACTTCTTCTATGATTGTGTTGCAACACGACGGTTGTAATGAGGCAAACTGTTAAACAAACACCGCTAAAAGGCGAGGCCATCGAATATTAGACTTAGACTTAGCATAATAATTATCATCATTTCAGTGTCAATTACATGATTCAAAGTTGGGTTTGGTTGGCAGTGATGTTCTTTATAACACGTCAAACTCATCAACTCAAATTCTAGTAAAATTTTGACAGTATCAGTTGTAAACTCGTCCAGGCATTCTCCTCAGTAGATTGGACACACTCATGATCTTGTAACGCTTTTTGCCGATGATACCACATTTCCACCAGTTTGGAAAAATCACAATCTCTGCTCCAACCAGGTCAAATCTGGCTCACCCATCAGAAGCTCAAGCTCAACAGTCTTAAAACAGTCAACTAAGTCTTTTCTCAATGACCAATAAATATTTGAAAATTTGGTAGTTGTGCCAAAATCTGAGAAATATAGTTCCAATTATAGATCTCTAATTGAAGTAGAGTTCCACTCCACATGTTAATCACCTGTCAACAAAAGACCAGGCTTTGGCTGCCTCTAGACTATTTGGAGCATATTTTGGGTGGCTTTGACTAAATGTATACCAAAATATTTCACTGAGAAATAAAGCTGTCAAAACGGCTTAAGCCACTTGGAGCATGTACAACTTTCTGAAGCGACTAGAAAACACCAAAACATAATAAAGTCATCTAAAGAGATGTCTTTAGATGAAAACTGTAAATCTGAAGGAGGGAAAATTTTAAGAGAAGAACAGAAAAATTATTAAAACAAAATTTTGGCCACTTGGGCTGGTGAAATAAAATATTCTGAAGTTGATTTAACCATTGGAAATGGGCAAAATGTGTAAAATCCATTAAGAAACTGTTAAACAAAATGTACTTTAAGTCGACATGTCTGTTGCCGACAAATCACAACGTATAGTCGGTAATTTTTACTTATATCCAACAACAATTTGTTCATATTTAGAAGAATTAGTTGTGTTGAGTTTAATTATTAAAATTCAAAAACTGTAGCATAATTTGTATACCAACATAATGTACGAAAAACTGACGAAACAAAACTTTGAAATTACAATCATGTGACATGGTTTTGAAGATGTTTTACTACGTCATGGATTACACCAAAATTTGTATACAAAATCTACTGACGAACCTGTGAAGAAGGCTTGACGCATTTAAAACATCAAGAGGGTGTTTTCCCTGAAAATGTGACAAGTTTTTGAAAAAGGGTATAAGGAAGACTAGGAGAAATTAGAAATGTAAGTGAAGAATCTTTGGAAGAAGATTTTGCTTGATAATACCTTTCAGGATTTATCAAATTTGAAAAAATATGAATAGAGGATGCCACCTAGAGGAGGTAAAATTTACAGACACATCTACAAAGAGCATATTTCCATTATGTAACATATTTAAACATTTCTTTGTTTGTTAACTTCCTTAACATTTGTTTAAAACATTTTGAGAAAACTTTAGACTTTTACAATCACTAAGAAGCAAAATTAATACAAAAAACAGAATTCATGAGCACATACATGAAAATATGTAAAACTCTCTTTAGATGAATCAAGTACTTTGCTCTGATCTGGTGGAAACAAAATCTGTAAAAATTCGTTAAAAAGTACATTTAAAACATTTTAAAAAATGCAGGCCATACAAAATAGTTTGAATTCTAAGAAGCTCTATATTTCCATTTTTATATTTACATCGTGACATCATTTTGATAATTCAATATTTTTACCAAATGTGAATGTGAAATAATATCCTAGGGCATTGATAAGAGATTATGCTGTAATAAATGTGTTTATTTTAGGTAAACAGAAACTTAATAATGTTTATGTAATGCAATAAAAAGTATTAAAGAGATTATGTTGAATTGTATCAGGCAATATTTAAGTAACAAAAGTAAACTTCACATGTAGTAAACATTACATAATTTAAGAAGAATATAGGGCTGAAGTACATGGATAGAAGAATTATATAACACGATGGTATTTCAGCCCATATTAGTAGAAATATCCCAGATCTAATGTAAACATTCAGCGTAACTGGATGGAATATAATGGACCGCGAATTGACCACCAGAGTCACCTGATTTGACCCCGTTCAACTCAAGACTAGTTATATGTATATAAAACCACAATAATGAAAGAGAAAACTTGTATTTAATTTGTTATTCGTACTAATAGCTTTCCCTTTATAAAATTAAGTTACTTTTCCCTGTCTTTATTGATAATTAATAGAAAAAATTGTCAAGGATTTTAATTAACGAGCAGTTAAGACATAACTATGCTCTGGCGACAGTTTAAAGTAGTTTTTAACGTTATTTTAGTGGTAATTACTAACGGTTTTGTAAAATTATGAAATTCCCTTAGACTCAGACTATTATAAGTGTGATTCAAAATTAATTTAGCACAATCGTTACATTACTTAAAACCGTTAAAAACTACAAAAATAGAAATCTAGACTGCACATTAGTTTTGGTTAACCCATAGGCTGCAAACGACCCCTCCGGGTAACTTTTCACATACACGAACTAGTTTTCTACTCGAAAAAACACGAGAAAAAAGAGGGTATCCAGGCTACCTGCACATTAGAAGGCAAGGTGTGTAACTCACACCCGTAATAAGCAGACCCATACCGTTACAATTGGCGGTATGATGTTTAGACAGGGGGAGGGTAATGTAAACCTCTAATTTTTGAATTAGCCCTACAAGTTGCGTTTTGTACAGGGTTGTTGGTTTAAAATCTAAAAGAAATGGGGGTAGACATATTTTGTGTAACTCTGTTTTCATAGATAACATACAATTATTATTAATTCTTGCTCACTTTGACTCGGATATTCCTGTATATAGGAGTAAACTTACTTGCAGTTCGGGAGGTCCGCCCTCGTCTCGAATCAACAGCAAATAGCTCTGGTTCTCCACCAGGATTTCCTTCTTGAAACGGCCTCCTTCAGGTGATTCTTCCTGCATGTAGGAACCAGTTAGATAGCGATGAACCAGCGCAGATTTGCCTGAACTCAGAGAACCCACGATGCCCAGCCTCAGATCTGGCACTGCTCTTGACAATGTCCATTCTTGGGAGTTTACGAAAGAATCTGTAAACGAAAGCTTTAGTTGATTTTTCTATTACAATAATTGAGAAATCTTCAAATATGAAGGATAGCGTTATCCATTAGTTTCAAAATTTCAGTAATAATAATAATCAACTTTATTTCATGTTGGTTATCTTTAGAAATGAAGTTTGGTTGCACTTTGTCACTGCTTGCCTTGTTTTAACTGCTTAAGGAGACCCCTGAGACCAAAATCAGATAAAATAACGTCCAAAAAAGAAAGATCATTTTTAAAAATCAAAACCATATTTTTGGAAAAAACATTTTACTGGTGATCCCTGAATTGGTCTCAAAAACTGTAAGAGAAATAGTAATTCCTTTGAATAGCATTATAATATTAGAAGTCAAAATGTGTATTCGATAAGGAACTAATCATTGTTAATCTTGCTTATCAAATTTGTTTTAACTAACCATATTTATTATCAGAATACTTATACATAATTGATTTGTACGCTAATTTTACTTTAAGTCAGAATTAAATTCGCCGATAATCTCTAGGAGTAGAAAAAGATCAAATCGTAACAGAGAATGATTAATTAAATGGAAATTAATCAGGAATTACTAATTAATCGTCGTTTATCATGCACAATCATTTTTCAAAAACTGAATATTATCTTCACGCTTTTATCTTTATTAATTTATTATTCTACAAAATTACTACCTACTGGCTTAATAACCAACGAGGCAGGTGAAATTCTTCTGAGGGATGTTTAAGTGCATATACAGGGTGAGCCAAATTAGTGATGCATGTATGGGAATTTGGTTTATCTTTAGAAATACAAAGTCGGTTAAATGGGAAAAGTTTTAGAGAATTTTATGCCCGGTTACCAAATTGGATTATTTTTTTTCTGTTTTTTTGGTAGAGCAATAATAAACATTGGTATATTGTATGCAAAAAGTCTACTACTCCTCGCTCTAAACTAACTACGGAAGTACATCAACCTGAACATCACGAACCAAGCTTAGAAGACCGATTATTGTGGTTGAATAGTTAAAAACCGCAACACGTTTCGGTTCGATTTCCGTCTTTTTTTCCTTTTTCCAAAGCTGCTTATGAAACGGTCGGTCCGAATATCCGTGCGTCAAGTTACGAAACCGTGACACTTTTTGACGGTTAACAAAAGAATCGCGCAATTCCACGTCAATCAAATTGGGTTTAGAAATCCCAACTTAATAATTGGACGGTGGTACCATCATTGGAACGTTGTTCGTTGCGCGATAGGTTATGACTTAATAATCTGGTGCCAACCTAAATTAAAAAACGATTAGTTTGGAAGTGGCATTCCTTCAAAGTTCTAATCTGACCAGGTAAATGCGGAAGTCAATAAAGGACACCAGCTGAGTTATTAAAGATTTTTCGTCACTTGGCTGGCATCTCGTATAACAGATGATCTAGCAGCTGTCCCGCTGTGCAAAGAGACCCGGACATCTTGCCCGGTTTTATTATTTATTATTGACGGTTGTAGGACAGTACAGGTCATCTCTATTCAAGAGGATTATGTCATATTGAGTACTCCACAAAAAGTGATTTAGTTAATAACAAACGATTTTGAAAGTTGTGAAGGCACTAAACCGAAATTAAAAATGAGAGTTTTCTGTCCTGATTTATAAATTTAGTTCATAACCAACGATTTTGAAAGTTGTGAAGGCCTAAACCGACATAAGAAATAGTCTGGAAAAGTTTTGCAACGTAACTAATCTACGTTTTAAGAACTTCTAGTAGGTATTATTATTCATATTCACTTGACTATTCATTGTGTTAACTGTATGTGCTAAGCTAAGTGTTAGCTTATGATAATTTTCTCAAACTACAAGAACGAACATAACATACGAAACATAAGTTTCGGGTGGGTAATATTAATGAGATAATCTTGAGTCTAAATTGAAATTGAGCATTACATTTTGAGGATCATACAAAAACGTATTAGGAGAATTATTACGAAAATGAACTAACAACAATCCTGTAGAAATATTTTTAAACCAGTGAAAATATGCCTATCTACAGGGTGTCAGAACTGTAAAGAGATAGTACATCCACAAATATGAGAAGGGTCTATAACCTTCTTCGAGATACAGGGTGTCAAAGTTAAAAAGATAATATCGTTTATTTGTAAATATCTCAGCAACTTTTGCAGGAATAGTCTCTTCTCTTGAAAAAAATGTTTGCTTTAAAAACGTTTTCCAAAACCTTG
The DNA here is from genome assembly GCA_018691245.2 of Ips nitidus. NCBI lineage: Eukaryota > Metazoa > Arthropoda > Insecta > Coleoptera > Curculionidae > Ips > Ips nitidus. Next base: position 5,154,753 of record CM042788.1, read on the forward strand.
TTCTACATCCAAAATTACTTTTGCAAAATTTTTCAAAAAACCGACCGTTTTTGAAGAAAATTGTATTTTATGATCAAAATGATATATTATTTATGATCATAAATGACATAATTTTTTATTTTCATACAGAGTGCTTCCTAAGTATACGGTACAAAACTTTCCCTATACAGAGTGTCACAAAACTGTGTGTAAGTACGCAATTCTGTTAAGATTTGATATATTCTAATTAATCTCAAAAATTTGAGATGGTTGAAAAGCGTTTTTATTTTGAGCCTAGTCAAACTGATCGGAATATTTAAAATTTAAATTTTTTTGGATTGTAGGTTAAAATTGACCGGACTTAATGATTTAACTTTTCTCTTTTGCTACTGCTGCATGTAGTAAAGTAGAAAAAGTCACAACAAAATAGTTTTAAATTTTTTTAGGTTAAATTTTTTGACTTCAATATTTTACTACCTCCCCACATACAAAAATAAATCTGATACACTTTTACAATAGTAACACACTAACTTATTGTTGCATTTCCCACTTGAGAAGAAAATCTACTTAAATTGATGGTTGAACCAAATAATCTCATCAAATGTTCGTAATTTTTCAGGTAATTTCAAAGAAATAAGAAAATTTGGGGTTTTTACGACATTACAGGGAATTTCAAATTGAGTTGCTTTGTCCTAATTTAACTATCTCTGTATTTCTTACTCACTTTTTAATTTAATTAATTTCAATAAAGTTTTGAGTTTTCAATGGTGAATATTTTACAGCAAAATAGTAAAATGGGGAAAGTAAAAATAGGGTACGTAGTTTTTGTTTTACAATATCATTCTGATTTCGTACTTTTTTTAATTGTCAGTATGATTTAAAAACAAAAAACTGACGTGAAGGGTAAAGTAAAAGTAGCTTCCAAAGGACACTTTTTCATTCATAACTTTAGAGCTATTTTATATAAAAGTCTTAGCAGAATTTTGATTAGCGAATTCCACAGCACAGATTAATAATATCTTGAAGAAAATTAAGTACCAACACTTGTTTAGAACAAGAGCAACAATGAGAGTATCGAATATCAAGTATTCTTCTTGGTCAACTATTCCGGAATACCCTGTAGATTCGACGTATACCGTGATATTGGTTTAGCTTTTCTGTATAATGATTATTTTAGTTGAAATGCTGAAAAAATTAAGTCGACAAAAAGTAATCAAACAAAATAAATATCAACTTTAGGTAATATTCACTACAATTTTCATTACGTTCTAGTCAACATTTCAGCTATAATTAAAAAACTAGGTTAAATAAAGTTGTTTTGCATATGATATAAAAAAATCAACATGCAAAACACTGACAAATTGAACGACTCTGCGTAATTTCCGCTGTCAGGGCTAAAAAATTAGCACATCGCAGCTGCGACCAATCATACCAGTCAAATGGATTATTTTCTAAACTACTGTAATACCGTTCGTAACCTAATTACCTCAATAAAACGCTGTAAAATCAGGATAAACCAAGGAGCGTGTTCATTAAAATTCAGATAAGAGGAAACGAGGCGTTTTTGCGTACCAGAGATTCACGTTTCGCGACATATGGCGCTCACATAACAATTAAAGCTCGAAACAAACAGAAATATTTATTGTTGCGCTTTATGGAGTTTTCTAAACGGGACTCTGACAGATTTATATCCCGCCAAACCCTTCGTGGGACGTTAAAAGTGCGCAAACAAAACAAAAATGTTATCCTTCAAAACCCCCCAGTTTCCAATAAATTCTTCTACGATGCTCAAGTCAGAGTGTTACCTTAAAAAATCCTTCGGCAAATAGTAATATTTGAAGAGAGGACCCTGTTATATTGTGTATTTTCAGTTGCTCAAACAGAAACATCTGCTCAATGTAAAGAATGTTCATATTTTTTCTTATAATTGTTTTACTGACCTCTCTAAAATATACAGGGTAGATTATGTTCAACTTTCGTTTGTTATGTTCTTAGTTTGGTTAGAAAATGTTTAAATTTCATTGGTTCCAACCGCATTCCAATTACATACACATTTAAAAAATATGACGGTTTATATAAACAATAGTTGAAATATTAATGAACTGATGTTTCTGAATATAAATATACAGGGTGACTGTATCGGCAAACCATATAACAAGTATCACTTTTTAAGTGGAACTGCCAAATTATAAGATCTCATCAAGGAGAAAAACACATTGTGAAATTTATGTTCAGTACATTATGTAAATCGACTTGATGTACAGGGTGGTGTTTGATCTGGAAAACCTGACTTTTTGCGGAACTTTTTTTGGACCTAAATTTTAACCACCCCGTATAATTATTTAGACAGTTATCTGCAGCAACATTAACAGAGATGAAAAATAATACGTTTTCTGTATACGAAAATTAACATCATGCACGTTACTTTTAATAATAGAGTAGTAATAATTAATGGTTATGTTTACAACACAGTATAATACGAACACTCAATACAACACAAAGTACATTATGAAAAACTGTCAAAAGTGACATCCAGCAAACTTTCTATTAAATATCGATGATATAGCCAGTTTAGTGGGTTTAGGACAATCGAGGAGATAAATGAAAAAAGAAATAATCAATATTTTGCTCGGGATTAAAAGAAAACACATTGTGAAATTTATGTTCAGTACATTATGTAAATCGACTTGATACTTGATAAACAGAGTGGTGTTGTTTGATCTGGAAAACCTGACTTTTTGCGGAACTTTTTTTGGACCTAAATTTTAACCACCCCGTATAATTATTTAGACAGTTATCTGCAGCAACATTAACAGAGATCAAGAATGATACGTTTTCTGGTATACGAAAATTAACATCATGCACGTTACTTTTAATAATAGAGTAGTAATAATTAATGGTTATGTTTACAACACAGTATAATACGAACACTCAATACAACACAAAGTACATTATGAAAAACTGTCAAAAGTGACATCCAGCAAACTTTCTATTAAATATCGATGATATAGCCAGTTTAGTGGGTTTAGGACAATCGAGGAGATAAATGAAAAAATAAATAATCAATTTTACCAAAAGTGCCGACGTTTCCATCATATTATAACTCTTCAGGGCTATTGTGCAAATGTTTTGCACTAAATAGTCAGAAGGGCATAAAATATACAGCGTGGTCCAAATTGATTGTAGGATACTTAAAGGGTAGAAAGTACATAAAAAAATAAACGCCAAAGTGCCATATAAAGTATGGTTGAAAATTGAAAAGTCCCCCTTTCAGAAAGTGAAGAAATAAGAAAACAGTGCGTTTTAAACAATTTGGACTACCCTGTATAGTCAAAATGTCGGCTAAACTAACCATCTTAACTGAATTTATTAAATATCTCCAAAACGGATATGGATACGACATACATCATAAGTATGTCAACAATTTGATGTAGGTAACAAATAAGGTACAATATACAAAGTGTTAATTTAAAGTAAGGAAGTTTACGTATATCTATGGTAAGATCTACTGTATACAGTGTGTACCACAAACTCTGTAGTTCATTATGGAAAAATGACAAACTTGAGTTTTAATGGTTTTCATAAATTTTTATTTCACACACAGACAGTTCTCTGCAGCTCCTCTTCAAAAAGAACACTTAACACAACTAAACAATCAAAGATAAAGCGTTTTCTGACTTTTGAAAATGCAAATTTCAAATAATTCCGCTTTGAGTTGTAGTACTGCTTGAGTAAAACACAATCTTCCCCACAAAAAAAAAAAAATTGTGGAGAAGATTGTGTGTTACTCAAACTACCCCCTACTTTGGTTAGTTTCAACGGGACTCAACTCTTTGCGGATCTTGTTAACCACTGAATTTAAAACAAACAATATCCTTGATACCAAAAAATGTTAAAATAGTTACACTGTGGTGGGTATCTAATTATTTTTTTTTGGTAAGGTTGACATTGAAATTATTTTTTTTAATAACAATAACAGTCGACGGCAACGATATGGAACGGCAACATTAAAAATTACGTAATCTAAGCGGATTATTCATGTCGTAATAAGCGATCTAAAAACGGAAGCTGTTCGGACAATAAACAGAGCATTAAAATAAGTTTATTTTGCAAAATTTCGCACATGCATTTATGACATAATGTGGTTGGCATCTGTTCTATGACGTTTCTCTCGCTGTCGGCAGATTTATTTGTTCTGTGGCTTAAAAGTTTTGATTATTTGCAAGTGGCCAACATTTTTGTGTTTTATCATAATTTTAGATTTCTATGACTGATAAACAAAACAGAATTTTAGACCAATAAGCGTTTTGAACTTAAGCAGAATTTTAGTAATGTTATTAATGAACCGATAGGAAGCCCATCAAACTTCAGTTTTGACCAGCCGTGAAAGCCTTTATGATGATGCTTCTAGGCTGATCAGATAAACTATTTAGTGCAATATTGTGACACCAAAACCACTCTGATGACATTCTACAGACAACAGATCTCCAAAAGAAATTTAAAGCATCCGCATCGAAGAATAATCAATTGGGTTTAGGAAGAGCATCATCCGAAGAAACGTAGATTTGTTGTCAAACTGGGAAATAACTATTTGCTGAACTGATTTAAATCGGCAAAGAAGGACATGTTGCAATGAAACATTCCAAGCTACTTACAAAGAAAATCATAGCAGACGTAGAGCATGGAGTACAGTTACTGTCAATATAAACCGCAAAGCAGTTCAAATCCTGTTTGGACCTACAAGAGATCTGACAGTCCTATACTAAGGACCACCAACCAACTAAGGATATTCAAATACTCGAATAGGAAGACACCGCAAAACTGAAGAAATCAAATGCACATAAGCCAAATAGACCACTTAGACCCACCATTAATGCTATAGGAAAGCGTAGAATACCTCACAAAGTCACTTAACTTTCATTAATCTAAGAACTCAATTCACTATAAGAACCGAAAACGTCTTTTCTTGATGTATTTGAAATTAGTAAATTTTGCAAAGGAAAATTTTAGCTGTGTCGTCGGCATAAAGTAATTTTAGGTATATAGCCCTTTGTCTGGGCATTTACTAAGTGGTCCAATAGCAGAACAATTTAAATTATCAAGATTTTGCTATTCGTTTAGGCATTTGCCCATACGTGATACCGTCATGTTACAAAAAATAAAAAGTGAAATTGTTCGGTAAAAAAGATTTTTTTTTGGAAAATTTGTGTAAACAACAAAAGATTAACAACTTAACATTTTCTAACCACATCTGTGTTTTATTCTATTTTCAAATTTTGCATTGAGTTCTAAGTAATGTTTTATGTATTATTATGTATAGAAAGCTTATCATTGAAAAGTGGTATAAACAATGCTTTTTTTCCAAAAAAATGGGTTAGGAAAAGAATATGGATCGTTTTTGTATGCAAATACTTACTAAAAGAAAAATAAAGTTTATTAAAACTGACCACACAATAATCTAAAATAGTTGAAAGAGTTAGAAGATTAGAAAATTACAAATAATCATTAATTGTAATCTTCACAAAATTAACCAAACTTTGATCTTTTTTAAGGACAAAATCGCCTGTAAAACCCACTTGGAATGGTTTCATTTCAAACCCTTCTATCCTTTAAATTGTAATATTCTTCAATTTAAAAGAACAGTCAAAATCGCCTGTAAAACCCACTTTAGTCTGATTTTAAAAGAACAGTGAAGGACAAAATCGCCTGTAAAACCCACTTTCGCACCTTCAAGTCGAAATAACCTGTTTAAAAGAACAGTGAAGGAAATTGTTAATTATTAGTTTCTTAGGTTGTTTTGCTAGAAAACTTTTGAAGGACAATCGCCTGTAAATTTCTTATATTGAATTCCCATTAAATTTCTTATATTGCTTTCACTTAAACGTACTGTTCTACAATAAAATATGGTGTATAAGTAGTTTGTTGCAGAAGATTACTCAAAAAGGGCATTTTTTGAGACTACAAAGTTTTTACTTTTTACAACTATACACAAATCCAGGAAACAAATAAATTTACCTAAAACAATTTAAACTACAAAACAGGTGTATCTGTGTGTTTTCAGTACCGAACATCTTTTGTGATAAGATATGTGACACTCTGTAGAGCCTTGTATTACTTATATTAAAAAACACCGATTTAGGGAAATTTGATAATTTTTCCTTCTATAAACAATACTAACATACTAGCAATTGATATTTCTATAACAAGGTGCGTTATTTAATTGTTTTACAAAGAAATCCAATAACGTCACATCAGGAATGCTCGCGAGCCACACAACTGTTCCAAATTTACCTATTCATAATAAACACAAATTTGTTGTGCCTAGACGTTTGTTTTAAGATGTTTTTGCCAAAACTTCGTTTACTAACGGAGCAATTTCTATTATCACTGGAATATACAATTACATAATTTGTTCGTTATTCAAGTTTAAATAAAGAATAACTTTAAGCGGAAAATCAACGCTATTTTGTAGATTTCTACTTATCCAAATGACTGGACCACTATAGATATATCTGAAGTCACTAGTTAATATGCGTTACGTATATGACATCATTCTCTAAGTGGCTGTCATAAGACTTTTACAATGAGACTGACCTATCTACTATAGTGGTTGCATCATCCAATATCGAGGAATGAAACCATTGTGTACGTCTTGTAATGTACGAAAATAGTCATCTTACACATGGTACTTGTTCCAGGCACTACCGCAAAAAAAATTCCTTGAATTGATCATTAAATGACATCAATTATTGTACAATCCTTTATGATCCTCATTTAAAAAAAATGAAAAAAAAAAGTGTTTGACGTCAGTATTTATTTTCAAAATTCTGAATTGGTTCAGTTCTAGTGCAAGGACTCTATCTGGCCTTTGGAAAAAATTTGGCAAAGCAAATGAATTCCATTTATCATCAAGTTTGTTGATTGCTAGCTCAATGCTACCAACGTACTGTAAGTTGGTACGATTGATAGATAAACTTGATATGATTGATGGTAGAGGGCAGTCTAGCGCCAACGCAGGCGCCGGCAGTACATTTACAAGTTAATTTAAAACAATATAAATCATTTATTGTAACATGATCGCCGCAAACTAGTCGGATACACAAATAACACAAAAAGTGTCATTTTCTGCCATTAATTTATGTTCCAGTAGGATTCAGTTTGCCTTATTTACTATTCCCATACAAATACAATATCTGGAGGATTACGATTTAGGGGTCATAGAGCCCAAATCAAATACAGGGTGTAGCTACCTAAATAAATAACTATCAAAACATTGAAGAGATTATCTATTGACAACAGTAGGACAGGTCATTTAAAATGACATGACAATGAAAAATAGGACACACAGTTTAAAAAGTAAGTAAAAGGTACAACCAACATTTGCCTTTCGTAATTTGATTAGTTTTATTCTTAAAAGAGCTTTTTTCTAAAATTAAAAATTTCATAAACTCAACAAAATTCAAGCTAATAAGAAGAAAGTTTTAATCGTTTTTTTTTCTTGGTTAAAATAACTTCTTTTATACATATTTGCATCGCCTTTAGGTAAAAAATAACAAAATCCAAATTAGAAGGAAGAAATGTGTCTTTAAATTCTATCATAGTAATGAACAGAGTTTGTTAGAATTGGTCAGAAATACAATATCAATATTTTCAAAACTTCATTCAATATTTGTACTTTCTGTGATACTAACGGTTTTCCTCCGCATTACAATTTTACGTAAATTCGAGTTGTGGCGATTGTCGATATTTTTGCTGCAGGTCCTTCTGGTTTTCAAAGTTTCTAAGCACTACCTCCAAAGCTCATGTTATCTTAGGCTTAAAAGCTATAGTTTCAAAGTTCTCAATTCTTCCTAGTACCATAGAATCTATGACATTCTTCAGATTTTTACAAAAATTGCAAAAGGGCATTCAATTGTGCTCCTGCAGTTTTGGTTTTGTTATTTTAAAGTTTTAATTATTTGTTGATGCCAAAACAAAAATTGTTTATAAGGAAGCTAAACGTTAGCAATCTTAACAATTTGACAGTCAAAAAAACTGAAATACATTTTTAAGGAAATTTCACACTTTTATCACTCAAAAGCTCTTCTCTGGCAACAAACTCACCGCTCTTCCTCTTTTCGGGTAGCACAAAACTTTTGCTACGTTTCACCCGCAAACTTCGCCTCCTCAAACTACGCAAGAAGTTCTCCGGCATCTTCTGGAATTTGGGTTCTGGCGCTTTTTTCGCGTCGGACATCATCAGCCAGTTCTTCACCGTCGTCATGGAAATCCCGCGGGATTTCTTCGGCGTCGGCGTTGCCGGCACCTCGTTCCTAATATCCACCATTTTCCGGTTTTCCTTCTCTTATTGTTGCACTAATCACCACTGTCATTCCATGATCACAGCACGGTACGACATCGTCGGAACTCCGGCCGATTGGTCGGCGAACCTTCGTTCCGTACAACACGCGAACAAATGCGAATTGGCTAGGTTTGCTACAACTACCTACTTCCCAATGTTGGAGCCCTCGTGGTGGAAACGATGCGCGCGTCACTCTTTTTCGAAAACTTTCATGTAACGCGGTGCATATTTTATTCTGCCTTGATATGCGTTTTGTGTAGATTCAGTTTGATTTACGAAACTTACGAATGCACTTGCAAAGGGAGTTGTCTTGATAATCCACCCCATAACGCCCCCTCTTCACTTGTATCCCTCACCCTCTGAACCAAATCCCCCATTTGTTTCAATGAATGAGTCATCTCGATCTTCACAACAGGGGAGTCTTAATGTCTATGTGTCTTTCATCGTTAAGTGGTCATTTATAATGAAAGCGAAAAGAACCAAAACAAGAGTTTCCAATCCTCCCTTTTCACCTATAATGTATTGATATATTTAAACCAACAGAAATTAAATCCTGCAAGTGATCTTAAAACTGTTGTTTAAGGTGAGCTTAACTGTTTCAAATAAACAATTAGATAATATCCAAATTACTACTACACCTGCACTAATATACATATTGTACTACAAAGGAGATTGTTTGACAACAGTTAACAAGAACTTAAGTTTGAGAGTTAGCTAATCTAGCAATCCGGATATTCACTAAGTTTAGGAATTCAATATTGTCAAAATCGTCATTCATTATACCGTGAATTAAGACTATTACTGTGTTTTACCCAAAGTAGGGATCTTATAAAGAAGTTTGCAAATTTTCCCTTTGATGCAAAACATATTAGCCAACTAATCTAAAATGTTTCCACTTAAGATATCTACTTTAAACGCCTTTTATTGTATATACGTACTTTTCATAGATATTCCATATTATGCTGGAGTAATCCAGCTTGTTTCTTACAAGTGACACATGGAACAGATCAAAAATACTGCTCAACCCAGAAGTCGCTATCAAATAACCCTTCTATGAAGCAAGAATATGACAGGGAAAAAGGAACAAAGAAGAAAAACTTGCTAAAAAAGAGAAATATTCTTTGGTCAAAATAACTGTGATAGTTTAGTAGTACAAACTATCACATCAGTATGTAAGGACAACTCTAGAAGTCTTTCACAGAGTGTCCTAAAAGGTTTCATTATCAATAATGAGTTAGCTCTCATAAAGATGGGAAAGAACAATGAGACATTTTTGTCTTATGACATAAAAATCTCATAAAAATCTAAATTTCCTTGCGGTCTGTGAATACCTGAGATAAACTCCCGAAACAATGTCTTATGAGTGTTTGATCTTGTGAACACGTTTCAATGTGGCTAAATGCTTGTAAACAGATACACTATCCACTTTGCAGTTTTGTTATTTTAGACAAATATAGCAGAAACATTTCAAAGTTTAAACACACCTTGCAAGTGCTTATTACAAAATCTTAATAAAACAGAATTTTATTTGAAAATTTAGTATCCAAGTTTGACAATCAGATGTTAGATTATTCAAACTGGGTAAACGTAAATAAAACCTGCTGCGTTTCCAGAAAATGTGAAAAATTGAGTGGATTTTTGTATTCAAGCATACATTTTACACGTCCTTAATAAAGTTTTGTATTGGTTTTCATTTAAGTAAAGAGCAGCAGTTAATGCATAAAAGTGAATCATAAAATAGCTATTTATGTAACCAGTTACGAAAAGATCGATTTTGTGTAACGAATGTCACAGAGTTTTCATCAAGAATTTGTCAGAAATGACGTCATAAGGACTGAAAATTGTCCGAAAAGTGTCCAATACAGTAAAAAATGTTTTTCTGTGTTAGAGTTGTCAAAATTGACTTTTTAGGCATTTCTGGTGTCTTAAAGTAGTCAAACGACGTCACAGAGACTGTTTTCTCTAGAAATTGTCAGAATTGACGTCATAAAGACTGAAAAATATCCGAAAATCGTCAAATACAGTCAATCACAGTTTTTCTGTTTTGGAGTTGTCAAAATTGACTTTTTAGGCATTTCTGCTGTCTTTAAGTAGTCAAACGACGTCACAGAGATGTCCGAAAAGTGTCAAATACAGTCAATCATTGTTTTTCGGTGTTAAAATTGTCAAAATTGACGTTTGAAGCCTTTTTAGTGTCTTGAATTAGTCAAATGACGTCACAGAGACTGTTTGTATCTAGAAATTGTCAGAAATTACGTCATAAGGAGTGAAAATTGTCCGAAAAATGTCCAATACAGTAAAAAATGTTTTTCTGTGTTTGAGTTGTCAAAATTGACTTTTTAGGCATTTCTGGTGTCTTAAAGTAGTCAAACGACGTCACAGAGACTGTTTTTATCAAGAAATTGTCAGAAATGACGTCATAAGGACTGAAAATTGTCCGAAAATCGTCAAATACAGTCAATCACAGTTTTTCTGTTTTGGAGTTGTCAAAATTGACTTTTTAGGTATTTCTGCTGTCTTTAAGTAGTCAAACGACGTCACAGAGACTGTTTTCTCTAGAAATTGTCAGAATTGACGTCATAAAGACTGAAAAATGTCCGAAAATCGTCAAATACAGTCAATCACAGTTTTTCTGTTTTGGAGTTGTCAAAATTGGCTTTTTAGGCATTTCTGTTTAAAGTGATTTAACACAAATATTCACTTTCATATCACCATTCACCATTCACCTTGTATAAACTGTGACGACATGTTATGATGGATGTCGCCCATATGTTTCTACGGAAATGCATAAAAACAGGGAGTGATGAAATGAACTTTTCATAACTAGTTACATAAAGTGATACTTTTCGTAACTAGTTACGAAAAGTAAAACGTTTTGTCACTCTAATCAGTTTTGAAAAGTGTCACTTTATATGCCAAAATTAGAAAAAAATAGTTGAGACATTTGTCAATTGTACTCTGACTTGACGTCACTGTTACCTGATCTTTACCAGACTTTAAACTAGTTTACTTTTTATTTAAGTGTATCTCAAATGTGTTTCCAGTGAACAAGAGACATCTCTTTGAAGCATGTAGAAATGTACTGAATTATTGAGGGTTCTGGAATGCATTTACAATTTATAGGAATTCCTGACTTGTTGGAAATTTTTCATAGATATTTTTCGGAGAGTTTGAAGCAGAGGTCTTTATTTACAAAATTTGTTATTGTGAAGATATGCAAAGACTGACAGATTGTTGCCAGACTCTTTCTTACAAATTACGTCCATTATCAAGAAAAGAAAAAACAAATTTTTGTTACACTGAGAAGTAATACAATTTTAATATTTTCTACCAAACCAAAAATGGCATTTTTAACCCTGTGTTAGACTGATTTGTCAGTTCAGTTACTAGCAGGAGCGAAAACCAAAGAAAAACAAGAAATCAAACTCTACTCATACTTAAAACTAAAATCTCCTTTTGGTAATTCCCAACAGTGAACATCGCAACATGTAAATGTATTTCTTAGATATCTAGAAATATAGAACCAGATTATTAACAGAGAATACACATGTAGTTACAATATGGCTGTAACATCAATAAACAAAACTATTACGCAAATTTTTTTGGTTGAATTTCCAAGCAATAAATTGCGATTGTTGTATTTTATTTCAGTAAATCTGTGTAACGCATGTTACAAGACTTCAGTCTAAACAGAATAGTTATTTTGTTTATTTAAACGAAATACCACATTTATCATCAATTATTTTTACTTTCATTATTAAACTAAAATTAATATAAAGTGAATAGCATTTATTTGGTATAAAGTGGACAAAGAAGTGGTGCTCTTCTAAAGGAACTGGCTATTAATAATGATGTAATAAATCTTTTCTGACATGGAGCTATCAAGCTAACCCAATTACTGAGAATGACAGTAGTGAAGATCAAATAATAGTATATTCTTCAACGAGCGTACAATACCCATTACACCCAGGCTTTCTCACAGAAGTGAACACGATCATGAATTGAATATTTAGAAAAAAATTATTTTTGATACAGTGTGATTCATTTGAAAATCAAAAGTTGGTACTTTCTTTCAAATTATCATATTGAGCCGTTCTCTACTTCTAGTAACAGAAAGTAACAGTTGTAGTTATAATAAATTACAGAGTCTTTCCTATATTATGTACGTGAGATTGCAAGAAGCACACCGTGTATATGCTTGATTCATAGAGTTAATAACGAATAATTTTTTGAATATCATTTATACTGAAAAATCCTCCTATTCAGCTTTAAAGTCATTTGATAAGTGTTTCAAGTAAATGGTGCTGACAGCTGTCCGTAATGAGTTCAGAATAGGCAATAATTCAGATTGGTCGCGTGCATAAGGCCGGACGGTTATTGTCCTATTAGTATGCGAAAATTACCCCGTTTTATTATACTGGGTGATGTTTTACGGCCACGGCCATTGTGTCACCCCTTTCACGGGAAATTCGTACGTGTCAAAGCCGGTCAGTTTCGGATTTAAAGTTGCAATTAGGTTTTTTTGGGGCCATTAATAATTGCCAGCAGGCGACATGAAAATACCACTCCTTGGGATAATAATATTATTTTCTGTTGTAGAATTTAAAAGTTAGAAACTTTTTCTGATTTTTAATTTAATTTATACAATAAACAATCTCCAACAATCTAAACGTGGTTTCAATTGTTGTCAAAGGTCTAAAACAAACGGAAAATTGTTAAAACATGTTAAAATATTTGATGTTTTCAACCAGCATCTTATGAATAACCATAATAACATTCGTGTCACAGGCAGCACTCAAATTACCTTACAAAAGTTACAAAAGTAATCCTCTTTAATATAGATTTATTAGGCAATAAATAATAAAAAAGAAAATCACCTCTGGTATGTAAAAATATGCAAAATTAAGTTTTAAATAATAAATTTAAACACTGAATCCATACAACATGTATGTCATCCTGAATTGTTGTATCCCTCAGGGTTGTAAATAATTTCAATTGAAAGTAATTCTAAACTATTAAAATCGCAAGTGCCAAACCATCCAAAAAGAACTGCCCTCATCGATCAAACAAATGTAATTATTGTTATTACTCTGTATTGCTGTTCAACGTGGATTTGGTAAAGGCTACCAAAAAACTGGCCTGATAACTAAAAGATGATAAGGGTTAGGGCGACAAATTATCGGAATAGAATCTCCAACATTCTGTTGTAGAGTTTCAAAGGCACTTTCGGCAAGAATTGTCATACTGGTCTTCAGTTAACAACACTTAGCTTCGAATTATAAGAACTGTCACATGAGTAGCCGTTTTTCTTCACCAGTGTCTATGACAGATGTCTACGAGTTTGAAGAAGAGTGGGACAACGAAACATTTTTGTTCCACTCTTCTTCAAACTCGTAACCACAAGAACCATGCATGATTCATAGCAAAGTGTTTCAATAGAGAATAGCAAAATTTGTCTTGTATCAAGTAGGAATTATGATATTGGATGGTCAGCACTTTATCGTGCGTGCTTTCCCATTTACAATACCAGACAACATCATCATATCTCATAATTCTGTGTGTTGTTCTATGGGTTCTATCCATATTCTCAATAGAATAGTATTTGAGTTATCACAGTCCATCTGATTTGAATTTACGTAATACAGTAACATGGTATTTGTAAATGGTTACGTATCAGATCAGAACATTTCTGGTCCTTATATCATTAGCTAAAGACTAGATTTGTCATAAGTTGCGGCTTGGTAGTATTGACTTTTAAGCCCACTTTCTGGCTCTGCTCTTGTATGTAGAGAAGGAAGCTAAAACTGCTGCATTGCCATCGGCGACAAGTGTTTGATGACGCTTAACATTCATAGTGTATCAGAACAGATCTTTAGCACATAGTGTCATCTGTAGTCAATGCTACAAGATAAAAGTACTAAGAACACACAATTTGCTCCACCAGTAATTTTTGGGGTGCCTTTAAGATCAGTTTAACAACATCTGGAAAGTTCTCTTTAGATTGAGATTTCCCTTCTAACAGAATTCTTCTTTTTAAGAGACCAAAGGTTTAATGCCATGAGAGATGTCATCATGGTGTTGCACATTTCTGGTTCTTATTTAATAGACAAAACATATTTTTGACTGACTTTAGTAGTAAAAATCAAACAACTTTCGTTAGTAACAATATGAATAGATAGAAAAACAGAACGATTTTGTCGGAGATACATTTAAATTCGAATTTCTGCAAACTCTTTGTTGTCGTGATGTAGGGTGTTCAAAATTTCAATTTTATTTACCACCCCAAAAACACCCAAAGTTGTAAAATTCTCCATCGTTAATAGATAAATAGTAACCGTATTTCTTTATTTTCAGATCGAGAACAAACCAGGACAAACAAGCCAGAAGAAGACAGACTTGATCTACGTACCGCAGTAAGAAAGTAAAAAGCTAATCTCGCTCAGCTTATCTCAGAAAATTTTAATACCAAGAATATTGTTACGAGGCAAATTATTATAATTATATTAATTAATATAATTTTTATGCAGAAAGGATAGATACATGCCCTTTTTTGGTACTTTTTTAAATCACAGTAAATTTCTAACAAACTTATTGTAAATTTTGTAAATACATTCCCAAGACTATACAGAGGAAAACTAATAACAAACCATAACAAAATAATGCAAAGGAGAACACATTCTCAACAAAAAATTATTTCCTTTTTACCACAAAAATAACAAGCATAATAAGCAGAACACAAAAGTTAAAACTTGGCCAACTTTTGTGTTATGTTGTGTTTACTTGTGTACGTCTTATGTTTTAAGTTTTGTGCTGTGTTATGTTATGGTTGTGCTTGTTTTGCGTCGATCTATAAATCCAGCTTAAAGCATCAAAGAGCAACAGATATTATTTCAATTAAGCATCATCATCAACTGAGTTTTTAAGGTGGTTTTTACTAAATAAAATAAATTTAACCAAACAAGAATATAATTAGTTTTCTTGGAGTGAAGCAACCAACCGAAAGACAGATGGCATTTTTATCTACGGTACAGGCAAAAGTGGTTGTATACAGGGTCGGAGATGGTTATCTGTACACGGTAAATTTAAAGGCGTTCAGTAATGTATCGCTTACCATCTTGATAAAGTGCGAACGTATCGGTTTACTTGTGCCTTTATGTTTCGACTTAGTGACGTCTCCGCCTTGGGAATAGCTATCTTTTACCTTCTTTATACGAACAATAACACCCGAAATTGCGTCGAAGTGAAATTCTTACGAAGGTTATCAAAAAAAGCCCGTTCGGTTCCATTCCAGTGACCAAGAAATTGCTTCAAACCTTGAAATTAGATTCGTGACTCTCTGGTCCAATTTTTTTTGCATCCACTATTAACAGTTTGGCAACAGTGTCGAGGACTAATCAACCACTTGAAAATGACTGGTTACGGTTCAATCAATCTTATTACTAATTAATCAAAATTTTACGGGTAAATGGTATTGGAGAAAAATTAAAATCACATACCGGATTATAAGCCACAACATTATTGTAACTGGAAATATATGGCGAATAAATTGGCCCTTCAGAAAAATATGATAATACGCCCCGAGTCAAAGGGTTGCATGAGAATTTGGGTAATCAACGGAGACAGCCCCTTACTTGAAAAAAATCTCGTTTTGAACTTGCGACTTACCCAGTGGCGTTTCCTGAGGGTTGCTACACACACTAGGAGCAAAGAATTCAGGGCAAAAACTACGCTACTGCTGACCATAATTCGACCAGGGCCAAGGCGAAAAACCGAAAAGGGAGCAAGAAACTGTTAACAATACGATGCAAAACAACCAGGGGTATTTGTAGCGTTTAGAAAAACATATAAGCTCAAATCCCAGCTGTCAAAATCAAGGGCTTTTTTTGGTTAGTCGATGAACTTGAACTTTAAAAACGACCTGGCAAGAATGCACAAGTAATAAAACATGTATTTTACCACCTGAAAATACATTATGTAGATACACACAGACCAATGTTGGTGGTTTTCAGTTATTTTCGGTTTTATCTATCTTTGTACTTAATTTTCTTCATACTTACAAATCTGTCGAATAGGCTACTCCAAAATTTTGTATAAAAAAATTATAATATAAAACAAGAGTTTATGAGTGAAGCCTGATGGTTATACCTAAAAGCAAATTGAATTTTGCATTAAATATATGAATAACAGAATAAAATCATAATGTTCATAAACAAACTTTAAACTTAGCTATAAAACTATTCATGTTGGATTTACATAAAATTTAAAATTTTCTTTTTTATTATTTTTTAGCAGTTTATAAAACGAATTAAGTAGACATTTTTCATGAAATCATAGGCTAATGACAGGTAATTCTCTCTGTAACATATGAGATCATTTGAATTTAAATTTAGCATATGTCATTGCAATTGATTGATGACGTTATGACACTTTTTATCCTAAACATGCTTGTTTTCTGCTCTTTTAAACAGCGTTTCTTTCTCTTTTTCTAAACTTTTCGTTAGGTTAGGTTAGTTATCAGAAAACTGTAAAACTAAAACATGCTCGAGCACCTCAAAATTGATAGATACATTTTACAAAAATCCTGTCAATAAAGACGATTTTACGTTGAAACGAATCACGATCTTAATGAGATTTACTACGGTAAACAAAGAGTGATAAGAATCTAAATCAAACCTTGTGGACATCCATAGGCCAATATTCTAACTGTAAATTGACACACTTCTAGTTAACTCTTAGGACCATGTTAGGAATCAGTTCAATTTGAAGTCTAAACTGTTTCACATCAAAACTATCGAGAACCTTTTGTTAGGTTAGGTTATAAGGTTTTCAGAAAACTGTAGTGTTAAATTAGGAGTTTTATAAACACTCTTCTTCAGGTTAATACTAAACTTATTGCTAATGCTAAAACGTGTTAAAGTTATAATAATTATAGTATAATTAAACTAACGCTTCAAACAAACTATTGCAAAAATCTACATTTTTTTATCATTCTGATTTTGTACTAGTATTTTGTAATAGTATATAGTATGTCATGCTCAGGATCCTGTTGCAGAGACTTAGAATTTTTTTAGAATGGCAAATACCACAAGAACAGGCCGGTTTTGTGAGGGGAAAGGGTACGAGAGACCAGATTATGAATGTGCGGCAAATCATTGAAAAAACAAGAGAATATGGCAAAACTGCATGTGTTTCCTGGATTACAGCAAGGCTTTTGATTGTGTCAACTGGAGACGACTTTGGGATGTCCTGTCGCAGATGGGGACTCCGCGGCATCTGATTCACCTACTAAAAGAACTATATAACAATAACATAACACTAATAAAGGTGGATGGAATCTGAACCTTTCAACGTGGAACGTGGTGTACGACAGGGTTGTGTTCTGTCACCCTTATTGTTTAACGTATATGGAGAATATATCATAAGGAAAGCCTTGGACGGCTGGGAAGGAGGAGTTGTCATAGGTGGCAGAAGGATGGATAATCTCCGCTACGCTGATGACACCACACTTATCGCCAAAGATGAGCAGGAAATGTCGAGTCTTATTGAGCGAGTAGAGAGAGTGAGCTTGGAGTTCGGTCTACAACTGAACCGTCAGAAAACAAAACTTATGTTAATAGATCGCACGCACAGCATGGAAGAAATGCCTAATATTAAAGATGTCGAGAACGTGGAGGAAATAACTTTCTAGGTGCCCACATCAGCAGAAATGGCGGATCAAGTCAAGAAATCAGAAGAAGGATAGCTCTTGCCAAAACGGCCAAACTCAACAAAATTTGGAAAGATCGGCATATAACAACCAAAACAAAATGCAAATTAGTACACACCCTCGTTTTTGCAATTGCGCTATACGCAGCAGAATCCTGGACCTTAAAAGCCACAGACATCGCCAAGTTGGATGCGTTTGAGATGTGGGTCTGGAGAAGACTACTGAGGATTCCCTGGACAGACCGCAGAACTAACGTATCCATACTCGAAGAACTTAACATCCAAGTCAGATTGTCAACTAAAATCAAACAACTTATTCTCAGGTATTTTGGACATGTCAGCAGGAGGAAAGATGACAATCTCGAAAAACTTATGGTCCAAGGGAAGGTAGACGACCTAGAGGACGTTCTCCAAAACGATGGCTGGACCAGGTGAAGCAGTTTACAGGAAAATCTTTCCAAGACAGCATTAGAAGCACGTCGGATAGAGAGGAATGGAGGGAAACTGTTAAAAACACAACAACGCGACTAACATAGGATCACGACGCTTCAAAGATGAAGCTAACGACTAGAGAGAGAGATATAGTATGTATCTAAACCAAATTTGTATAAGAAAAAGGTTCTAAACTTGGAAAACCAACTACAACTACAACTTTTTGATTAAACTTACCTCCATAACCTTATTTAACGACTAATTCAGTGCCTCTCATTTTAATATAACATGCCATAAATTACTTCAAAAATGGACTATTAACTTTATGGTACATTATTATGTCACACACTTTCATTGCTTCCTAGGTAATAAAATGTTCGCCTGTGACACCCCGTGAATTATATTATAAAAAAAGGCGGCAATAAAATCTCCTCCCAATTAAATCCAAACTAAAAAAATATCTGGGCGAATAAAATAAGGACGTCATAAAAGGTGACGTGGTCGTAACTTTTCCCGTTTCAATAGCCAAAATCATATGAATAGGAAGACGCCAAGCCTTGTTAGATCCCCGAATAGCACAATGAAAAGAGGGAGGGAAGACACCCCGAAGACCGGGCTTTGTGCCTATTGACAGTTCCGCAATCGTAAAAACTGAACAAGACATGTTTACGGGCTGTTTCCAATTCCTCTTCCGAAGTTGGAAAGGGGAATTGATTGGCAGTTACCGGGTGTTTGAAATTATTTATGCAAGACAGTCAAAACAAAACTGTTTCCTTTTTTAAAAATGGTAATGAAGAGGGTTCCCACAGGAGAAAAAACTAGTCCAGAATGTGACTGTTCGTCAACCGGAAATAAAGAAGGGCGGTTGTTGATCTTTGACTGATGTCCGTCACTTTCGGTAGTTCCGGTTTGTTCCTCCAGGAACCTCAAGGGTCAGAAAATATTTCTAATGACCAAACCTTTTAAAGTTCAGTTGAGGTATTTATAAAGTCAGTCGGGTGCAACAATTCTTGACAAGCAAAAAAATGATTCTCCTTCCTTGATAAAATCATTAGCAGGCATTCCAACTATTACGCACTGAAATGATGGTACATTAATCATTATCAAGAAGTAAAAACGATCGACACTTAGTTCCAATCCAGTGCAACGGTACCTAGCATACAAAAAGCCGACAAGAAAAGTACCATAATTGCCTTCGAAGACCATTAATCTCGGTACGACCGAAACACATTTTCACACCCGAAAACGTTATTAATGAACGCATTATGAAGAATTCGTAACATTTTTCAAGCTTGATGGTTTTTGCAGTGGTTAAACAACAATGAAATTGATGCTTATATGTAGAACCAACCATTCGATGTAGCTATTATTTAAGGCTTACATTGATAACCGCCATTTGCACAGTCGTATTTTAAACAGAGTTTAGGTTGACACTTAACTTATGTACGACGGTGCATTAATCCTTTAATAATGCAAAAAAATAAATGTTTTTACGAAAATTAAGTTAAAATGGAGACAATTTGTGAAATAGTATACTGCAATAATGTTTTTTAATGTATTCTATAAATCTTAAGTTGGACAATAAACTAGCGTATCAACGTGGTTAACCAACAACTCATACTAACAAATTTAATATTCTAAAAAGTGTAGTAAGAAGCATTTTACGCACAAACGAGACTGCGAAGCAGAGAATGCGTGCAATTACGGATAGTTTTTAGTTACGTAATGACTCTTTTTACCCACGGTCGGGCATAAACCAAATGGTGTTCGTCATACGGTTTTAAATAGACACCACATCGAGTAATGTTATTGAAAGTACTACTTCTAATACTAACAATAATTCAACTGAGGTATACAGGGTGATTCTTGAATTATGTGAGTTGCAAAAACAAATCTTTACATTTGATCGTAGGTAAAGTACGTCACACGTGCTCCAAGACGTTTTACGCACTAATGTAAAAACTAACTTTTTCCATTTCGTGCATAAAACGGTTCTTAAAGCACTAGTACGTAATATACTGCTCACATTAGCTTATAAACAGTGTGTTTTTTGCTACTTACTGAGTGACGGTGGTAGTTCAAAAATAATTTGATTGCTTACATTGTTGAAATAAGCTTGTTTAAACGTCGTGCTGGATTGACCGGTATCTTGACTTTCTCACACCTAATCATGTAAACAGTAAAATTGCAGTTTAAAATCAGTTCCAAGAGAATGCGCTTAAAATGAGGTAATTCTTGAATAATTATTATAATAAAAATGGTTTCGCTTTCCAAGTTTACCGTCTGCTTAAATAACAGTTTACCCGGGTGTAAAACAATGATTTGTAGAAATCAGCCGAGCGAATAATGAAGCAATTTAGGAATCGTGCATGGACAATTCTTTCTCAGTGCCCTTAGGGCCTCATTAATCAGTTCACCCCGCGATTTTGGTATAAATTTCCATAATCTCCCCTGCTTTTTCCCTATTGTTTGTAAAGTGTTTTAACGGTCAGATTTGTCACAAATTCCATTCCCGTACAAACTTCTTTCACGACTTACCAGTGACGGTTGTATAGTGATGGTCAAGGTGGTACTAACCTGCAAAAGAAAAATAACCATACGTTAGAACCAACCCAGATCAGGGTGCCTTCATGAAACAAAAGACAAATGAGCAGGACAAAAGGGTAATACGCACCTTGAACCCTTAGTAATCCGCCCTATTACACAGCGGCGCCAAAAAAAATAGTTTAGCCGATAACAATCGCGAAATCAAAGGGACAAATCGCGGTTGCCCTAAAAGGGTGGCGCATATTATCCGCAATCACCAGATCATAAATAATCCATGAGTGGCAAAATATGCCATAACCCTTTTTTTGAAAGGGTAGATAAGGACATGTCCTATGTTTTATAAAGGTTACCAAAAAGGTGGTAAAAGTGGATTTATGGAGTTTGACACTGCTCAAATTTGATAGAAAACTGGAAGGTACAAACCGTTTGTATATGGAAAAATGAAACTAAATTAGGATGATACCACCAATTTCAAAAATGTGTTCCAAGATAGGCCAATGAACATTATTGTCAAATTTATACCATTACTCTATTTTAAATCGTTAAAAATACTAAATCATTCAAATTAGGGACAAATTATCAAAATTTGGACTAACCCTGTGTAGTATAGTTATAATAGTAGAAATAAGTAAAATTTTCAAACGACTCGTTTTTTCTATTTTTGTTGTGACATAATCTTAATTTGGTTTGATTTCTGGTAGAAAAGTACAAATCATTCTGTTTATGTGCAGAAAATATATTTTCGCACGACTCACCCTTCCAAAATCATACACACACATGTCAATCAAGCCTGATCCTTTCATAAATAGGACTGTGCCGTTACCAATTTTTGCGAAGCACATTCTAAACGTTTCCTGGTAATAGTGAGAAAATTTCGGGGCGGTTTGCGCCCCGTTTTTAATTCCATTGGTCCAAGGAGTGCGGCTTAAGGGATCATGGTGCACGGTTCAGAGAGCACCCTAAGGGCGTTCAGGAAGAGGAAGACGTAAGCTACGAAAAGGGGGATGGTGATTGTTTAGGGGTTGGTTTCATTAAAATCTCGGTATACCGTCGTAGGGAGGATTAATTACTTAGATCAGTTAAGGGGAAGATTTTAGTCACAAAATCATTTTTGGTACTTGATTGAATAGAGAAAGATCAACTTAATGAAGTATTTATTAATCGTTGTATGTACAAATTATTAATTTGTATTGTTAGATTAGTGCTACTTTTTCTGTCTCAACTTAAAGGTTACCTAACTAAAGTAGTTTAGTATTTGATATTTTGCCTACAATCACATTCTAAATACTGTTGTAGAACGCAATATTTCATTAACCGTTATACATCTCATAGAGGAATTAACTCCACTCTAATTTTAAATCCTATGCGCGATTAACGATTAGTGCAATATATTGATTGGTCTTGGACAAAAATAATTCAGCTAGTGAAATCCAAAATCTGCTTTAAATCAAAAAAGATACAATTTTCTAAGAGAATTTGTCCTCCCTCCGACTTTTTGAAGGTGAAAACAGTTTGTATGGAATTCAGAAGATATTTAGTGATACACAATATGTTACCTAGAAATTGACACACAAAATTGATTAAAATACGTAACCTTAATTTGGCATGTGACCTAAAGTAGCATACTATTTTCTGATAAACTAATCAACGTTTCTGTCTTTACCTATCATTTTTATGCCAACTTCTGCAACGCGCGTTTTTTTAAAAGTCATCCTCCACAATAATTTGAACTGACCAGCAAAAAAACCAGACACAAAGTTCATCAATCGTCCAGTTCCACTAGAACAGATGTCCCATCATCCCTTTTGAAAGACAGGTAATGTTATAACATGGTCATTCGGAACGGATTCTGATGGCCCTTGTGACACGTGCAAGTCATCTCGGACAGTTCATAAAATATGCATTAGGTATAAGCATTTAGGTCTCCCTTTAACGCTGAGATTAATGTAATTTTTGGTCATTACTGAACTACTTTCTGTGCAACGGTACTACTAATGAAAGCAACGATCCGCCTATAATTCATTATTTTTTTCCACCAGTATAGCGGACGTCACATAAGGTTTTTAAGCACTAGTGTCAATATGTAGTGCCCCCAGTGTGATACAGGTAATTAAGCACAACCGAAAACCTAAAGGGCCTGGCCGACGGCATGATCTAAATCCAGGTGATTCAAGGACTTTTAGTGGGAAAAAGTTCTGAAAAGAACAATCATCCCAATTAGGTAGTACCAAACTGTAACCATTCAATACGAGAATATATTACCTAGTTTTCTTTCGAAATGTTCAATAATAGGTTCGTCATGCTGGGCAACAAATTAAACTGCCAAGCTTCTTTGATACGTAATTAGGGCACGTACCCAGCATATGGACGTACCGGTACCGGTCATCGTCCATCATCTGAAAGATCCTATCGCGCTTTTTACTATGTAAGGGGCACGTGCTCCTTGAGTTCAGCCCTAATTGCACTAGGTGCCGTAATAAAATGCACAAGGTGGATAACGATCGAATATTATTAATTCTCAAATATTTCACGGTTACGTAAATATGTCTTTTGCTACGTCCACGCTATTACAGGGCGTTGGAGCAATTGCTATCCCGTGGGTTAGTGTGTCCGATAGATGCAATTAACAAATTGGTTGCGCATATGAGTCATCCTTTTGTTGTTTAATTATGGTTGTGTACAGTTACTTGCAACATTGAATACCATCAATAGCATCATTTATAACACCATCCACTTTTTGATTGGAAAACATGTCAAGCTTAATTCAATCAAGACCCCGATTTCTTATTATACATACAGTTTTTAAAAGTTTAGTTTTCAGCACACATTTTAGTTTAGAAAAGTCCACTTTTCTGCTCTAGTGCGGTTAAGTTATCTAGTTTGGTCAATAATCTATATTTTCGCCTTTAAACCAGTCAGACACATTACAGTCTTCCGGAGTGGTCTGTTTGCATAGGAATACCAGTGTCTCGTATTAAAAACAGGCTTGTGCAGTTTCTTTGAACACAAAACCTCTGATCGTGACGTATATGAACAGCTTTAAGAAAACAGAGAAAAATAACTCTTGCTACATACTTATTTTCCATGGAAACATGGGGTTTTTGGAATTTGCCAAAAAGTTCTTTTCTACCCTGTAATCCCTTGAGGTACGTTTTCGATAAATCACTCTGTGTATAAATCTGGTGCTGTACTTTCTTGGTAAAATTCGAATGAATCGTTTAATAAAGTTGTGCCAATGGCCAATACAGGATGTCCGTTTTTCGAGCCCCATTATGTGGATCTCGCTTCGAGTTTTGGAAATTCCATCGCCACTTTTCCTACAATCATCAACTTTGAATTGTCTTATGGGCACACCGATGAGTATGTGACACACTGACAAACAACGTCACGGAACTTCTTCTGACTTTCTAATCGATTGTTGAATGACGACTCTTTCCTGATTTGTTTGATCAGATAACTGATTATAATGACATTTTACCGTTGCCACTTTCCCTCCTCTACAACGTGGCATTATCATAAGTGAGATGCGACAACCTTTAAAACCAACAATCAGCTTTTACGTTTTAGTTTTCAGGACGCTGATATTAGATTTCTACTTCTTTGAAATATCTTTTACGTTAAGTATGGTGATATATTAAATGTTTTGGTTCAGAGTTACAGTTTTGCTAAAATAACAAAAAGTGTATTTTCACAAAGAGTACCTATCTTAGACATTAATATTACATATTCGTGTCAGCATCTGATAGTTTGTCACATGATCATTCTTTTGCAAATGGCAACAATATCACGTGGACTAACGTCATTTGACAAATCAAGTTATATTCTACGAAATTGCAAGACTAAACCATAACATATGGTACATAATTTTAATCAGAAAAAAAGGCTCATTTCAAATATGCAAAATCCAACATGGCGTTTATAAAAATTGAAAGTAACTAAAAACCGAAACGTCGCATATCAAATTCTGATGATACTACCATGTTTGTAGAGGAGGACAAGTAGCAATGGTAACGTGTCAGTTACCTCATCAAATGCTTACCTCGGTTTTGCTCGAATATTTCCGGAAGTACTAACAATTTTTAAATCAGCGTTTTATTGAACTCCAAATTGATCAATTTTTCCCCAATTTCTTTGTATCTCTTCAAATAACCGAGATCCCCATGCTAGGGCTCGAAAAACGGACATCTTGTATATGTTCTTCATCTGATGCAGGTAAATTGAGATAAAAATTTAAGTTAGTTTTAATATTTTAGGCTAAAACTGACCTAAATGAAGAAGTCTGCACCTGAGGTTTCACTTTTAGAATATGTTGATATTCAAATCAACGTATTTTGTCTTTAGTTTTATTGAAACATGATATAAAATCCACGTAAAGTCTAGTTTAAAAAATTCATAAAGATGTTCTCAGACTCGAGTTCAACAGACCAAGATTCGATTCGAATTCGATGCCGGAATATCTTCTAAACATCAAATTTTTACTCAGAACACCATGTTCAATGGCTACAGTAACATATTCCGGGAATGAAGCACACCACCAAGTAGTTGCTTCTTCTTGAAGCACATTCTAGTAGTTGATAGTGAATTCCACGACTAAAGAATTCTTGTATTTGCACTATTCCACGAAAATAGTGCAAATACTGCCATAAAAAAAATTTTTTACTATAACATGAACCTTACATAGAGACAGGTCCAGAGCTTTTCATGGAAGTCCATCGAAACGTTAACTAAATATTTTCGAACATAGATGGTTTTCAAGAACTTTGACCATCAATAGCAGTGTCAGTTTTTCCTACTGACAATCAGGTCATCTTTCGATCTAAAGAATGTGACCCCTTTTGATCATGTGCTTCTGGATCCTGTATTTAAGATTTTTAATCTGTCTGTGCCATTCATAATATTATGAAAATGGTTCAGCTGTGGCCTTAAGTAAAGAATAAAAAAGAGCCACATAATTAAACACTTTTGACATTGTCTGGTCAGTCAAACTCTTCCAAGTTACCCCAGTATACTCGACTTGAGAGCTTCGTCTGGTCTTTGAAACCCCCTAGGGTAGCACAATAAACCCTTAATTACGCAACATAATCGAAGGTAAATTACCTGCTTCTCAAGTGGTCCGCGAGCGGTCGTTTACATCAATATTTATCGCTCATGTTTACGACAATAAATTTAATACCCGCCGTGTAACCGAAGCAGGGAGAAAGCCGACTTGAGGGTTTGTTGGTTTACTTTTGATTGAAATTACAGCTGCCGCTACTTTATTAGATTTTAACCGGATCGTAAAAAAAAACACATCGTTACCAACTAGGTTACCACCCTAGTTAGTATTCATAACACACCTACTAAAACCCTATTATAAAACATATAAAAAACGCATACAATCAAAACTGGTCCAAATGTCCGTCACATCTCTATTCATCCCCTATAGCACGCACACCCCCTTAAATTTTTGTTTACAACCCTGCTGTGTGTTAACTAATGACGGCTTAATATTGTATCCGTCAACGTCACGAGGGTTAGTTTACTAGGTGACCTACGCGCGGTCCAGACTTGAATCCGTTTAACTTGACTGAGGGCTGTCATCAGCCCTATTCGGGGGCTGTGGCACGTGATTAATTCAATTACTCCCGGTCAGATGGACCTATTTTGTACGGAAAGCCACGCCCACGTGAAACTGCAAATATACAGTCTTTGTAGCGCATAAAATGCGCATCATGTAACCAAAGCAACTGTCGTTTTTCGCGTAAAATGCGGTCACGGTTAGGGTAATTACGGTCCAGAGGCCATAAATCAGGTGAGACAAAGGACCGGGGATGATTTAGGCTTGTCCGGGATGACCGCAAACGGCAGAGGGAGCTGCAGACCAGTTTTCTCAAAAGAAAACCACTCGAAACCTGCGGCGGTTATTCGACAATTAGACCAGAAAATTGCGGTCGGTTTTGGCGGGAAATTACTCACCGTCTGTTTAAAGACGATTCAAATCAGTGGTTTATACAAATTAACTAGCCAATGCAAATGGGAAAATTATGTTCTACGCAGTATTCAATATCAAACCTTCTTGTTATACAATGGCTGCTCGGATTTTGGATAACATCCTTTGAACAAGTTACGTTTAAGTTACCA
Organism: Ips nitidus; assembly: GCA_018691245.2. Classification (NCBI taxonomy): domain Eukaryota; kingdom Metazoa; phylum Arthropoda; class Insecta; order Coleoptera; family Curculionidae; genus Ips; species Ips nitidus. The sequence continues at coordinate 5,181,877 of CM042788.1, forward strand.
ATCTAAATGATTCAAAATTAAGGTAAACATTTTCATCCGCGTTTAGCTGAATTTGAACTAGTGACTTTTGCTTTTTGGGAGCAACACTTGATAAAGAAGCGAAGAGTAATTCACAACAGTGCTCAAAGTAGTGGGTTTTAGAGCAATGAAACCAAATTCCGCTTATCGAGAAAAGTGTCAAGACCATTATTAAATGCTATTTCCTCGACCCTTTTAACTCGTTCGTACGCCAAATTTTATTTTATGCGTTAGAAGAAGATGAACATCCTTTGAAACTTTTGGTTTTGCTCCCTTATAACTTTGGGTTCAACAAGAAAAACCCTGTTTCTTAACAATATATTGTCCTTTAGTTATAGAAGATATAGAATAATTAGCACAAAAAGGACTACAAGAAATCTTTTGTCGAAGACAGTTAACTCGGACGTAGAGCAAAACTTACTCGACGTAGCACAATAAGCTCATTATCTACGGTTTTTAGAAAGAATCAATCATCTAAATGGTTTAAAGTGCTAATTTGTATAAGAGAGAGTTCTGAAAATATAAAAACAGCTAAAATGAATTATAGAGAGTATTTCTTCATTAAATTGTTACAATCTTGCAGAATGTCAGATGTCAACGTCGTGTGTTCTGTCTGATTAGATTATGGAGAGGTGTGTTCTCTTATGCATTTTAAAACTTACGTTTTTTTGTTTTAAATTAATAAACATCAGTTTAAATTATTGCTATCTTTAATTAACCGCCGGTCCACCCTACACTAATGCATAACCTTCCCAACTTTTACCTTTTTAAGTTTTACCAAAAACTGGGACAAAAAATATCTTTCAAATGTCATTTTGTACTTGTATACTTTTTATGAATCTGCATAAACCATCTTTGAATAAAGAATTAACGATTAAAAAGATGGGTAAATTCGGTCTTAACAACGTTTCCAACTTTTGCTTTGTTTTTGTCTCAATTAGTCCCCTAAAATTGAAAAGAAATAAGAAAATCCCAATTCATTTAAGTTAAATTAGACGCCCTCTAGCAGTCAAGCGGTTTACGAAGTGTTGGAAGGACCATATTTGCAATCCATAGACTATAAAAAGCTTCAAACCACTGAGTTACTTTGGATTGAATGAAACGGTGCACTGTTAATATTCAAATTCATTACCACAAAATTGACAACAAAGCAGTGTTGCCCCACCGTTGGATAGCCTATTTCATAAGCTATCCAAAGATGTATAAAAGTCTATACAGGGTGTTACAAATAAGAGAGTTATTTACGTTTGAATGGCCTGGTATAAAAAAATTTAGGTCAATTACTGGGACAATTTTTTTTTTCAAATGTCATTATGTAATTGTCATATTAAGAATCTGTATTAACCATCTTTTAACTTCACGCTGAAGCTATCAAACATCAAACTGTGTTAGATTGGCAGCTTTGACATATAATGTCATGTGCCAACTGTGTGATTCATATCTTTTATATATTTTTAATTACTTGTTCAATAAAAGTAATATTAGTTGCAAAATATAACAAAGAACTAGTTTCAATCATTCGAACTCTATTGTGTTGTCTAAGAATAGCATAGAATAAGCCTCAGAATAAACGAATCCAAAAAAAAGCATATACTTCTAAAGACTGTAAATCTTCTGTGAACATTCTACAATACCTACATAATTTGTCATGTAGAATGACATTCACAAGAGTCCTGATAAATGTTGGCAACACCGTGTATATTGCACTCCATACTAGGCTAATAACCTAATAATAGCAAACTTGCTAGAAGTGACCGTAAATTGAAGTAAACCTATCCATCAAACAAAAAATACATTTAACGATTAAGATGAGTCGTAAAACGGCAATAACCGTGAATTAAACGTAATCGTAACGGTTGCATCAGTAGTAATAAACTTATCGCACGGCCAAAAAAATCCCACCTGTCATCGGTTTGCTGTTAATAACCCGTTGATTCTTTAAGGGCAGCGAGGCTAAAAAATGGCCTTATAACTCGACAAAATGCTTTAATTCCTGTACAAATATTTGCTTTTAAAATTATAACGTTGACGTCTCAACGAGGTATAATACTCGGACCACACAAATATGATACAAATACCCTAGTAAAGTTGTTACTCAATTGTCAGCTGTCAAAACCAGTGGACGTAAAAAATACATTTAAAATAGCATAGTCAATGAATAAAAAGTATGAGCACAGCAAGAAAGAGCAAAAATGACCAAAGCAAAAGTGGTTGTTGCATATGGCGGCCGTATCACATCCGGTTCACCACCAAACCAAAAAGGAAGGTAGGAAGTACCTTTTCTTCACATATTTTATTGATTTAAAATAATTATGGTGGGATATAGTCTAATAAGCAACTGTGAAACCGATCAAAACAATTTTTATTAAAATGTCTTGAGCACAAGAAACTTGCAGCTTTTTGAGTCTTTTTTCTTCTCTGTCCTTTAGAAAACTTAGAAATGAGTATTATTTATTAGAAGATTAGAAGTGAACGACCGCTCAACCACATTCGTTCAAGAATATGCAGACCAGAGTCGATCTTCGCCGGTTTTGAGACGCAAGAATACAATTTGGGACAGATTGACTACGAACGAGCCAAATTCAGCGTCCAGTGAAGTCTCATCAGACGTAGAATGACTCAAAAGCTGCCTGGTAGACAAATTTGCTTCTAAAAGTAGTTGACCAATATGGCGACTTCCGTCACCCATCACAAACAGGGTTATTGTTACCTCCTGATTCTTTTTACTCAATGAGCTCAGGAGTCAAATTAATTAAGCACTTTTCTGAAATTGTTAAAGTAGTTTAATTAAAACTGTCTCTCGATAAAGGAACTCGTCGGACTGTATGATCCCCTTTTTTAGTCCTGAAATGAAAAGAAGTTGAGACAAGTCACCAAAACTGATTTGTAAAGACGATTTATACTACTCCAGGTGAATTAGAGCGTCGATTGTGGGCATACCAGCACACCTGGTATCGGATTTCTTAGAAATTGCGTTCGGTTGTTATAGAGTGGGTAAAAGAGCCAGTTTTTGGGGTTTGGGGTCCTGATCCAAATCTAGACAATACAGAACCTTAATGATGCTTTATGGTATTCGACAGTGATTTAATTACATTAGAGTGTCCACACCTAAAGAAAATTAAAGACTGAATGCAATCAACAGGTAGTGGTAGTATGTGAACACTTGAGTCGCCATCTAACGATGGCTTTCAACACTCAACTTACATATAGCTTGTAGCGCCACCTTTACACTACTACAGTGTCTGAAATGTTACGACAAACGTCTAACAGAGGGTGCCACTACTAAACATAAGACCGATACGGAATTTGAAAGGATGAAAGCATAAAATTGGGTAAATTTAACTCGTTTGCTTTTGTTGATCGTTTAAACGCTTGAATGTGTTTTAAATCGCATTTCGGCACCGATTAACAGTTTGACGCAACAATAAATTTAGATTTTCTTAAGCCAGTCCGAATCACAATATAAGGAATGCAAAAGCGAATCGATTGGCGATATTTATTGCGGTGACACAAATTGGTGTCTCTTGTCAAATAACGGTGTTACTTAAAACGGCACCAATCCCGTTAGTCCAAATAATAATGTATCCGATACGCGATCGAACAGTGGAACAAGGACGCAAGAAGGTCCTTCAGAAACAAAAATTATAAAGTTTTCATGTCAGTAGAGATGTGCTAGTTTTTAATCGACTGATGTCAAAAATCACTTAGTACAAAATCCTGAAAAAAAGTCGTCTAGTCAGTTGTAACCTTCAACAAATGCACATCGCATAAAGTTATTAACAATTTAACAATTGAGAGAAAATTATCATGAGAAAAATTATTAGAAGTAACAATACCGCGTCATTGTTTGTTTTGCCTACTAACGCAACATACCTGAATGCATCAAATTGTTATTGATTAATGAATGCATTTATGGCGATTCCATTTATCTATAGAAATACATTTATTGGAAAGATCAAAAAGTAGATTATTTCAGTTACAACCAGAGTATTTAAATACAGGAATTGGATCCAAATTAACTGAACTTTCAGTCAAACTGGCAACCAGGTAATACAGAATTTTGACCTATACACTAATCTATTTATATGATTCTTTAGGGAGAAAACGTGAAAACATCTTTAGATGATACCAGACTGCCATTAGATCCTAGACCTGACATTGTAACTTTTTACGACCATTAAATCCCAAAAGATACAAAAAGTGATTAAATTCGAGGAACTATTTCTTGACTATCAGAGCCTTACAGCCATTTTGTAATAAAAGATGGAAGTACAGTAGTTAGATTGTCAGTCCGCAAATTCATTCTTCCTTATTTCTGATGCTGATAGAATTAAATCCTAGTTTACAATATATTTGGCTTCTAAAACCAACCAGTTTGTCTACTATTCAAATTTTTGGGCAATTAGAACATCACATTCCTCCGCTCTTCTTATCCAACGCTGAAATAATTAAATTCTTCTTTAAAATTTATTTGGCTTTTAAAATTAACCACTCAGTCTTCTTTCAAAATTTCTGGGCTATCAACCATCTTAAACATATCAACACATTCTTCCGCTCTTTTTTTTTCTCTCGCTGATCGAACGAATATGTTCTGTTCCAGTCTTTTTTCAAAATTTCTGTGATATTAGCAAGCTCAAATCAAATCAACAACACATTCTTCCGCTGAAAGAAACAAGTTCTTTTTTCAAATATGTTGGCTCTTGAAATCAATTACCCAGTCTTCTATTCAAATTTCTGGGCAATTAGCCAGCTCAATCATATTAGCACGTTCTTCCGCTCTTATTTTCTGACGCTGAAAGATTTAAATTCTTCTTGAAAATATGTTGGTTTTTGAAATCAATCACTCATCAGTCTTGCATTGAAATTGTATTTTTAAATGTTATCTTGCAACATATTAAATATGTTATATTAGGTTTGGTAGGAATTTTACGTAGATTAGAATACGAATTGTTACTGGTCCACATCAGTTTACAATTTCCAACCAATCTGCTCTCCCAGCACTTGTGATAAACATGTTTTATAAGTAAATAAACGATTTGTTGTGATATTCTAGGTGGTATTATTTTTCAAAATGTCGGAAAAGAAGGTCTGGGCAACTAGTGACGATGGTAATTTTTTTTTTATTTAACACTACTTCTTAACTATTTTAAACATATTTCAGGTAAAATTGAGTATTTGTCTCTAACTAACGACAGATTGGATGAACTTCTAGATATTTTCCGCAAATATTATTTCTCACAAGAAAATTTCTGTAAAGTTGCCGGTGTAGGCAACAATGTTGAAGCAATCCAAGAATGCGAACAGTTGATAATTGATGGAGCAAAACAAGGCGTGTCACTAATAGCAATCGACAGAAATAGCAATAAAATAGTTGGAGCAACTATTAACAAAATTCTGGTAATATTTCAACTAAACTCGAACCGACATACGATTTTCGTATTTTTTTAGCACAAAAGTACCTCAGGACCTGCGAGTTTGGAAAAATATATTAACACCGCTAAACAGCCTGAAACAAAAAGGTTATTGGAAGTTATGTCCAATTCAGCAAGATTAGTGGATCCTTTTAGTTATAACAACGTTGACTGTTGTTTTAAAATTGTCAACTTACTGGTCTTGCCAGAGCAATCTAATAGAGGGATTGGGTACAAGTTAATTGAAGTTTCAATCAAATTGGCATCGTTGCTTTACAAGGTAATACAAATTTTTGACTTATCCATTAAGGAACTCATGTTTTTTTTAGGGAGAAAACGTGAAAACTTCTTTGGATAATACCGAACTGCCATTAGAGCCTAGACCTGAGATTGTAACTGTGGTTTTTACGACAATTAAAAGTCAAAAAATTGGTCAAAAACTCAATTTCGAAACTCAAAAAATGTTTAGTTACCAAGACCTAGTTTTGAGAGGGCAGCCATACAGTACTTTTATAGAAGATGGAACTGAAATAGTTACATTTTCATTCCGGAAACTTGAATAAATTTAACATGTTTTTTGGAAAAATTAGGACTATTTTTTGTTGCAATCGCAGATGATATGCAAGTCAAGTGAGTGAAAATAATAATTTTAAACCAATTTTCAAAAACTGATTTTAGCTTGACAATTTTACGTCAATTTTTAACGCTACAAAAAATTGAAAACATCTTGTATTTGTATTGCTGTTCAAAGGTAAGATAACTAGAAAAGCAAATTTTAAGTCTGCTAAGTATTCTCTTAAACTTTCTAGGCAATTAGCCAGCTCAATCATATTGAGCAGCTTACAGCCCAGCAGAACACATTCTTCCGCTCTTCTTTTCTGACGCTGAATTAAATTATTCTATAAAATATGTTAAAATCAACCAATCAGTCTCCTATTAAAATTTCTGGGCAATTAGCCAGTTGAAACGTATCGAGACATTATTCCCTTCTTATTTTCTGATGCAGACAAAATTTCATTCCTCTTTATAATATGTCTGGCGTTTTAAAATCAACAAGTCAGTCTTCAATTAATATTCCCGAACAATTAGCCAGCTCCAATAACTTAAACTGTCTTAAAAATACGTTGGTGCATTAGGTCATAAGATGATCAATTCCTAAAAATTGTTCAATATTCATAATAATACCACGATAATATGTCAATGACCTAGCTGTGTTATTAAATATTTGCGATACCCAAAATGATCATCAATATAAAGTCAAGATAGCAGATAAATGCGTGGTCAAAACTCATCCGCCCATATGGGTGGTTAGTTTCAAAGACACCTGACCCAAATGTATTTGTTTTAGTTTAGCGGAGGTACTATCTAAGTTGTTTATCGATACTACACTCAAAAGTATCGATACTGCTACCAGCGATATACTAAAAAGGATTGAGTGGCTTATAGAAGGATTGAGTGTTAATCTTCAACGTTGAATCACATTTTTATGAAACGCTTTGTACGTACAGACTTTATGAGATAAGGATTGCATAGATAGTTTATTGTAAAATTAAATGTTACCATCTGTTTTCTGTTAAAAATAAGTTATTGAAAATTTTACGTTATTCCGAGATCCTGAAGAAGCAACTATGTTATTCGTGCATCAGCACCTAAGATTGGTCAAACGACTTTGATTCTTTCTTTTTAAGTTTTCATTAAACAACACACCTGACTTACATCCATTCAGTTTGATGTTGATAATGTGACATTATTAAGGCTTGATAACCGATTGTATCGTTTCTTTTTGTTGTCTTATTAACCCTTAATTCAGTGATTTCTTACTATTGAGTTCTTGTTTATAGTTGGTACTATTGCAAGATTGTCAGATATAAATGCCTCAATTACACACTGGATGATATGCGACATGCATTTCCTCAATTGAAGTTTGACTCGTTTTCAAACCCATTTTCTCTTTTTGTGTCTATCTTTCTACAACTATGAAAGAGTTGAAAAGTGCAGCCATCCCGAGCCATCCTTGGATAGTCAAGACTTACAAAAAGGAGACTACATGGCAACTCTGGCTTTTTCAGTCAATTCATCCAGTAAGCACTCCTTTATGTGTTTCATCTCTAAAATTAATTTTTCCTCCTTTCCAGTTTTATTGGGTTTTTAATCTAGTTCGGTCTTCGTCCATTTGAGACCATTGAACAAAAGTAAAGGATTTTCTATTTCAGAATTCTTTGATATTTGTGATACACGCAACAGTATCGTCAGATTGATGTTGAGCAAGATAAAGCCACGTTTTATGTAACGCAAATTGAAACGAGATCGAAACATCAAGTCGATGAATTTCCCAAGAAATATTCTCGGTTAAGCGGAATAACAGCATAAAAACAACGAAAGTTGCATTGTTTTGCTTTTAATGGAATCTATCGGCGCCTGAGCACCGAGTTACGCAAAACGCCTTGATACATTATCATTTTACAACAATAATTACCGCTATTAAAAAAAAACACCACTCCGGCGACTGCTACAAACAAACTAATAATAAACGAGACAATTTATCATTGGGCTGGAGCGCCGTGCTGCTAACAGACGTTAACACTTTAGACTAGAGGAAGTGATGTGTGGGCCGTTTGACCAAATATGGAGCGGGCACGTAATCCTGCAATTTGCAGTATGCGCAAAATACGTGAGCGGTTTTAAAATAAAGACGCTCGTCTGCATGACCGGGACGTGCGTGGGAATTAAGGTCAGATTTAATAAAAAAAAAAAAAACACCATATTTTAAGTCCCCAATTCAAATTTATAAAGGGAACTTTTTGATGCAACTTTAACCGAGATTAACTGTCACGACCTTAAAATTGAACGCATTGAAAGACGCACAGGAAGTTCCCCGACCACAAACGATATCACTTCTCAAAAGGCAAATAAACTGAGCGTACCTATGGCAATTTGATTACTTTAGTTTGTCATTCCAGTTTAAATTGTGTTGGTTTACACAGTCAAGAAACTAAATCCAAATAATTTACGCATTCTTAGACGAGTTCTTAGATAAGTATGGTGAACTCGTTTTTACTGTTTACATTGTTTCTTGGATGCACTGACAATTCACATAGGACTTAAATCCAGTCATAAATATTGCTACCATCATGAAACTATTCTACAGTAAATAAGACATTTAAAATGATATTCATAGATTTCTGAAAAAGTGAGATTCAATTATTTAGCTAGACGTAAAAAGACTAGGAAATTATTCTTTAAACATTCCTAAATTATTTAAGACATCCTTGCATTTCCTGCTCGGTTCCTTGTGTTCCAAAATCAGCTTGTGGGTGTTTAAAACTATTTATTTTGTAATTTGTGCTTTAACAGTCTCATTGCATTTAGGTACTCCCAAATGGCACATCTACTAACATTTTACACTACTCTCCCTGAGACAGTTGTTTTTACATAAATTAAGGAAATAGAAATAAAATTAAAATAGTCTTCCTTCAGAGACCTTCCTCAATACCATCATTAAACAAATTTACACCAATTTGACCTCCTACACATTATAGAAACTATTAAGAATTTTGAATTTACCTAACTTGTCATACTACTCAAAAAGTTTGGATCTTTTTAATGCTACACTAATTGATGTAATAACTGCCCTGACTCCTTTTCTTAATATTCTTGGTCACCTATTAGCAATTTCCAAAATACATATTTTAGCTTAAAGTTGTCATCAATGTCTGCTTTCTCTGTTGCCTAATTGAAATTTAAATTGTTCAGTGTAGATCAGTGCAGACAGACCTACTTACTTAAAATGCATTTGTTTGTTCAAGCTGGCATAGACTTTATAAATAGCCTGAAATAATAAATTTTAATTATTGCTTAACTTCCTCCTTTGCTGGGAATTTTAGAACAATTTTCTTAAGCAACACATTCTGATTATTACAGAAAAATGCATTTTAAACAAAACTAATATACCTCTATTAATTAAGTTTGAATAGATAAAATCAAGGATGAAATCGAAGATAAAACACAAGGACAAAACTTTCCTATATTAGAGATTAATAAGTGTTGTTCAGGTGTTACTAAAACCCACAAACTGAATAGTTATTTACATATCAGGACTGAAAGAAGAACATATTCAAAATGTTTGAGAAACCAAGTTAATTTGGGCAAGAAATAGTCCTTCTTTCAGCTTATGGTAGGTACAATTTTAGGCACAAGTGATCTTTGGTAGAACAAAATATTTCTGTGGCCTATTCAAAGACCAGAACATACTTTCTTGACATGTTCATAACTTGGTTCCTATAATTGTCTTACTGCTTACTCTTCTGTTATTGTTAATTTAGGAATTAATAAGAAAATAACTTACCTTCAATGCAAACTACATGATCCCGAATCTGCTGAGCCACTACTCCATCTGGGATCAAATCAATCAGATCGTAAATAGCATAAATTGAGGGATGAACACTTTCAAATCTCTGGATCTCCTGTCGAATAGCCAGGGAATTGTTCATGAACGAAACCACTGGATGCATTCGAGACGTCATTTTTGTAGTGGATTGGGGCTATTCAGATTTAATTGCCATGCCCCTGGTTTGTTTTTATTACTGTAAGGAATGTCAGGTTGGTTTAGAGGTTCAATTTTGAGTGGTGTGTGATGTGGGTGGCTATGTAGTTTTGACTTGGTCCTATTTTTGACAGGTTATAAGTGGGTGTTAGTTTCAGCTTGTCAGATGTAAATACAGATACAGAGTGTGGATAGGAATATAGGAACAAAACAAACTACAACAATAGGTCACTGGATGGATATGTGGGTTAGTTGGGGAGTAGACAGCTGTATTTTGAGTACAAAACAATGAATAAAAAGGAATTACATCAAAATATCTAGACAATAATAAAACATAAATACACATACACAATCGATGGTTTGTTTATAAACTTGAAGTAGGGAATTTGGAAAGGTACTCGTACACAAAAGTGATCACTTTAGGCGCCACATTTTCACGAAAACTAAACCGGAACGAAAGTGGGGCCCCAGCGCGTCGTAATTCGCGAAAATCTTTGCTACAATTTTAATAGGTTAGGAGAAGTGAGCACGAACACTCCCACTCACTTGCTGCCATTTTAATGAGTTTAGCGATGGTGGCGCCAAAACGTGTCGGAATTTACTGCGGCGAAGACGCAAAACTTCAAAATTACAGATTTCTGTAAAACTCTAGGTAAAAAACAACGTTGTCAACGTTCAGTAGAAAACCGCCGTTGCCAAGTTGTTTCTTAACTACTAAAAACACGGTAAAACGCATTTTTCCTACTTTTTTATACTAATTTAATTTGTCATAAATAATAAAAATAAATCTAAAAAATGTATAAGTACATAAAGCGTAATTAAGGCAGTGTGGTACATTTACGTCAATTTCTCAGTAGACTGGTCTCGACGAGGTTCCGAACTTGGGGTGGTTGAGCTACCTAGTAACTCTTGGCGGGTTCTGGCGCATACTAAAAGGAGTAAAAAGATGTTATAATGTAGATAATAACAATTATATTATACACGGCCTTATAAATAAAAACACGTGACTTATGAGAGTTTTCCATTAGAACACAGATAATGTATGTGTATTTTGCTCTATCAAATGTCATTACACATGTCTACTGGTTACTTCACCGTGACGTCATTTGACAGTATGTCACTCTTTGGTTCTGTAATCGATTACGTCAGGATGAGCAAACCAGGCATACTCCTGAATGTTGCTGCATTCATAATTTTAAATCAATCCATTAATTTTATGAAGCCATCAGCCATGTTATCCAAGTATAGTTTGTTTTGACGCTCTATAAAGCTAAAAAGCGAGAAGAGCAAAATATGACATAACTGTGACGTAGTTTGACAGTCGGTAAAACTATGGTAATACTCGTCACGAGAACGTCGTGAAATCGGAAACTTCAAAAAGTGATGATAGAATGTGACACAGTTAGTTTACAATGGCAGGTTTCTGTGATTCTAGTAAAATTCTTACGTGACTTTGACATTTCCTGAAACTTCAAAATTTTACATTGGAGTCCCATGATAAGAAAAGAGAACTATTATTGCAAGTCAATGCTCTAGACAAAGGTGGAGATATACTTTGTGTCACTCAAAACATTATTTGACAGTTGGTCACAAAATTTTAGACAGACTTCCTGATGATCTGGTTTCACGACCAAATGTTGAATGGCGCCACATTCGCTTTGACACACTGACAGATGCCACTTAGATGTTTCATCTCTGTCTAGAGCATTGATTTGCAATATTTGTCTCTTCTTCATTATAAAGGACTGTATAATTTTGAAATTTCAATACCTGTATAGTACTTTTGCAGGTATAAATGTTTTTCTCTTGATTTTAAGGTTATGCTCGAGGGCTATCCGGCTGTTATAAGAATGCAACAAATAATACTTTGTAGAGGACATGTCCCCTTTTACTACCCTAAACTCTCAACTATCATCGTGCTCATTAAATATCTATCGAGAATCACCCTGTATAGAAAACAAGAGAAAACAATAAGTTGCAAAAAAATGCAATAAATAAAAGAACAAAAGTTAACCTCTTTTAGATGGTTCCCAGCCAATGAAAGCGTTATTTTTCTTGTTTTCTTCTTCCAGCCACTTTTGCAACGGTTTGAAAAAGTCCAAAATGCCGCTGGCATCCATTGTCCTTTGTCCGGTTATTACTTCCAACGCATCTGGCCATGGTCTCGACGAACCCATTGCCAGCATTTGCCTAAAATAACGCGTGGTTTTTATATCTCTTAATAGAATTTCGTTTATAGTACCTAATTATAATAGTAGAATAGAACCTATATTATGCAACGAGTATGTAATGGTAGCTGTTACTCACAGGCAGTTACTTACAAGAGCTACTGCACGGTGTGAAACAGAAGAAATGTGGTGAAAACCAAAAATTTAAACAATAATAGTATAAAATTGAATTAACGACAAAAAAGCTCTTCAAAACGAAGTGAGATAGAGTAACAGATATTTTACAGTAATTGTGATGATGAAGAACAAATGATGTGTATAGTTTCAAGATTCAAGTGTTGGAAACATTCAGTAATTGAGATAATTTCCATAGATGGTGAACCATGTCAGTCAAATTGGAAACAAGGAATGCAATAGCTGAAAAACTTTGTTTAAGAACAAATAAAATTCATCAAAATCATGAAAATTTCAACAGAATGCACGATGGAGTGTACTTGGACAACCAAAAGACTTCGACAGCCAGCATTATTATAACAACGATAACTGATGAAATAAAGCTTTACAGAAAGGTTAATTGACCGCTAAATTACTGGAATATCGTCATACATGGCAAGTTTCGAAGAACTTGACAAGTAATTTCATCTTCCAATTTGGATAATACCATTAATACCAAATCGCCTAGTGGAGTGAGCTCGTCTTAAAGAAGGCTGTGGTATATTACTTTAGACTCTTTAGAGTTAAACATCAGCTACGAAAGAGAAGAAGAACTGTGTCAACTCTTTCCTTTTTGTTACAAAAATATGTTGAATAAACGTACTTTAGACCCTTAAAGCCTAGTTCACACCAGGTCACTTAAAAATAATAAAATAAGTGCTTAAATAAGGAAATTTGATAAAGTAAATGCAGTAGGATACTTACTTCAACACATTTCCAGCAACGGTATTCTCATAAATATCACATTCGTGGAGTTGTTTCTCCAAGTTATTAGGTTCATACTGACCAGCCTTTTCGCACAGAGATCTGTGGAACTGGTATTGCAGCACAAAGCTAATGAAGTATCTGAAATTGAATATTTCTTTCAGCCACAATTCGGATTTCCCGGTCTAGTTTACCTCAAATAAGGAACATCGGCAATAATGTGGTATTTGCCGGCAGGATCAAAATCTTCCTCGCTCCTGTCTACTGGTGGCTCCACTCCCTGATATTTTTCTCTCAACTCCCACCATTTGCAGTTGTAGTCTTCTGGTTTGGTTTTGTCCGCAAACACGTCCCAACGCCACTGGTCCATTAAGTAACCGAATGGTAGGAATGTTATTTTGTCCAAGCCCAACTAGAAAATTAATTTTTTTAACTCACTGTGCACTTATCAGTGACAGATTTGGAAGAAGAACAAGCAAATGTAACAATGACATTAATTGTTAAAGTGATAATCAAAACAAAATCTTAAGTTTATTTATAACTTCAAATCTGCTCTCTATTTGTATCAGTTTTTGTAATTTGTCTCTTATTTCTAAAAAAAGCTTTGATTTTTTCCTCTGACATTCTCACTACACTTTTGCAAGAGTTCGCATTTCCCTTTAAAGTCAGGTTTTTAAAGAGTTAAGAGTTTCTTAAAGTTAAGAGTTAAAAAGTTTTTCTGGTTGTCCGCATTTGACATTTAGGATCGTCTGCATATCCAACATTATGCGTTAATAAGCTGATGCAACTTTTAAGATCAAAAGGAGCTAGTTTACTGCTTGGTAAAACAGGATATGAAGGAATTCTTTCCACAAAAATTAAAAACAATGCAGATTTTTTTCAGATAAATCGATACATTTTCAAACGAAATTGACATGAACATCATATCTCTATCTTAAAAAGCAACAAAAAATATTGCTTAGTTGATATTATTTTGCTTTCTTGCGCTCGGTTCTTCTCTACCTTGCATAAGACACTTCTAGAACACTAAAGTCAAAGTTGTGCAAAGCAGGGAAATGGCAATAAATCGGAAAAGTGCAAACCAAATCAAAATTCGTTTTTTGCTTCAAAATGAGTTAAAAATTCACTCTTCTGTATCCTATTTGACGTGATAAAACAGTTTTATGTTACTCAGCTAAAATAATTTCGTGTAAGAAAACCGGATTATTGTAAACAATTATTGACAATTTTCTTTTTTTTTTTGGTAATACAAACATGATTTTCCACAAAAAAACAAAATATGCATACCTTAAAGAGTGCATTAAGAACTTTTTTAGGATTGTCAGGTTCATTAGGTAACAGTCCAATCCTTTTCAGGTGTTTGCTACTGGTAACAGACAAAGCAATCAAATCGCCGATAGCCTCGTGAAAACCATCGTTAGCGCCCTCTCTAAATTTGAACGGTTGGTCTTTGTACTGCAGAAAGTATTCTATGTGCCCCATTTCGTGATGGGCCACCACAAATTCCTGTTCTGTTGTCTCGGTGCACTGCTTAATCCTTGAAACAATCCAGTTAATATACATTTTAAACTTCTAGTTTTTAAAAAAAAACTAACCTGTAGTCATTTCCATCACTAAAGTCCCAAGCAGAAGCGTGGCAAATCATTTCCCTATCGGTAGGTTTTTCCAAGATGGAATTTTTCCAGAACGCCGGTGGCATTTCCGTTAAATTAATGGACTTGAAAAATGCCTCTGCCGTACGGAAAATTCTATTGGTTGTATAGTTTTGTTTTATCAGTTCTGCGGTCAGATTTTCACTTTTCACTTCAGGGTAAGGTAAGGTGAAGTCAGCAATGTTGCTCCATGTTTGGCCCCACATGTTGCCTGTTAAAATCAGTTAATATTAGGTTAGACGAGATTTTATATGGGATTATGTACCAAGTAGATGAACTGGAATTGGTCCTTTTTCGCTGACTATGTCGCCGTACTTTTGTCTCAACTTGGTCCGAACGTAGGCGTGAATTTGTAGATACAAAGGTCTCAGTTGTTCCCATAAGCTTTGCACTACATTTTTGAAATTGGGGTCTTCGTACCCATTTAACCAATAATCAGAGTTGTCCGTGAAATTGTTCAGTCTGGCAGCTTCGTTGGATAGTTCGACATATTGCTGTAACATTTAATGACAGCTAGTACCCAGTTGGACAACCCTACACCGTATAAACGTAACAAGTTGAGCGAAGAAGATGTGTTACATAAATTTCAAATATGTTGCATACCTACATGATTTTCTATAATCTTACTATTTAAGTTATAAAGTAGGTCTACAAACTTGACAAATTTAAAAGTTGTGGTTGTCCTATTTTTACGTATTTAAGTCAACCAGAACTTTCATTGAGAGAAGAGCCATAATCAACGATTACGGAGAGTAGTTGGACTTTAAGTTGAAATGAAAGTTAAAGACCGCAAGTGTCAAAATTCATAGTAAACCAAGATGGAATGAAGACGGATCCAAAATCGCCAGAATTTCATAGTAACTGCAAATTCTTGTCAATTTGGGACATTTTTTTACAAGAGTACATCTTTGATGGATCTTTAACGTTCGAAAAAACGCTTTTACCGTAGTTACTGTTACAGTATAACAGTTTTTTCAATTTTTCTGGGGTATTTTACATTAGAAACAGCAACAAACCACTACTTTGCCTTTTTTAGTAAAAATAATATGAAGAGACTTAGTGCCCGAACTTCTGCACGTCTCAGACGCTGGACATTAAGACTGATGAAATGATTTCGACATTGAATATGTCACTAAAAACATGCTAAAAACTAATAAAAGTCAAAGTTTTGTGGAGAAGGCTTGGTGTTACTTTCCCCTTCAAATTTGATTTTACCTCCTTTGTATTCACAGCTAACATTTCTATAGAACTCAAAATTTGAACTTGTTTCTGATCAATTTTTAGTGTTTTTCACCATTGTAATGGTGATGAAGTAGGTAATTTAAGAACCATTTATTCTGGTTGAGCATTTTAAAAGAAGTGGTTAGTTTAGTTTTCAGTTAATAAATTGTTGTTTGCAATTCGAAAATTAAAATTTTTTTAGTGACCATAAAGAGATTGTTTACTACAGATTACTGAAACCCCAATATTTTGACATCTCGAACTTACTCGTCTTACTTTTTCATCAAATTTATCAAAAAACTCTTATAATGAAAAAATGAAGGGTGACTTACCTCATAAATGCCACGACATCTCGGTCCTACAGCGTTGCGCCACTCCAACCAAACGTGCTTCAGCTCTTCCGGGTCTCTTGAAGTTGCCAAAATGTTGGTCAGTTCTGTAAATTTGTAAGTAAAATAACCAACAAGCCCAATTATGTGTAAATTATTACAATTTTAGTGTAAATAAGTACATGCCAAATACAGGATTGGAGGATAGAGATTCAAGAGAAGTTCAATTAGGTTGCGTACTTTGGAGCCAAAGTATTAAATAAATTCTAGATTTTTTTTTGATTTATTTGATAAAATGACTGGAAATCAATCACACCTTAGCATTTTCTGACTCATGTCATAATTTAATCTTGCACTTTAGTAAAAATAACAAAAAAATTGTTTTTTTTTAAAGAGTGACAACAAAAAGTCTTCCACGAACTGTTAAATTAATTAAAATCAAACTTAAATTTTTCTTACTTTACAGATTTCTTAAAAAATAATTACCTGGTTCTAAGCTTAACTTGCACTCTCCCGCTTCATCCGTCCTGTGACCTTTAGGACATATTTTGGCTTTGGAGTAAATCGCTTCCATGTCACTAATAATTTTACTCAAGTTGGTCAGTTTATCTTCAGGCAAAGCGGCATCACCCAGTACTGAGTATTTTTGAAACTGCCTCTTGATGCTATAGTCAGAAAAACGGTGCCAATTGAACTGGATCACACGTTTCCAGGCCTCTTTTTCATTTTTAGCTATCTCCGTGGTCACCTCCAACTGGACTTTCAAGTTCTCTTCAGTCAGATTAGAAGCGTAGTTCCAGTTAGCCAAAGCCGCTCTGTTGGCGTCTTTTTCGCTTTCTCTGTTGAGGAGGATGAGGAAGTTGCGCGCCTCATATTCCTCTTCCTCAATACTGACGTCTTTGGTGAGAGTGCTGGGATAGCTGATGGTGAGGTAGAACAGCCCAAAGTAAAATAATTTGGGCAGCATCTGGAAAATTGCAGAAATTTGTTAATATAGATTACACTTCAAATGTCACTGTAATTTTCCGGTCAACTTTTGATTTATTCATGTCAACCGAATTGTTGATCAGCAAAAAGGTGCTCGGCTATTTGTTGATAAATTGCAAATCGACAAAAAATATTAAAGTTTGTGGTTGCTGTACACTCATATGCAATGACCGTGGAAATACCATATAATTACGCTTGGGTGGTCAAGAATTGCCTCACTTAAAATTGTTATTAGTATAATAATCCAATGTTGTTGCCGTGAAATTTTAGTGTTAATAAAATTAAATAACTTATGCGGTTTTTGACGTCAAGATAATTGTTAGCAAGGTTGGAGAAGGAACAATTAACCATATAGCACATGGTCAAAAAATTAGTGAATTTAAGATTTTACACTTACAGTTTTTGTTTGGGGAATTTATTGCAAAACTAGTAAGTAAAACTGTATTCTGCTTTATCAAATGACATTAAAACAATATAGCAATGTTGTAGGTATAAAGCAATTTTAGGCATTTACTAAATGCCATGGCAAATAGCAAAACAGTTCAGGAATTCCAATACTTTGTTTTACTTAGATAAGCATGTAAATCGTCAAACTAGGTTAGAAAGACCTAGAACAATAAAATAAAGCAAATCTAGCAAATAACTCAGAAGGTTTAATAAATCATTCTAAACTTTTTAAAGGCACTAAAGCATTATCTTTTCTAGAAAGTATTTAGTAGCTTTCCAGCTCTGTCTAAACGTCTCTAAAAGTCTATTAAATCTTCAAATTAGTCTAAAACAAATCTTAAAATTGTAAACATAGGAAAAGTAGCTAGAAAGCAACTGATTAAGGTATTTTAGTGTGGTGCAGTTGAATTATCATTATTGAAATCATTTTAGCAATTTTAAGATAATACTTTAAAATACCCAGATTGGCCCAGAATGCTGGTTGCGCCACTGGTAAAATTACAAATTAAAGTCGAACTACAAACAAAGCACTTTACCTAACAGTTAATAGTCATGCATATTCATAAACATCTTACGAACGGTTTTGGAACTTTTTTGAATTTCAATCTGTTGATTTTCAAACATTATTATTAATTCTGTTAAATTAATTTTTCATGATTTACAACCTATTTCACTTTGGTACCATATTTCATAAATAGACTGTATAGTACATTAACTAACTGAATTAACTAAAGTACGTCCTACATACTTAAAAGGCAAGAGAATTTCAAATTCAAGGGATAAACCAAACAAACACTACATCACAGTTTCAAATACTACTAAGATAAACTAAAAGTGTTTAAAATAAAAATCTTCCTGTTAAATCAGTAAAACAATAAAATACACTACTTTTAGTGACAATTAGAAAAAATGAATGAAAGAAATTTCAATAATCACTTATTATGAAACTCATGCAAATTGCATCATACAAAATTTGATCAATCGTTACACAAAATGAGACTTTTCCTGATTACATTGTTACATAGTATTTTACTTTATTTTTTAGTTCGTATTATTCGCAACACCACTAACTGAAGGATATACAAGCATTTTGACTTGTAATTTTATTATTATAGAAATGATCCTTGAATCAAAATTACTATTTCATGACTTTTCATCTTGCCTTGAAGCAGTGTTTTCTGAGCTCTTGACCGGTACTTGATTTACATGAATTATCTCCAATGAACTATGATTATTATTGTTTCTTGTTTGTAGATTTACACAATTTTTATCTAATTACACGAAGCTAATTACAATTTTGAACGCAGCATTTTGGTGAAGACCATTTAAAAAACGGTCACTAGGTCAAACTGTATCATCATCACAGATTTTACTTCTCATAACAATAAATTATGAATTATCAAAGACTGAATGACGCTGTATGTATTTTACGCACAATTCTGTAATGTTTCTTTACACATCATGTAATGTTAGCTATTACTCACAAAGATCATGTTTGCAAATCATCGAGTGAATAATAGCCATTACATGCGAGTAGAATATTGCACTTTTTTTCAAATATTCATAACAAACAAAAATAACACGCTGTCAATATGACGTGATATGCAAAAATCAAAGTCAATTGAGATGACGTAACAATGTAATAGAAATTTAAATCAAGGTTTAGGAATAACAATATAAACTTTTACGTCCCACAGAAAAAAAAATTGAATTTGACAAATGAAGCAGCAAACGTTACAAAGATTACATTCATATTAGGTGGTGCCCGAGGATGGACTAAACCAGTGAGTAATAGCCTCTTTATAACTAGTGAGTAATAAGTATATTATTTAACAGTCGTACACTGTAAACTTCCAAAAATCTTGTTGTCATTGACAACGGGTGGTAAAGTAAACCAAAATAATTGTGCATTGTTTGAGTTTTTGATATTTTTTTAAATAAACAATGTTTTGTTTAAGAATTTGTAAGAGGCTAACTAAAACAAATTAAAAGAGTAGATTACTTACTGTTTGCGATTTCAATCCGCAGATACGAAAATTGACTATTTACCACAATGTAAATTTCATCGGTACCACTTGTGCTATGTTTGAATGGTACCCAAAGACTGGTCACTATCCGCGAGTGTATCGACCGCGACGCTTTTGAATTAATCTTTTTCACTTATTTATGTGTTTTGAGTTGCCGAACGTTTCCATACTAATTACTTCGGCTTTTTAACATATCAGTGGCGTAACAGTTGAAATTTGTTAAAATGTTAGTGGTTTCAGCAAGAAAAAACGCGAGTGACTACACCTCTGGTCAATATTGATGGTTCGGCAAACCTGTAAAAATTGTATTAAAACCGATCATCGGATTAAGGACAAAATCTACGTTCTTAGGGTGTCTAATTGCATTCAGAAGGTTTTTTGATCAAAACTTTTTTCCAAAATATATTATACAGGGTGAAGGTCCGTTTTTTATGCAGATAATCAAATAAATGCGAAAAAGTTTTCAGGATTATTGATTTTAAGACTAAGAATAAGAATAATATGTGCCTTATGACCGATTGCGCCAACGTTGTTTTAAGCTTACTTAATCTGAGTAGAATTTGAATATGACAGTTCAGCTGCAAAATGTCACAGTCAAAACAAAACTTAAAAAACCAGCTTGAATAATGCTGCAATCAATTTTGTCATTTGGCGAGGCAATTATGATTTGCCCAGTTCTACTTTGGTTATAATATAACAAATAAATAAAAATCCAGAATGTTTAGAGACAAAATGTTATCTGATGAAAATGTATACAGAGCAGACAAACAAATAAAACCTCTAACTAAAAACCAGCTCTCCTGTGCAGAAAAATTCCAATATGACAACCAATCTTTGCATAGCAATCTGATCAATGATCGTAAATGGCCGGATGTTCTTCTAATAGGTAAATTCCAGGCTATCCAAATGTCTGAGTAAAAAAAAATTCGGTTATAAATATTTCTCATGTAATTTAAACCCAAAACTAAAAAACATGTTAATCTGAATCTGCCTCTAATGTTCACAGATTTAAACTCTAAGATATAAGAGAATCAAAATCTCAATTCCTACCAAAAAGACAATAAACTAGTTCCTTCATAAAATAGAAGAGTCAAATGACACAATTGATCAAAAAACAGATATTTACTATGACATGACAAATTTCTAACAAAAACATGTGAGACATAAGAACTTTTTGTTTTAGTGCAATAATAATAATAATAATTTTTTTATTTCAGATTACCATTAATTTTTATGAATATAAATCACCATTGACTCTACACTGTGGTCCAGTTTTAAGTGTCAATAATTCACCATTCGATAGCCAATCAAAAAATAAGTTGACTTGCATTATGTCATTTTTCTGAAAAACGTTTCCTAAGGAAGATACAGTCCTCCAAATTTCAATTTAAAAAATCGTTTTATAGTTTAAAACTGAACATCCAAGACTTGTGAAAGTCCAAATTTGTACTGAATAGTCTAAAAACTTTTTTACTACTAGGAATGGTCTTATGATTTGCTTTCTCAGACTGCCATCCTGGTTGAGTGTCTGAAACTGGCATTCAAGAACTAAAAAAAGTCCGGAAATCAAGACAAAGATTGTATTGTGCATGAAACTCATTTTTTACTACTAAAAATAGTATAAAAGTTGACTTTTAATGCTAGAACGGACCTTACTAGGACTAAAGAGAGTCCAAAAGTATATTTTCAAGACTTTAATTGGTGTACAACTCAATTTTCTGGACTGGACAACAAGTCTAGAAGTAAATTAAATTTTCGGACTATTTTATTTCTAAAAATTAGTTCTCAAGACTATTATTGTAGCATTTGGTACCAAAATTTTTTACTTTTATTACTGAAGAAACTTGACTTTTGGAAATAGTCTTAAACTCGATTTTTCAGTCTTAAAAAGCACTAAAAACAGTCTGAATTTCTTAGAGATGCTACAATTTATTGCACCTATGAGTGTAGAAGTCAATTTAATAGTGAAGAAGCTTGAAATAACATTTTCAAGATTATGGTCAGTGGACAAACTGGCTTTTAGGCCTGATAAGTCAAAAACTTTGTAAAGATAGTCTTGAAACTCGATTTGAGGCACTGAAAACAACCTTAAAACACTAAAAACCGTCTAGTTTATTAAGAAATACCCGAATTTTTAGCACTGAGGTGTCTAGAAGTCGATTTAATAGTGACAAAGCTTGGAATGCCATTTTAAGTCTATGAAGAATGTAAAAATTGTTTTTTAAGTTTGCTATGTCAATAACTTGGTGAAGATAGTCTTGAAACTCGATTTTCCAAGTTGAAAGCAGTTTTAAAGCAGTAAAATTAGTCCAGAATTCGAAGAAAATGAAAAGCAAAGTAAAAAGCACGAAAAGTTAGTTTTCAAGACAATTTTCATAAATCTAATGTCCATGTCCTGCATCTAAGACTATTTTCAAGACTAAAATATTGAAATTTGTCTTCAAATTGTGAAAACTTACTTCAAATGCAAATTTTAAGCTTCTGATGTCACTTTTCATTAGTTCAGTCACATTTTGGGGTTCAAGTCAATTTTTAAGGTTTAAATGTATGAATTTGTACGCACAAGTTCTTGAAAAAGTAGTTTTTATGTCTACAAGTCAATTTTTAGTATTAAAGTCTCTCGATTTGCATGAAAAGTCAATCTTCAAAAGTCTTTCAGTTTGTCTGGAAACTATGAAAACTGGCTACAATAATATTTTTTAAACTTCTTAAGTGAATTTTCCGTTTCCAAGACAATTTTTAAGTTGGGTTGGGTTAGTTTTGGGTCTTTGACCGTAATAACGTGTAATAAAGTGCTTGTTCCAAATTTGATCAATATTGCTCTAACGGTCTGACAGTTATGACAAAAAAACGATTTTTTAAACAGAAATTTGAAGGACTGTATTTTCCTTAGGAAGCACTTTTCAGGAAAATGACATAATGAATGTCAACTTATTTTTTAATTGGCTATGGATTGGTGAATTATTGACATTTAAAACTGGACCACCCTGTATATTTACTTTAAATCTACAAATTTGAAGGTAATACTGTCAACTTCACGAATCATCGTTTAGTCAAGTATTAAGTACGTTTTCAATTGAACATACAACATTTGCATTTCTCTTTGTATTTTGTTAAAGTCCATTTCACGTGCTTTTAACTACCTAAAAACACATATTTTATAATGTGACATACAATACATATTTTAAGTAAACAGAAATTTCAAGGCGTTGTAATGTCGGTAAGATAAATTTTTCTTTTTGCTTATTATTGAAATTTTGGGTTACTTTTACGCCCCGTGTATTAATCATAGAAACAAGATTATACTATTGGACTTCTTTTGAACTGTTTTATATCATCATATCACAAATTACTGGGCATTTTTGTGTGCGAATACACGATGTGCATTGTATGACAATGTACTGTAGTCAACGGCAGATAACGCTGCATGCACGTCATAGATTATAAGATAATTTTAGTGTGATAATAAATAATAAAACTAAATCGCTTAATATGAGTAGATTGGAATAAAGTTATCTTACCTTAAAATATTTGTTCAGTAATAGTATTTAAGCTGACTTAATTTTTTTTGATCGAGTCCATTTATTAGCTAAATAAAACCAATAAAAAACAACTGGACAATAATAAACCCACTGTGCATAACAAGACAAACCAGACAATCCCGTTACCTCTTTCCCACTGCCACCCTACTAGAGCACTTTTAAAGACTATTTTTGTTTTATTTTTTTTTGTAAATAAATTGTAAATAATTAGAATAAGTTAACATGTATGCTAAAACTATAAAAAAAAAATCCCACTGTAAACATAGGCAGAAAGACCAAGTGGTCGATAGCCTTTTTTCTATTGAAAATAAAGATTGTTTATATATATATATATAAAACCAATAAAATAAAAAACTAAATGAGTTTATTTTCAATGATTCAAATAAATTATTATGATTAAAAAAAATAAATTTTATACTAACTAAACTTAAAAAAAGTTTGTACTTTAATAAACTATTTAATATATTATACAGAAAATAGGTAAACTAAAACTTAGTTATAGTCGTAATCTTAATTTTTGTCCGTAACAGCAAATAATAAACAATTAACTTAGACTAATGGACAAAAATTATGTTTATGATTACGACTAAGAACTTTGTATCACAGTCTTTTCACAGAATCTTTCTTTAAGATACGTGAGGTAAATCACAAGGTTTCATTTCCGCGATGCAGAGTGTCAAAAGTTAAAACAAAACATGTTAATTTTTATGTAAGTATTTTTTCAATTAAAATTGATTCATCATTTGACATTCTAAATCTCAAAATTTTTTTTATTTATTTTAAAATTTGCTGTTTTTTTTAAACATGTTTTCTAACATTTGGTCAAACTAGTTTTGTCCACAAGATGCATGATTGGATATGCCACCGCCCTCTGTACAAGAAAGCCAAGAAGGTGCATGCCAACAATTCCAATATGGCCGAAATATGGGATTGACAGTTTGCATTTGTTTGTATTGTGGAAATTGAGTTTTTGGATGATTAAATTAATTTTTAAAGTTTAAAGTCAAGACTTGGGATTACTTGCCAAAGTAATTTTTGTTTGCTATTATATATTGTTGTTTATATGTTTGTTGTTCTAGTGAAAGTGTAGTTTGTGTTCATTTTATTGTGTTATCACTATTGTTATTGTTCCTTCATTGTTCTATAATTTGTTGTTGGTTTTTTAACTTAAATTCTATTGCCTCTACAATATGCCGTCACACTTGTTGTTTGCCAAATTGTAAAAGCAATTTGGAGAAAGGCCCAAAAGTGTCCTTTCCTTTCCAAAAGACCCTACTCGAACCCAACAGTGGTTGAAAGCTTTGAAGTGGAATGATTTTACTCCAACACAATACTCAGTGGTAAGTACAATATGCTTTCTCATTCAGTAAACTTATTGCCTCTTACATACATAAGTGAGTTAAATTTTGAGGCCGCCTGCATTTTGAGAGCAACAAAGGTTTACTCTGAAGAAACAGGACAGCTTTTAGAAGTTCTATTGGCACATTTACATTTTAAAAGAAAGGTCTGCTTGGTAATAATATAAAACCCATTTACCAGTTTTGCTTACCTAGATTCAAGGATTTCCAAATTTTCTTTGATTGAGCAGTTTTTACATTAGTTTGTTCCTACTTTCCAAGACAAAGGGTTCTAACCAAACTTGCTTTGGCTGGACTTTATTGGATATAAAAAGCCATATCTATACATATCTGGATCAGGAATGAAGAGTTCTTTGATTTTTCACTCACAACTTCTAATCAACTACACGAAAAAATAAAAAAAAACATATTTTCTACTGCATCTCCATAGGTTTGTGTACAAAAAAAATCCGATAACGCCGCCATTAAAATGACATTCTAGGCTTTCTTGTTAAGAAGGCGGTGGATATGCTCAAGCAACTGCCACAAGACATTTTAATCAATTAATAATTAATAATAAACAAGTAAATAGTAACACCATTTCTATGGCAACAGTTGATGCAGGGTGTTCTTTTATGACCGTTAGCTTAGAGGATTTTTGAATTTTAATTTGTCATAACTTTGTTATTAATGAATGGATTTTCATGAAATTTTGGTCACAGCTATTTGAAAGCACTATAGATCCAGTGGCGTAGTAATTTTTTCAATAAAAAAATCGCTAATAAAAATTCTCCATTTTCTATCAAGAAAAAGTAGTAGTAGTTCCATTCTAAATGGGTCACACTGTATAATGAGGACATCTTGTTGTACAATATATTACCCGTTTTGGGTCAGTTTGTCAATAACTAACTGACGTAACTCGTTGTAACATGCTTCGTGCTTTTGTTTTAAATTGCACTCCTCCAAGGTTTCGTACATCGGATCTAACGTATCTTGATCTTCCTTGGGTCTTAAATAACCATCATCATTATAATGTTCATCTCTCAGCTCCGATTTTTTTTTCAGTAAAAGCGCAGCAATGAGGTTTTTCAAACCATTTCTACAAATAACCACTATGGTTAACAATACCAGCAAAACTGCCAAAATCACCAAAACGAAACTGACACAGGTACCGTGAAAGAGAAGGAGAGCAAGAAATGTATTTGTATGATTTTTGAACTTAACTTCGCTAAGGTATATCCATTTGCTTTTGAAGTACAAGTTCAATTTGGCAAACTTTCCTTTATGACTATTAAGGTCAAGAGTGATGGTTTGGGCACCCGTTGTGTGGTCATTCAGAAAATGATGATAACAAATCGGAGGGTACGAGTAGTTTTGGCCCTCCGTACTAAACGTCACTTCTGCGATTTTAAACACTTCCACTTCCTTATAAGGGTTATTCTCAACGGCCAATTGAACCGAGTCAAAAATTCGCACATCGTCGAATTCAAAGACAAGTTCAACTGAGTTCATTTTGGTAGAGTCGTGCCAGCCAACCCATCTCTTAACTCTGTCTTCGCCTTCACTAGTGCGATTCAGTCCGTCAACCAGTTGTCCCAAACCTTTAAAACAAAATCCGTGTAACTCTTTATTCAGCCACCTTCGAGCGAATAATAACTAACTATTACGCACAAGTGGTTCTTCTACCCTTCTTTCCTAGTTCTTGCAATTCCCATCCAACCACTCATTTATCCCTTTGTCATTCATTTTTACCGTACTTTGCATGCTTGCTTCCTGCAATACTTTTGAATACTTTTTCAATCATAATCCAAGTCACACTTTTTTTTATTCAACTCCTTTCAGTCGTATTTTTTCAAGCATTCACAGACATTTTTCTACGATTTTCCTCTAATTCATACTTCTTTTTTTCCAATTTGTTTCCTACCAACATCCTTGACCATGAATGTCAGATTCTTATGATCACGCAGGTTCTCAACAATTAAAACTTTATATTCGATTACGTTCAATCCTCTGACAGGCCATATTATGACTAGCCCTTCATTACTCCATTCACCAACTCAACACACAACGAATTTACAGGTACATATTCAATTTTTGTTTCTTCTTACTTCTTATACTAGGAAATAATAACATTACCATTTTTCAAGAGGTCATTTTCTAATTCTCCATCGTAGTAGTCTTTCTCACCTATGTCGTTTGGAGGCATCGTATAGCTGATCAATCCTTCTGACCAAAGGCAACCGTACCACTGAACTGTTAGGCAAATGGGTGTGTCCAAAATAGGTACAACGCGAATCTGATTAGCCCAAATGGAATGTTTTAGGCTGTATTTGTCTCCTGTTGATGTCATTAGCACATTCCATTTGTTAATCCAGTCTTTTAGTACAGGCCTAAAAACATTTTTGATTACGGGCTATTGAAATAGAGGAAACTTTTTTCTTGAACCTGGTGTAGTTAAGGCTGAAAATGAGGGGTTTTGGAAACTCTGACTTGTTATTTTTATGCACCGTGTGGATCTCGAAGGCTGTGATAATGTGAACTTCTTTTAGGTCAAATTCTAGCCAGTATTCGCCATCTTCATAGACCATGTTGTCGCTGGAGCACCACTGGATTTGACCACTGTTTAAGATAAAGAATAGTTACTTAAATAATCTATCATAATCGTGACCTACTTGTCTTTATATATACGTTAGTTTTTTTTTTTAAATTTTTTTTGCATTCGCTATAGATGACATTGTGGTTGTCCCCTAGATAGTTTAATCTAAGTTATCAAGGTTATCATTAGAGTAGTTTGCTAATCACAATAAAGTAAATAACAAATGTTCCTCACCTACCTGGACTTTTTAATAATAGCGAAATTAAGACCTGAATCTAATATAGATTTCATTTGCTACACAACTCTGCCTGCACGCCATAACCCTTTACATAATCCATCCAACGAACTCCTTTATGAACGCACACAAATGACAACAATTTCAGAAAGACTGCTACAAATTCAAACTAAATAGAAAAACAACCCTAACAACTATAAATGACCCTCTTTGTCTAAGAAGACAAACGAGACATTCCCAATTTTCCTATCCCTCCTGCACCCTATTGGAACAACTTAGATTTTAACTGTAAATTTAATTTTTTTTTGTAAATATTAGTTAATTTACGGTCGAAGTGCTCTTCCGTACCTCTCGACGATGACTGGCTCGACTACTGGAGCGTCGGTGGTATTTATACCAGTGGGGGGCTGCACATGCGCATAACGGCTACGCATCGCAGCCCGATGTCTGGCGCAAGGTTCGTTTCCACTCCGGATCTAACAAGGTGATCTCTTCCTTTCTGTTGATGATGTTCTCGTGCTTAAAGATCTCAATGCAGTTCGGTTTTCAACTTGGAACGTACCGCACGTCAGTTTCGTGGGTGCCATTTTTTGCCACTAAGAAACTACGTTTATTGAAACGCTGTTCAGGGAAATTTGAAGTTGACGACCGAATTCCGCACTCGGTCGAGTGGAGATAGTGGAATCTCTAAGTGGAAACGTCGATTCCTAAAAGTCTACAGGGAATGGTCTCCAAGAAGACGGAAAGGGTGAAAACCTAGGAGAAGACCACGTGGATGTGACATTGACGGTTATAGTTTCCACGAGGAATGACTATATCTTTTACTCGGATTGTGCCCTTAATTGAATTTTGTAACCTGCCTCCAACTCGAATAAGTTCATCATCAAGAAAGGAAACCAAGCTAAGAAGACTACTCTTTTTGGAAACCACACCCCTTGCTATTAAATCGTGCTTTTCAGATGGAAAAGATTGTCTTTGGGCAAGTTTTACTAAGACCAGTTTAGCTTGGCGAAGCTCTTGAATTGTCAAATGACCGGTGGATCTTTGAGATTTAAGATGGAGTGTTTTTCCTAGTCGAATAAATCTTAAACAGTAAGCTGTTGTATGTACGAGTCGTACAAAAGACGAAAAACGATTAAAAGGAAACGAGTCGTTATAGTCTACTTCAATAAAAACTTGACTTATTTACATTTTGTCTCCGGAAGCTGCTCAACTGGAAAAGGACTTTGTGAGGTAATGTCAATAGGTCACATTTCTTCAGAGGTTTCGAGCCATTCAGGACCACAAAACCATAGTTTTGAAAGAACTAATTCATTAGGAGATAAGCGTCGGGAAAGGATATCTGCAGGATTGTCCTTGCTAGGTAAGTATCTCCAAGAATAATTTGAAGTAAGATATTGAATAGAAATTACTTGGAGGTGATTTTAACCAAGCTAGGGCAACTGTTAGTCTGACCCATGTATCGATAAAATTCATGGCTGTGTTAATTTTGTGAAGTAAGTTTGCCCGCAGAACAACAGCTGTGTTTAAGGGGGAATACTTAAGGATTTTAGTGGCGCAACGTGTTTTTTAAATATTAATAATTTTGAACTAGCAGATCCATCGGAGATTAAAACTCGCAACATTCGAAGCATCACAGAACCTGTGTAATTGCATAGAAGCAGTGCGTTTGCTAGATACCCACCTAGCAATGGACAAATCCTTTAATGCTGGTAATTGAGAGGCAAAAACTGTCCATTGTTTAGGTCAGGAGGGACAGGCTGGTCCCAGGTTAACTTCAATGACCATAGAATTTGAAGAATTATCTTAACCTTTATAATGACAGGACTGATTGATTAATCCTAAAGGATCATAGATTTTTGAAATTTCTGATAGATTTACTCTTTTAGTAACGGATTTAACTAAATTTAAAGATATTGGAAAGTAAAAAGTCTCTGATTGACAGGACCATAGCATGCCAAGTGTTTTACTGACTTCAGACGAGCAAAAAAAAATTAGGAACTTGAGAAGATTCTGATGGGGTCAAGTTGTTTTAACGCTTCAGTACTATTGGATTTCCATTTGCAAAAATCAAAACATCCCTTTTTTAAAATTGATAATATTCCACTGCTTAACTGAACAACTTCAGGTAAAGAATCAGCTCCTGTAAGCAAATCATCCATATAGAAATCTTTATTCTGATATGTTTCTAATCAATTATGTTGGAAGTTCGAGGATGAGAATGTTGATGTTCGATTGACAACTGCTGCGGACAACGTGTAGCCAGAAAGGAGGCACTAGCAGTGCCATAAGTTACCGTATTTAAGTAAAAAGTTTGCAAGTCATCAGTCGGGTTTTCCATAAAATAAGCTGTAAGGGTCTAAACGTACCTACTGATATTGACGAAAATAAAATTCAGATAGGCGCTTCTAAACGTAAACACTTATACCTATCATGATCGTCACCTACTTCAGTCAGTCTTTATATTCTGTCAGTGAAGTATACGCGTCAGTTATTTTTTTTTTTTTCCATTTGCTATAGATAACATTATCATAACACAACAAGGTGAGAAAAGCACAAAGCACTAAGATCGGCCAAAGACAAACGGGATCCTTTATCGGCTTCTGGAGTTTACAGGATCCCGTGCAGCTATGGACCCGTATATATTGGAATGACTAAACGTAGTGTCAACACGAGAATAGCAGAGCACAAGAGAAGTTGTAGACTAGGACAGACCGAGAAATCAGCAGTGGCAAAACATGCACTTTCCAGAGGACACGATATTCGTTTGAAAAGGTGGAGGTTTTGGATCGATCACAACGTTACTATCCTAGATTAACCAGAGAAGCCATTGAGATCTGTAAGCACGAGAACATCATCAACAGAAAGGAAGAGATCACCTTGTTAATGAGCATGCCCCTTGGTCCAAGGTCTAAAAAATACTAAGCTCGGTTTGATGGTGCGGAGCGCGACTTGGCGCTCCGTTATGACCATATACGTTTAAAACTATGCGTTTATTATTTTTTGTGAACGATGCTAGGGTACGATGCTATGGTCAGAGCGATGGTCGGCGCTCCGTTATGTCCGCCCACTGGAGTCCGGAGTGGAAACAAACCTTGCGCCAGACATCGTGCGTGCCGATGGCCGATACGTAGCCGTTATGCGCACCCCAAAGCTATAAATACGACCGACGCTACAGCACTACAGACTACTGCAGTCGAGCCAGTCACCGTCGAGAGGTACGGAAGAGCACTTCGACCGTTACGTCATCGCCTTTGATAATGTCCGCCGCAGATGTGGACGAAACGTCAGGAAGAAATTCCATTGGACCACGGCTTATAAGCCCGGATAACTTTCATATTTCAGTTCCGATTTAAAAAGTGTTAAATTCACAAGTGAATAAAAAATTGTGTAAATCGTTACTAACCGTTGAATAATTGACTAATAATAAGACAAAATTTAATAATATACTGTATGTTAGCTTATTTACCTGGATGTGTTAAAAACAGTCTCTGCAAAAGAAAGGGAGCTGTTTTCATGAACGACTTCCAATAGTGAAGAACAGGTATCTGCTGAAATTGGAACATTTACTGTAATTGTGCATTATAATATACATATACGCAAGCACTTACCAAGAGACAATGCACAATTGATGCATCCAAACACCGTTAACAAAATTGGATTTGTTTTTTTTATAAACATCTTTTTTTGCAATGACCATATAATAAGTTAACTTATAAACAATAAAAAAGCAATGTCAATAAATTAAGGGTGTTCATTAAATTAAATTGAAATATTTGGAAGAAAGACCATTGTAGGTTGAGAGTCGTTCTCCTCGAAAATAAATTGATAGACAAATTACAAATTATATTAAATATAATTATCAAGTTTTGAGTATTTAAGCAAAAAGGGGAAAGCTGTAAAAATTTTATCTTAATGATTAGGTACTTTGTTCGTAAATCCTTCACCTATCTATCTATCACCTATGGTTGAGAATTGTGGAGTCGAACTGTTCGCGGATGATACTATGATTTATATATCTGGAACTAACTTAATGCAGATGCAGCAGAAAGTAAATCAAGATTTGGAACATTTGTTTCATTGGTTGTGCAAGAATAACCTGAGCATAAATACAGCAAAAACTAAATTTTGTATATTTGGAAGAAAATTTAAATTGAATGGCTTTAATATTGACGAGATAGATCTGAAAATGAATGGTCA
The DNA here is from genome assembly GCA_018691245.2 of Ips nitidus. NCBI lineage: Eukaryota > Metazoa > Arthropoda > Insecta > Coleoptera > Curculionidae > Ips > Ips nitidus. The sequence goes on from CM042788.1 coordinate 5,213,508, forward strand.
TAGCATATCTTATGAGCAAAACATCAAGTATTTGGGAGTAATTTTTGATCCATGTCTAACATTCCATGCTCATGCTGACTATACGTTAAGGAAATATGCAAAGAAAGTTAATTTTATTTCTAGAGTCGGAAAAAATTTGTCATTGTACACCAAACTATTGCTATATAATAGTATCGCTTCGCCGCATTTGCAGTTCTGTTCCACTCTTCTTTATGGTCTACCCAGTTTTAAGGTGCGGGAGTTCGAGATCGTACAGAACAGAGCGATGAGAACCATCCTTAAGTGTAACAGATATGTCTCAATAAGTACCATGCAGAAAACTTTGAATATGTTGTCCGTACGTCAAATGATAATGTTTGATGTGTATTTGTTTATTTTTAAAATGAAACGGGGGTTACTGCCGGAATACCTGTGTAGAAAAATAACAACCTCTTCTGAGGTCCATAGTTACAGCACAAGAAATTGTGATGATTTTATTATTTTAAGACATTGTAATACAGATCAAGTCCTAAATTCGCCTTTATATAGAGGACTTCTTAATTATAATCAGCTACCAAAATGTATAAAACAATGTAATACTGTGAGAATGTTTAAAGTCCATTTACGCGAACACATTGTAAATATGTCCGCATTTTGAAAATATTTAGAATTGTATACCTATACTTACTGTTGTGTGTTTTTTGTATATAGCTATTAGCTAAATAAAAAAATATATTATTATTTATTATAAGTATGCTCGACTAATGACTAACGTCGTGTTATCTGATTGTCATTGTCATAATTGAATGGCATACTAAACTGCGCTTTGTTTACCTGCGATATGATGTTATTGATTGATCTAACCCTTAAAAATTTTTGTTTTCAATAGTTTTCTTAGAATTACTATACAATTTACGTGTTTCCAATGGCAGATATAAGTAATGATTGTATTGATATCTCTAACTAATTTTTTTTTTTTAAGTGTCACGTACGTCGTAAATTTCAGAGTCTCTCTATGCACGGAAAACCTTGAATATAAAAAAATAAATTAGCAAGAAAAATCGGTTTTTATTTTTATGCATCTGTAGGTTTCATTTTTAATTTCATTTTCAAATTTTGCTTTGAATTCCAGGTAAATTTCATGTATCATGTCTTCTACCTATCTTCAATAGTTGTCGAGAACAAGAAACATTCAAATAAACGTTATCTCTGAAAAGAGAAATTTGATATGCTCAATTTGTTGAGCTAAGAAATAATTTCTGGCAGCAGAGACTTCCTAGCGGCAAATTCATTTTTAACATTTTCCGGAACTTTCTGTTCTGATGCGGTTCTTTAACTCTTCAAGTTAGTTAGGTTGGTTTTTGTGCAAATTGCTTTTTAGTTACCCCATAAAAATCCAGTCGACTTAAATCTGGGAATCTTGGTGGCCATTCTATTCTTTCTTTTACATAAGGAAATATTATTTAAGCAGACGCCCCGCCCCATCTTGCTGGAACCACAAATCGTTTCTATTTGAAATATTATCATGATAGATTATCATTTATGATAATCTGTTCAGATGAACAATAGACAGAAAATAATGTACGTAGCTATTTTGATCGAAATCTAACTCGATTATCCATTCTCGCACATCTAGAACCATTACGCAAATAGCTGCCAAACTGTTCAAGTTAACCATACAACTAAATGTTGAGAAATAACAGTGTTAGCGTTTGAATAACGAATTACTAATATTTTGCGGATACCACAAAATAAAACTCATTGAGGCTTTATAACAAAATTTTATTTGAAGCACCATAAACTTATGCAAACGATAAATTCTTAAAAAGGCTAAATTATCGGTCAAAAATAAGTATGAAAACTCGTNTCNATCTCCGGACGTGCNGAGGCNTCGGCCCATNCTNTAATTANGAAGATCGCCCGCGCATGNANNNCGGTNNCGGATTTCTNTAGGGTAGCANCACNTTGTCAGCGCGNCTCGCNGCGTTTGTGTGNCAGTTGTCTGNNATAGCCTTGANTAGTTTACACAGNNTTNGCGGTNGCNANCANGAACTNCANCGCTCCNGGACATACTTNACTNGGGACTNTGCATNTCCCCANACAGNTNGANCGTACGCCTNTNGGNANGGACTAATCACATGNTTANCCGCNCATCACTCNNNCGCCTAGGCANGATNTGACAANGAGGTCTGTGTTTNGANNGCNTATAATNGNGTATTNTGGAAAGCCTGTTTCGTGGNNTTGATGATNGNANGCNNCAAGNTNTCATNNCNTGCTGTCNACGTCTACTNCTAGACTTCCNTANCTACCCGGACGGAGGNNCTTAGCCNGNNGGAATGNCGNGGNANGCTNCGGGAACTCANAAGTGAGATTCAATTATTTAGCTAGAGGTAAAAAGACTCGGAAATTATTCTTTAAACATTCCTAAATTATTTAAGACATCCTTGCATTTCCTGCTCGGTTCCTTATGTTCCAAAATCAGCTTGTGGGTGTTTAAAGCTATTTATTTTGTAATTTGTGCTTTAACAGTCTCATTACATTAAGGTACTCCCAAATGGCACATCTACTAACATTTTACACTACTCTCCCTGAGACAGTTGTTTTAACATGAATTAAGGAAATACAAATAGAATTAAAATGGTCTTCCTTCAGAGACCTTCCTCGATACCAACATTAAACAAATTTACACCAATTTGACCTCCTACACATTATAGAAACTATTAAGAATTTTGAATTTACCTAACTTGTCATACTACTCAAAAAGTTTGGATCTTTTTAATGCTACACTAATTGATGTAATAACTGCCCTGACTCCTTTTCTTAATATTCTTGGTCACCTATTAGCAATTTCCAAAATACATATTTAGCTTAAAGTTGTCATCAATGTCTGCTTTTTCTGTTGCCTAATTGAAATTTAAATTGTTCAGTGTAGATCAGTGCAGACAGACCTACTTACTTAAAATGCATTTGTTTGTTCAAGCTGGCATAGACTTTATAAATAGCCTGAAATAATAAATTTTAATTATTGCTTAACTTCCTCCTTTGCTGGGAATTTTAGACCAATTTTCTTAAGCAACACATTCTGATTATTACAGAAAAATGCATTTTAAACAAAACTAATATACCTCTATTAATTAAGTTTGAATAGATAAAATCAAGGATGAAATCGAAGATAAAACACAAGGACAAAACTTTCCTATATTAGAAATTAATAAGTGTTGTTCAGGTGTTTCTAAAACCCACAAACTGAGTAGTTATTTACATATCAGGACTGAAAGAAGAACATATTCAAAATGTTTGAGAAACCAAGTTAATTTGGGCAAGAAATAGTCCTGTCAGCTTATGGTAGGTACAATTTTAGACACAAGTGATCTTTGGTAGAACAAAATATTTCTGTGGCCTATTCAAAGACCAGAACATACTTTCTTGACATGTTCATAACTTGGTTCCTATAATTGTCTTACTGCTTACTCTTCTGTTAGTATTAATTTAGGAATTAATAAGAAAATAACTTACCTTCAATGCAAACTACATGATCCCGAATCTGCTGAGCCACTACTCCATCTGGGATCAAATCAATCAGATCGTAAATAGCATAAATTGAGGGATGAACACTTTCAAATCTCTGGATCTCCTGTCGAATAGCCAGGGAATTGTTCATGAACGAAACCACTGGATGCATACGAGACGTCATTTTTGTAGTGGATTGGGGCTATTCAGATTTAATTGCCATGCCCCTGGTTTGTTTTTATTACTGTAAGGAATGTCAGGTTGGTTTAGAGGTTCAATTTTGAGTGGTGTGTGATGTGGGTGGCTATGTAGTTTTGACTTGGTCCTATTTTTGACAGGTTATAAGTGGGTGTTAGTTTCAGCTTGTCAGATGTAAATACAGATACAGAGTGTGGATAGGAATATAGGAAAAAAACAAACTACAACAAGAGGTTACTGGATGGATATGTGGGTTAGTTGGGGAGTAGACAGCTGTATTTTGAGTACAAAACAATGAATAAAAAGGAATTACATCAAAATATCTAGACAATAATAAAACATAAATACACATACACAATCGATGGTTTGTTTATAAACTTGAAGTAGGGAATTTGGAAAGGTACTCGTACACAAAAGTGATCACTTTAGGCGCCACATTTTCACGAAAACTAAACCGGAACGAAAGTGGGGCCCCAGCGCGTCGTAATTCGCGAAAATCTTTGCTACAATTTTAATAGGTTAGGAGAAGTGAGCACGAACACTCCCACTCACTTGCTGCCATTTTAATGAGTTTAGCGATGGTGGCGCCAAAACGTGTCGGAATTTACTGCGGCGAAGACGCAAAACTTCAAAATTACAGATTTCTGTAAAATTCTAGGTAAAAAACAACGTTGTCAACGTTCAGTAGAAAACCGCCGTTGCCAAGTTGTTTTCTTAACTACTAAAAACACGGTAAAACGCATTTTTCCTACTTTTTTATACTAATTTAATTTGTCATAAATAATAAAAATAAAATCTAAAAAATGTATAAGTACATAAAGCGTAATTAAGGCAGTGTGGTACATTTACGTCAATTTCTCAGTAGACTGGTCTCGACGAGGTTCCGAACTTGGGGTTGTTGAGCTACCTAGTAACTCTTGGCGGGTTCTGGCGCATACTAAAAGGAGTAAAAAGATGTTATAATGTAGATAATAACAATTTTATTATACACGGCCTTATAAATAAAAACACGTGACTTATGAGAGTTTTCCATTAGAACACAGATAATGTATGTGTATTTTGCTCTATCAAATATCATTACACATGTCTACTGGTTACTTCACCGTGACGTCATTTGACAGTTTGTCACTCTTTGGTTCTGTAATCGATTACGTCAGAATGAGCAAACCAGGCATACTCCTGAATGTTGCTGCATTCATAATTTTAAATCAATCTATTAATTTTATGAAGCCATCAGCCATGTTATCCAAGTATAGTTTGTTTAGCAAACAAATGCACCGTTTTGACGCAAAATATGACATAACTGTGACGTAGTTTGACAGTCGGTAAAACTATGGTAATACTCGTCACGAGAACGTCGTGAAATCGGAAACTTCAAAAAGTGATGATAGAATGTGACACAGTTAGTTTACAATGGCAGGTTTCTGTGATTCTAGTAAAATTCTTACGTGACTTTGACATTTCCTGATAACTTCAAAATTTTACATTGGAGTCCCATGATAAGAAAAGAGAACTATTATTGCAAGTCAATGCTCTAGACAAAGGTGGAGATACACTTTGTGTCACTCAAAACATTATTTGACAGTTGGTCACAAAATTTTAGACAGACTTCCTGATGATCTGGTTTCACGACCAAATGTTGAATGGCGCCACATTCGCTTTGACACACTGACAGATGCCACTTAGATGTTTCATCTCTGTCTAGAGCATTGATTTGCAATATTTGTCTCTTCTTCATTATAAAGGACTCTTATGTATAATTTTGAAATTTCTATACCTGTATAGTACTTTTGCAGATATAAATGTTTTTCTCTTGATTTTAAGGTTATGCTCGAGGGCTGTCCAGCTGACGTCATACAATGTGTATAACGCAGTTATACAAGCAATTAAGTTAAGAATGCAACAAATAATACTTTGTGGAGGACATGTCCCCTTTTACTACCCAAAACTCTCAATTATCATCGTGCTCATTAAATATCTATCGAGAATCGAAAAAAAAATGCAATAAATAAAAGAACAAAAGTTAACCTCTTTTAGATGGTTCCCAGCCAATGAAAGCGTTATTTTTCTTGTTTTCTTCTTCCAACCACTTTTCCAACGGTTTAAAAAAGTCCAAAATACCGCTTGCATCCATTGTCCTTTGTCCGGTTATTACTTCCAACGCATCTGGCCATGGTCTCGACGAACCCATTGCCAGCATTTGCCTAAAATAACGCGTAGTTTTTATATCTCTTAATAGAATTTCGTTTATACTACCTAATTATAACAGTAGAATAGAACCTATATTATGCAACGAGTATGTAATGGTAGCTGTTACTCACAGGCAGTTACTTACAAGAGCTACTGCACGGTGTAAAACAGAAGAAATGTGGTGAAAATCAAAAATTTAAACAATAATAGTATAAAATTGAATTAACATCGAAAAAGCTCTTCAAAACGAAGTGAGATAGAGTAACAGATATTTTACGGTAATAGTGATGATGAAGAACAAATGATGTGTATAGTTAGTTTCAAGATTCAAGTGTTGGAAACATTCAGTAATTGCGATAATTTCCATAGATGGTGAACCATGTCAGTCAAATTGGAAACAAGGAATGCAATAGCTGAAAAACTTTGTTTAAGAACAAATAAAATTCATCAAAATCATGAAAATTTCAACAGAAGGCACGATGTACTTGGACAACCAAAAGACTTCGGCAGCCAGCATTATTATAACAACGATAACTGATGAAATAAAGCTTTACAGAAAGGTTAATTGACAGCTAAATTGCTGAAATATCGTCATACATGGCTTGTTTCTAACTTGACAAGTAATTTCATCTTCCAATTTGGATAATACCATTAATACCAAATCGCCTAGTGGAGTGAGCTCGTCTTAAAGAAGGCTGTGGTATATTACTTTAGACTCTTCAGAGTTATATTAGTTATAATCTGTTGAATAAACGTACTTTAGACCCTTAGAGCCCAGTTCACACCAGGTCACTTATAGGTTGTGTTTCAACAAACATAATTGATGGTAAAAAATAATGCTCAAAGAAGGAAATTTGCCTGCGTTGCTGAGTTTTTGACTTGAGTAACACACACCAGCTTTTCGTTGGTTTTGGTTTAGGTCCATATCAAAAAGAAAGAAAAAATAAAATAAATGCATACTAGAATTACTTCTAGAAATTACCACAATACTAAAATAAAGGTAAATGTAGTAGGATACTTACTTCAACACATTTCCAGCAACGGTATTCTCATAAATATCACATTCGTGGAGTTGTTTCTCCAAGTTATTAGGTTCATACTGACCAGCCTTTTCGCACAGAGATCTGTGGAACTGGTATTGCAGCACAAAGCTAATGAAGTATCTGAAATTTAATATTTCTTTCAGCCACAATTCGGATTTCCAGGTCTAGTTTACCTCAAATAAGGAACATCGGCAATAATGTGGTATTTGCCGGCAGGATCAAAATCTTCCTCGCTCCTGTCTACTGGTGGCTCCACTCCCTGATATTTTTCTCTCAACTCCCACCATTTGCAGTTGTAGTCTTCTGGTTTGGTTTTGTCCGCAAACACGTCCCAACGCCACTGGTCCATTAAGTAACCGAATGGTAGGAATGTTATTTTGTCCAAGCCCAACTAGAAAATTATTTTTTTTAACTCACTGTGCACTTATCAGTGACAGATCTGGAAGAAGAACAAGCAAATGTAACAATGACATTAATTGTTAAAGTGATAATCAAAACAAAATCTTAAGTTTATTTATAACTGCTATTTGTATCAGTTTTTGTAATTTGTCTCTTATTTCTAAAAAAAGCTTTGATTTTTTCTTCGGACATTCTTACTAGACGTTTGCAAAAGTTCGCATTTCCTTTTAAAGTCAGGTTTTTAAAGAAAGTTTCTTGTTAACTTTGCCACATTCTACTCAAGCGACGTTTTTTAGATTGTTTGTCAAGTATTGACAAAAACCTAGCTATATTTTTCTGGTTGTCCGCATTTTACATTTAGGATCGTCTGCATATCCAACATTATGCGTTAATAAGCTGATGCAACTTTTAAGATCAAAAGGAGCTAGTTTACTGCTTGGTAAAACAGGATATGAAGGAATTCTTTCCACAAAAATTAAAAACAATGCAGATTTTTTTCAGATAAATCGATACATTTTCAAACGAAATTGACATGAACATCATATCTCTATCTTAAAAAGCAACAAAAAATATTGCTTAGTTGACATTATTTTGCTTTCTTGCGCTCGGTTCTTCTCTACCTTGCATAAGACACTTCTAGAACACTAAAGTCAAAGTTGTGCAAAGCAGGGAAATGGCAATAATTCGGAAAAGTGCAAACAAAACCAAAATTCGTTTTTTGCTTCAAAATGAGTTAAAAATTCACTCTTCTGTATCCTATTTGACGTGATAAAACAGTTTATTGTTACCCAGCTAAAAGAATTTCGTGTAAGAAAACCGGATTATGGTAAACAATTATTGACAATTTTCTTTTTTTTTTTTGGTAATACAAACATGATTTTCCACAAAAAAACAAAATATGCATACCTTAAAGAGTGCATTAAGAACTTTTTTAGGATTGTCAGGTTCATTAGGTAACAGTCCAATCCTTTTCAGGTGTTTGCTACTGGTAACAGACAAAGCAATCAAATCGCCGATAGCCTCGTGAAAACCATCGTTAGCGCCCTCTCTAAATTTGAACGGTTGGTCTTTGTACTGCAGAAAGTATTCTATGTGCCCCATTTCGTGATGGGCCACCACAAATTCCTGTTCTGTTGTCTCGGTGCACTGCTTAATCCTTGAAACAATCCAGTTAATATACATTTTAAACTTCTAGTTTTAAAAAAAAAACTAACCTGTAGTCATTTCCATCACTAAAGTCCCAAGCAGAAGCGTGGCAAATCATTTCCCTATCGGTAGGTTTTTCCAAGATGGAATTTTTCCAGAACGCCGGTGGCATTTCCGTTAAATTAATGGACTTGAAAAATGCTTCTGCCGTACGGAAAATTCTATTGGTTGTATAGTTTTGTTTTATCAGTTCTGCTGTAAGATTTTCACTTTTCACTTCAGGGTAAGGTAAGGTAAAGTCAGCAATGTTGCTCCATGTTTGGCCCCACATGTTGCCTGTTAAAATCAGTTAATATTAGGTTAGACGAGATTTTATATGGGATTATGTACCGAGGAGATGAACTGGAATTGGTCCTTTTTCGCTGACTATGTCGCCGTACTTTTGTCTCAACTTGGTCCGAACGTAGGCGTGAATTTGTAGATACAAAGGTCTTAGTTGTTCCCATAAGCTTTGCACTACATTTTTGAAATTGGGGTCTTCGTACCCATTTAACCAATAATCAGAGTTGTCCGTGAAATTGTTCAGTCTGGCAGCTTCGTTGGATAATTCGACATATTGCTGTAACATTTAATGACAACTAGTACCCAGTTGGACAACCCTACACCGTATAAACGTAACAAGTTGAGCGAAAAAGATGAGTTACATAAATTTCAAATATGTTGCATACCTACATGATTTTCTATAATCTTACTATTTAAGTTATAAAGTAGGTCTACAAACTTGACAAATTTAAAAGTTGTGGTTGTCCTATTTTTACGTATTTAAGTCAACCAGAACTTTCATTGAGAGAAGAGCCATAATCAACGATTACGGAGAGTAGTTGGACAGCTGAATGAGTGAGGTGTTTGACTTTAAGTTGAAATGAAAGTTAAATACCGCAAGTGTCAAAATTCATAGTGAAATCCGGATCCAAAATCGCCAGAATTTCATAGTAACTGCAAATTCTTGTCAATTTGGGACATTTTTTCACAAGAGTACATCTTTGATGGATCTTTAACGTTTGAAAAAACGCTTTTATCTTAGTTACTGTTAAAGTAGAACAATTTTTTTAATTTTTCTGGGGTGTTTTACACTAGAAACAGCAACAAACCACTACTTTGCCTTTTTTAGTAAAAATAATATGAAGAGACTTAGTGCCCGAACTTCTGCACGTCTCAGACGCTGGACATTAAGACTGATGAAATGATTTCGACATTGAATATGTCACTAAAAACATGCTAAAAACTAATGAAAGTCAAAGTTTTGTGGAGAAGGCTTGGTGTTACTTTCCCCATTGTAATGGTGATGAAGTAGGTAATTTAAGAAACATTTGTTCTGGTTGAGCATTTTAAAAGAAGTGGTTAGTTTTGTTTTCAGTTATTAACTTGTCGTTTGCAATTCGAAAATTAAAATTTTTTTAGTGACCATAAAGAGATTGTTTACTACAGATTACTGAAACCCCAATATTTTGACATCTCGAACTTACTCGTTTTACTTTTTCATCAAATTTATCAAAAACTCTTATAATGAAAATATGAAGGGTGACTTACCTCATAAATGCTACGACATCTCGGTCCTACAGCGTTGCGCCACTCCAACCAAACGTGCTTCAGCTCTTCCGGGTCTCTTGAAGTTGCCAAAATGTTGGTTAGTTCTGTAAATTTGTAAGTAAAATAACCAACAAGACCCAATTATGTGTAAATTATTACAATTTTAGTGTAAATAAGTACATGCCAAATACAGGATTGGAGGATAGAGATTCAAGTGCGTACTTTGGAGCCAAAGTATTAAATAAATTCTAGATTTTTTTTTCGATTTATTTGATAAAATGACTGGAAATCAATCACACCTTAGCATTTTCTGATTACAATCATGTGGCATGTCATAATTTAATCTTGCACTTTAGTAAAAATAACAAAAAAATTGTTTTTTTTAAAGAGTGACAACAAAAAGTCTTCCACGAACTGTTAAATTAATTAAAATCAAACTTAAATTTTACTTACTTTACAGATTTCTTAAAAAATAATTACCTGGTTCTAAGCTTAACTTGCACTCTCCCGCTTCATCCGTCCTGTGACCTTTAGGACATATTTTAGCTTTGGAGTATATCGCTTCCATGTCACTAATAATTTTACTCAAGTTGGTCAGTTTATCTTCAGGCAAAGCGGCATCACCCAGTACTGAGTATTTTTGAAACTGCCTCTTGATGCTATAGTCAGAAAAACGGTGCCAATTGAACTGGATCACACGTTTCCAGGCCTCTTTTTCATTTTTAGCTATCTCCGTGGTCACCTCCAACTGGACTTTCAAGTTCTCTTCAGTCAGATTAGAAGCGTAGTTCCAGTTAGCCAAAGCCGCTCTGTTGGCGTCTTTTTCGCTTTCTCTGTTGAGGAGGATGAGGAAGTTGCGCGCCTCATATTCCTCTTCCTCAATACTGACGTCTTTGGTGAGAGTGCTGGGATAGCTGATGGTGAGGTAGAACAGCCCAAAGTAAAATAATTTGGGCAGCATCTGGAAAATTGCAGAAATTTGTTAATATAGATTACACTTCAAATGTCACTGTAATTTTCCGGTCAACTTTTGATTTATTCATGTCAACCGAATTGTTGATCAGCAAAAAGGTGCTCGGCTATTTGTTGATAAATTGCAAATCGACAAAAAATATTAAAGTTTGTGGTTGCTGTACACTCATATGCAATGACCGTGGAAATACCATATAATTACGCTTGGGTGGTCAAGAATTGCCTCACTTAAAATTGTTATTAGTATAATAATCCAATGTTGTTGCCGTGAAAATTTGATTTTAGTGTTAATAAAATTAAATAACTTATGCGGTTTTTGACGTCAAGATAATTGTTAGCAAGGTTGGAGAAGAATAAATTCTTAACCATTTAGCACATGGTCAAAAAATCAGTGAATTTAAGATCTACAAATGTTAAGATTTGGTTTAGTTTTTGTTTGGGGAATTTATTGCAAAACTAGTAAGTAAAACTGTATTCTGCTTTATCAAATGGCATTAAAACAATATAGCAATGTTGTAGGTATAAAGCAATTTTAGGCATTTACTTAAGGCCATGGCAAATAGAAAAACAGTTCAGGAATTCCAATACTTTGCTTTACTTAGATAAGCATGTAAATCGTTAAACTAGGTTAGAAAGACCTAGAACAATGAAAAAAAGCAAATCTAGCAAAGAATTCAGAAGGTTTAATAAATTATTCTAAACTTTTTAAATACACTAAAGTATTATTTTTTCTAGAAAGTTTTTAGTAGCTTTCTAGCTCTGTCTAAACGTCTCTAAAAGTCTATTAAATCTTCAAATTAGTCTAAAACAAATCTTAAAATTGTAAACATAGGAAAAGTAGCTAACAAGCAACTGATTAAGAGATTTTAGTATGGTGCAGTTGAATTATCATTATTACAATCATTTTAGCAATTTTAAAATAATACTTTAAAAGGCCCAGAATACTGGTTGCGCCACTGGTAAAATTACAAATTAAAGTCGAACTACAAACAAAGCACTTTACCTAACAGTTAAGTCATGCATATTCATAAACATCTTACGAACGGTTTTGGAACTTTTTTGAATTTCAATCTGTTGATTTTCAAACATTATTATTAATTCTGTTAAATTGACTTTTTTCATGATTTACAACCTATTTCACTTTGGTACCATATTTCATAAATAGACTGTATAGTACATTAACCAACTGAATTAACTAAAGTACGTCCTACATACTTAAAAGGCAAGAGAATTTAAAATTCAAGGGATAAACCAAACAAACACTACATCACAGTTTCAAATACTACTAAGATAAACTAGAAGTGTTTAAAATAAAAATAAAATAGTGTTTGATATTGTTACATACATACCAGGTAATTTAATAGTGAATCTTCTTGTTAAATCAGTAAAACAATAAAATACACTACTTTTAGTGACAATTAGAAAAAATGAATGAAAGAAATTTCAATAATCACTTATTATGAAACTCATGCAAATTGCATCATACAAAATTTGATCAATCGTTACACAAAATGAGACTTTTCCTAGTTACATAGTATTTTACTTTATTTTTTAGTTCGTATTATTCGCAACACCACTAACTGAAGGATATACAAGCATTTTGACTTGTAATTTTATTATTATAGAAATGATCCTTGAATCAAAATTACTATTTCATGACTTTTCATCTTGCCTTGAAGCAGTGTTTTCTGAGCTCTTGACCGGTACTTGATTTACATGAATTATCTCCAATGAACTATGATTATTATTGTTTCTTGTTTGTAGATTTACACAATTTTTATCTAATTACACGAAGCTAATTACAATTTTGAACGCAGCATTTTGGTGAAGACCATTTAAAAAACGGTCACTAGGTCAAACTGTATCATCATCACAGATTTTACTTCTCATAACAATAAATTATGAATTATCAAAGACTGAATGACGCTGTATGTATTTTACGCACAATTCTGTAATGTTTCTTTACACATCATGTAATGTTAGCTATTACTCACAAAGATCATGTTTGCAAATCATCGAGTGAATAATAGCCATTACATGCGAGTAGAATATTGCACTTTTTTTCAAGTATTCATAACAAACAAAAATAACACGCTGTCAATATGACGTGATATGCAAAAATCAAAGTCAATTGAGATGACGTAACAATGTAATAGAAATTTAAATCAAGGTTTAGGAATAACAATATAAACTTTTACGTCCCACAGAAAAAAAAATTGAATTTGACAAATGAAGCAGCAAACGTTACAAAGATTACATTCATATTAGGTGGTGCCCGAGGATGGACTAAACCAGTGAGTAATAGCCTCTTTATAACTAGTGAGTAATAAGTATATTATTTAACAGTCGTACACTGTAAACTTCCAAAAATCTTGTTGTCATTGACAACGGGTGGTAAAGTAAACCAAAATAATTGTGCATTGTTTGAGTTTTTGATATTTTTATTAAATAAACAATGTTTTGTTTAAGAATTTGTAAGAGGCTAACTAAAACAAATTAAAAGAGTAGATTACTTACTGTTTGCGATTTCAATCCGCAGATACGAAAATTGACTATTTACCACAATGTAAATTTCATCGGTACCACTTGTGCTATGTTTGAATGGTACCCAAAGACTGGTCACTATCCGCGAGTGTATCGACCGCGACGCTTTTGAATTAATCTTTTTCACTTATTTATGTGTTTTGAGTTGCCGAACGTTTCCATACTAATTACTTCGGCTTTTTAACATATCAGTGGCGTAACAGTTGAAATTTGTTAAAATGTTAGTGGTTTCAGCAAGAAAAAACGCGAGTCTACTACACCTCTGGTCAATATTGATGGTTCGGCAAACCTGTAAAAATTGTATTAAAACCGATCATCGGATTAAGGACAAAATCTACGTTCTTAGGGTGTCTAATTGCATTCAGAAGGTTTTTTGATCAAAACTTTTTTCCAAAATTTATTATACAGGGTGAAGGTTTGTTTTTTATGCAGATATATACCTATAATCAAATAAATGCGAAAAAGTTTTCAGGATTATTGATTTTAAGACTAAGAATAAGAATAATATGTGCCTTATGACTGATTGCGCCAACGTTGTTTTAAGCTTACTTAATCTGAGTAGAATTTGAATATGACAGTTCAGCTGCAAAATGTCACAGTCAAAACAGAACTTAAAAAACCAGCTTGAATAATGCTGCAATCAATTTTGTCATTTGGCGAGGCAATTATGATTTGCCCAGTTCTACTTTGGTTATAATATAACAAATAAATAAAAATCCAAAATGTTTAGAGACAAAATGTTATCTGATGAAAATGTATACAGAGCAGACAAACAAATAAAACCTCTAACTAAAAACCAGCTCTCCTGTGCAGAAAAATTCCAATATGACAACCAATCTTTGCCTAGCAATCTGATCAATGATCGTAAATGGCCGGATGTTCTTCTAATAGGTAAATTCCAGGCTATCCAAATGTCTGAGTAAAAAAAAATTTGGTTATAAATATTTCTCATGTAATTTAAACCCAAAACTAAAAAACATGTTAATCTGAATTTGCCTCTAATGTTCACAGATTTAAACTCTAAGATATAAGAGAATCAAAATCTCAATTCCTACTAAAAAGACAATAAACTAGTTCCTTCATAAAATAGAAGAGTCAAATGACACAATTGATCAAAAAACAGATATTTACTATGACATGACAAATTTCTAACGAAAACGTGAGGCACACAAAGACTTTTTCTTTTAGTGCGATAATAATAATAATAATCATCTTTTTACTATAATAATAAATTTTTCTTTTTGATTATTATTGAAGTTTTAGGTTACTTTTACGCCCCGTGTATTAATAATAGAAACAAGATTATACTATTGGACTTCTTTTGAACTGTTTTATATCATCATATCACAAATTACTGGGCATTTTTGTGTGCGAATACACGATGTGCATTGTATGACAATGTACTGTAGTCAACGGCAGATAACGCTGCATGCACGTCATAGATTATAAGATAATTTTAGTGTGATAATAAATAATAAAACTAAATCGCTTAATATGAGTAGATTGGAATAAAGTTATCTTACCTTAAAATATTTGTTCCGCATGATTAAAAAAAAAAATTTTTATACTAACTAAAGTTAAAAAAAAATTGTACTTTACATTCTATAAAACTATACAGTGTGGAACAGCCAAATGGAATAAATTCGATAACGAATAAATGAGAGCGTGTTGGGAAAAACGCTTGGACACGTCGATTTGTATTTTTAGATGCGCATTTATCAAAAAAAATAAAAATTATATAGGGTGTGTCATGTGACAGTGGCCGATACCAACTTTCTTATTTTAAATACAACCCCCTGTATATTATTAGTTTTTTGGATTCTTCAGAAAATTCTAGACATAATTCATGTACAATGTCCCATACCTATCTTCAACTGTTTCGGAAATATTAAGTGTTTTCAGATGTATTACAACAATTAACATTAAAAAAAGAAAATTATTTTATTTCACAAATTCGCTACATTACACTCAATACTTATTTTCACAAACATTTTGAACATCTCTTACATTGAAACTAATGTTTTTTTGTTTTTTAAAAAACTATTTAATATATTGTACAGAAAATAGGTAAACTAAAACTTAGTTAGTCGTAATCTTAATTTTTGTCTATAATAGCAAATAATAAACAAGTAACTTAGACTAATGGACAAAAATTATGTTTATGATTACGACTGCGACTAAGAACTTGTTATCACAGACTTTACATGTTTGTTTCTTAAAGTTAAACTAAATCTTCACAGTCTTTACACAGAATCTTTCTTTAAGATACGTGAGGTAAATCACAAGGTTTCATTTCCGCGATGCAGAGTGTCAAAAGTTAAAACTAAACATGTTAATTTTTATGTAAGTATTTGTTCGATTAAAATTGATTCATCATTTGACATTCTAAATCTCAAAATTTTTTTAATTTATTTTTAAAATTTGCAGTTTTTTTTAAACATATTTTCTAACCGGTGGTCAAAATAGTTTTGTCCACACGATGCATGATTGGATATACTCAAGCAACTGCCATTGTTGGCTTTTATTGGTTGAATGCTCACGTAACATTGACATTTTAAGGGTAATGGCCAATAGCTGGACATATTCCTCTGATTATCAGTTGGAGATTCGGTCTGCGATTCTGCGAACAGACCTACTGTCACACGGTGATAATCAGTGACAATGATTTTGCTGCATTTTGGTTTTCAACGTGGAACGTACCGCACGTCAGTTTCGTGAGTGCCATTTTTTGCCACTAAGAAACCACGTTTCTTGAAACGGTGTTCAGGGAAATTTGAAGTTGACGACCGAATTCCGCAGCCGGTCGAGTGGAGATGGTGGGAGAAGTGGAAACGTCGATTCCTAAAAGTCTACAGGAAATTGTCTTGTGCGGTGCACTTCCAAGAGGCGGAAAGGGTGAAAAAAACCTAGGAGAAGACCACGTGGCTATAGGATATAGCCAATGACTATATCTTTTACTTGGATCGTGCCCTTAAGCGATTTTTTAGACTTTCTTGGGTGTGTAAAGTAAGTTTTGTGAATATTCAAGAGCACAAGCCCGACTTTCTGAGCCTCCTTCGTATTGAGCTGGCAAATACCCCAGTTGGTAACTCCATTAAACCGAGTTAGAAAAAATGATTTTGCTGCGTCAAAACTGATATGCAAACACGGAATCGTATCAACAATTGAGTGTTTCTGTGAAATTTGGTAAGTAATTCCAATTAGTCGTAGAAAAAATAGACTGTCAAACTTGGGCGAATTTTCCATATCGCCCTTGTATAATGAGGACATCTTGTTGTACAATATTGTTACGATTTTCCCGTGGGTTCACACAAAGTCAGTTTAACTCAACAATTAATAACTTTATTTACACCAAAACACTCCGTACAATAATTAACTCAGCTATTAAAAACACTACTACAATTCCACAACTATTCCACTATTTAAACTTTACCGCGTTCCCAAATTCACTACTACTCCCGCGGTCGACACCGCGTCTTTTATATTCGCAAACCACGTTCTAGAATGACCGCGAAACGCTTCGCGATTTGCTTCGAATATTAACGATTCTTCCAGGTGTGGCGCTTCCTAACTGTGGCCTACTTTAATACGCGCCCGGCCAGATATTGCGGCGCATCGGTTTCATCTCGAAGCGAGCGCTCGTTCAGAAGTATCGAGCATAGTAGGCCCAGACCGTAACAATATATTACCCGTTTTGGGTCAGTTTGTGTATAACTAACTGACGTAACTCGTTGTAACATGCTTCGTGCTTTTGTTTTACATTGCACTCCTCCAAGGTTTCGTACATCGGATCTAACGTATCTTGATCTTCCTTGGGTCTTAAATAACCATCATCATTATAATGTTCATCTCTCAGCTCCGATTTTTTTTTCAGTAAAAGCGCAGCAATGAGGTTTTTCAAACCATTTCTACAAATAACCACTATGGTTAACAATACCAGCAAAACTGCCAAAGTCACCACAACGAAACTGACACAGGTACCGTGAAAGAGAAGGAGAGCAAGAAATGTATTTGTATGATTTTTGAACTTAACTTCGCTAAGGTATATCCATTTGCTTTTGAAGTACAAGTTCAATTTGGCAAACTTTCCTTTATGACTATTAAGGTCAAGAGTGATGGTTTGGGCACCCGTTGTGTGGTCATTCAGAAAATGATGATAACAAATCGGAGGGTACGAGTAGTTTTGGCCCTCCGTACTAAACGTCACTTCTGCGATTTTAAACACTTCCACTTCCTTATAAGGGTTATTCTCAACGGCCAATTGAACCGAGTCAAAAATTCGCACATCGTCGAATTCAAAGACAAGTTCAACTGAGTTCATTTTGGTAGAGTCGTGCCAGCCAACCCATCTCTTAACTCTGTCTTCGCCTTCACTAGTGCGATTCAGTCCGTCAACCAGTTGTCCCAAACCTTTAAAACAAAATCCGTGTAACTCTTTATTCAGCCACCTTCGAGCGAATAATAACTAACTATTACGCACAAGTGGTTCTTCTACCCTTCTTTCCTAGTTCTTGCAATTCCCATCCAACCACTCATTTATCCCTTTGTCATTCATTTTTACCGTACTTTGCATGCTTGCTTCCTGCAATACTTTTGAATACTTTTTCAATCATAATCCAAGTCACACTTTTTTTTATTCAACTCCTTTCAGTCGTATTCACAGACATTTTTCTACGATTTTCCTCTAATTCATACTTCTTTTTTTTCAATTTGTTTCCTACCAATATCCTTGACTGTGAATGTCAGATTCTTATGATCACGCAGGTTCTCAACAATTAAAACTTTATATTCGATTACGTTCAATCCTCTGACAGGCCATATTATGACTAGCCCTTCATTACTCCATTCATCATTCACCAACTCAACACACAACGAATTTACAGGTACATATTCAATTTTTGTTTCTTCTTATACTAAGAAATAATAACATTACCATTTTTCAAGAGGTCATTTTCTAATTCTCCATCGTAGTAGTCTTTCTCACCTATGTCGTTTGGAGGCATCGTATAGCTGATCAATCCTTCTGACCAAAGGCAACCGTACCACTGAACTGTTAGGCAAATGGGTGTGTCCAAAATAGGTACAACGCGAATCTGATTAGCCCAAATGGAATGTTTTAGGCTGTATTTGTCTCCTGTTGATGTCATTAGCACATTCCATTTGTTAATCCAGTCTTTTAGTACAGGCCTAAAAACATTTTTGATTACGGCCTATTGAAATAGAGGAAACTTTTTTCTTGAACCTGGTGTAGTTAAGGCTGAAAATGAGGGGTTTTGGAAACTCTGACTTGTTATTTTTATGCACCGTGTGAATCTCGAAGGCTGTGATAATGTGAACTTCTTTTAGGTCAAATTCTAGCCAGTATTCGCCATCTTCATAGACCATGTTGTCGCTGGAGCACCACTGGATTTGACCACTGTTTAAGATAAAGAATAGTTACTTATATAATCTATCATAATCGTGACCTACTTCAGTCTTTATATTCTGCCAGTAAAGTATACGTTAGTTTTTTTTTTGCATTCGCTATAGATGACATTGTGGTTGTCCCCTAGATAGTTTAATCTAAGTTATCAAGGTTATCATTAGAGTAGTTTGCTAATCACAATAAAGTAAATAACAAATGTTCCTCACCTACCTGGACTTTTTAATAATAGCGAAATTAAGACCTGAATCTAATATAGATTTCATTTGCTACACAACTCTGCCTGCACGCCATAACCCTTTAACCCTTTACATAATCCATCCAACGAATTCCTTTATGAATGCACACAAATGACAACAATTTCAGAAAGACTGCTACAAATTCAAACTAAATAGAAAAACAACCCTAACACCTGTAAATGACCCTCTTTGTCTAAGAAGACAAACGAGACATTCCCAATTTTCCTATCCCTTCTGCACCCTATTGGAACAACTTAGATTTTAACTGTAAATTAAATTTTGATTTTTTTTGTAAATATTAGTTAATTTACGGTCGAAGTGCTCTTCCGTACCTCTCGACGATGACTGGTTCGACTACTGGAGCGTCGGTGGTATTTATACCAGTGGGGGGCTGGGTTTGTTTCCACTCCGGATCTAACAAGGTGATCTCTTCCTTTCTGTTGATGATGTTCTCGTGCTTAAAGATCTCAATGCAGTTCGGTTTTCAACTTGGAACGTACCGCACGTCAGTTTCGTGGGTGCCATTTTTTACCACTAAGAAACCATGTTTCTTGAAACGGTGTTCAGGGAAATTTGAAGTTGATAACCGAATTTCGCAGCCGGTCGAGTGGAGATGGTGGAATCTCTAAGTGCAAACGTCGATTCCTAAAAGTCTACAGGGAATGGTCTTGTGCGGTGCACTTCCAAGAGACGGAAAGGGTGAAAACCTAGGAGAAGACCACGTGGTGACATTGACGGTTATAGTTTCCACGAGGAATGACTATATCTTTTACTCGGATTGTGCCCTTAATTGAATTTTGTAACCTGCCTCCAACTCGAATAAGTTCATCATCAAGAAAGGAAACCAAGCTAAGAAGACTACTCTTTTTGGAAACCACACCCCTTGCTCTTAAATCGTGCTTTTCAGATGGAAAAGATTGTCTTTGGGCAAGTTTTACTAAGACCAGTTTAGCTTGGCGAAGCTCTTGAATTGTCAAATGACCGGTGGATCTTTGAGATTTAAGATGGAGTGTTTTTCCTAGTCGAATAAATCTTAAACAGTAAGCTGT
Organism: Ips nitidus; assembly: GCA_018691245.2. Classification (NCBI taxonomy): domain Eukaryota; kingdom Metazoa; phylum Arthropoda; class Insecta; order Coleoptera; family Curculionidae; genus Ips; species Ips nitidus. Next base: position 5,233,789 of record CM042788.1, read on the forward strand.
TGTATGTACGAGTCGTACAAAAGACGAAAAACGATTAAAAGGAAACGAGTCGTTATAGTCTACTTCAATAAAAACTTGACTTATTTACATTTTGTCTCCGGAAGCTGCTCAACTGGAAAAGGACTTTGTGAGGTAATGTCAATAGGTCACATTTCTTCAGAGGTTTCGAGCCATTCAGAACCACAAAACCATAGTTTTGAAAGAACTAATTCATTAGGAGATAAGCGTCGGGAAAGGATATCTGCAGGATTGTCCTTGCTAGGTAAGTATCTCCAAGAATAATTTGAAGTAAGATATTGAATAGTAGCTACTCGATTAGCTACGAATACTTGCAAATTACTTGGAGGTGATTTTAATCAAGCTAAGACAACTGTTAGTCTGACCCATGTATCGATAAAATTCATATCAATGGCTGTGTTAAAGGGGGAATACTTAAGGATTTTAGTGGCGCAACGCCTGTTTTAAATATTAATAATTTTGAACTAGCAGATCCATCGGAGCTTAAAACTCGCAACATTCGAAGCATCACAGAACCTGTGTAATTGCATAGAAGCAGTGCGTTTGCTAGATACCCACCTAGCAATGGACAAATCCTTTAATGCTGGTAATTGAGAGGCAAAAACTGTCCATTGTTTAGGTCAGGAGGGACAGGCTGGCCCCAGGTTAATTTCAATGACCATAGAATTTGAAGAATTATCTTAGCCTTTATAATGACAGGACTGATTGATTAATCCTACAGAAGCATACATTTTTGAAATTTCTGATAGAATTACTCTTTCAGTAACGGGTTTAACTAAATTTTAAAGATATTGAAAAGTAAAAAGTGTCTGATTGACAGGACCATAGCATGCCAAATGTTTTACTCACTTCAGACGAGCAAAAATTTGCAAAAATCAAAACATCCCTTTTTTAAAATTGATAATATTCCACTGCTTAACTGAACAACTTCAGGTAAAGAATGAGCTCCTGTAAGCAAATCATCCATATAGAAATCTTTATTCTGATCTGATTCTAATCAATTATGTTGGAAGTTCGAGGATGAGAATGTTGATGTTCGATTGACAACTGCTGCGGACAACGTGTAGCCAGAAAGGAGGCACTAGCAGTGCCATAAGTTACCGTATTTAAGTAAAAAGTTTGCAAGTCATCAGTCGGGTTTTCCATAAAATAAGCTGTAAGGGTCTAAACGTACCTACTGATATTGACGAAAATAAAATTCAGATAGGCGCTTCTAAACGTAAACACTTATACCTATCATGATCGTCACCTACTTCAGTCAGTCTTTATATTCTGTCAGTGAAGTATACGCGTCAGTTATTTTTTCATTTTTTTCCATTTGCTATAGATAACATTATCATAACACAACAAGGTGAGAAAAGCACAAAGCACTAAGATCGGCCAAAGACAAACGGGATCCTTTATCGGCTTCTGGAGTTTACAGGATCCCGTGCAGCTATGGACCCGTATATATTGGAATGACTAAACGTAGTGTCAACACGAGAATAGCAGAGCACAAGAGAAGTTGTAGACTAGGACAGACCGAGAAATCAGCAGTGGCAAAACATGCACTTTCCAGAGGACACGATATTCGTTTTGAAAAGGTGGAGGTTTTGGATCGATCACAACGTTACTATCCTAGATTAACCAGAGAAGCCATTGAGATCTGTAAGCACGAGAACATCATCAACAGAAAGGAAGAGATCACCTTGTTAATGAGCATGCCCCTTGGTCCAAGGTCTAAAAAATACTAAGCTCGGTTTGATGGTGCGGAGCGCGACTTGGCGCTCCGTTATGACCATATACGTTTAAAACTATGCGTTTATTATTTTTTGTGAACGATGCTAGGGTACGATGCTATGGTCAGAGCGATGGTCGGCGCTCCGTTATGTCCGCCCACTGGAGTCCGGAGTGGAAACAAACCTTGCGCCAGACATCGTGCGTGCCGATGGCCGATACGTAGCCGTTATGCGCACCCCAAAGCTATAAATACGACCGACGCTACAGCACTACAGACTACTGCAGTCGAGCCAGTCACCGTCGAGAGGTACAGAAGAGCACTTCGACCGTTACGTCATCGCCTTTGATAATGTCCGCCGCAGATGTGGACGAAACGTCAGGAAGAAATTCCATTGGACCACGGCTTATAATCCCGGATAACTTTCATATTTGAGTTCCGATTTAAAAAATGTTAAATTCACAAGTGAATAAAAAATTGTGTAAATCGTTACTAACCGTTGAATAATTGACTAATAATAAGACAAAATTTAATAATATACTGTATGTTAGCTTATTTACCTGGATGTGTTAAAAACAGTCTCTGCAAAAGAAAGGGAGCTGTTTTCATGAACGACTTCCAATAGTGAAGAACAGGTATCTGCTGAAATTGGAACATTTACTGTAATTGTGCATTATAATATACATATACGCAAGCACTTACCAAGAGACAATGCACAATTGATGCATCCAAACACCGTTAACAAAATTGGATTTGTTTTTTTTATAAACATCTTTTTTTGCAATGACCATATAATAAGTTAACTTATAAACAATAAAAAAGCAATGTCAATAAATTAAGGGTGTTCATTAAATTAAATTGAAATATTTGGAAGAAAGACCATTGTAGGTTGACAGTCGTTCTCCTCGAAAATAAATTGATAGACACATTACAAATTATATTAAATATACTTATCAAGTTCTGAGTATTTAAGCAAAAAGGGGAAAGCTGTAAAAATTTTATCTTAATGATTAGGTACTTTGTTCGTAAATCCTTCACCTATCGAATAAATTCACAAGTCCAAAGTTTTGAAGTACGAAAACTACTGCATTCAATGTAAGTAAATTATAATTCACTTTATTGAATAAATGGCATTTGGTTTATCGTATTAGTTGAGTAGTATTATTTCTATATTACTCTAACGGGTGGAATGGATGTACCAACTCATGTTTACATCGTTGTAAATAAAAATTGGGTTTGTTTACATAGCATCTATAGTCATTGCAGACAATCTCATTTTAAAAGTGCAAATTTCTGTACATTGGCCTTAAAGTAGCCAAACAAGTCAAGTTTTTACGGAGGAGAGAGGAGCAAACGCACTTGTAGAGGCCGAGCCAATCACTGATGCTGATCAACTCGATACTTACTGCAATTTGGAATATATTCTAAAAAATAAATGAAACAAGTATGCACAAAAGGGCATATATTCTCTAAAGTTCAGAGAAAACTGAGGTAGGGACTACCTAACAAATGAAATCGCTGATGGAAATTTGTTAAGCCAATTCAAATACTGTCATTTGACAAATAACCTGTTTTAGCAAAATGTCTTTCATCTCACAAATGTTGAGAGGTTTGGCGGCATTGAAATTAGACGTTTCCTATACAACGGTTTCAATAAATCAATAATATCGAAAAGTAGTAGTCCATATGCACGCAGTGGAGTAGTGAGTGTAAGTGAAAGCAAAACTCAGAGTCGATCTCCACAAATATAGATTAATAATAAGTTGTTATCTGCCTAACATGTTTCGGGTGTATTCAGACACCCATCTTCAGTGATCTAGTTAAGCCTCTGAAGATGGGTGTCTGAATACACCCGAAACATGTTAGGCAGATAACAACTTATTATTAATATATATTTGTGGAGATCGACTCTGAGTTTTGCTTTCACTTAAAATCAATAATACTTAATCTAAATTATTATTGATATAATAATTATAAGTACCTTACCTTTTATTATAAGTTAGTATACTCGACTAATGACTAACGTCGTGTTATCTGATTGTCATTGTCATAATTGAATGGCATACTAAACTGCGCTTTGTTTGCCTGCGATATGATGTTATTGATTGATCTAACCCTTAAAAATTTTTGTTTTCAATAGTTTTCTTAGAATTACTATAGAATTTACGTGTTTCCAATGGCAGATATAAGTAATGATTGTATTGATATCTCTAATTTTTTTTTTTTAAGTGTCACGTACGTCGTAAATTTCAGAGTCTCTCTATGCACGGAAAACCTTGAATATAAAAAAATTTAGCAAGAAAAATCGGTTTTTATTTTTATGCATCTGTAGGTTTCATTTTTAATTTCATTTTCAAATTTTGCTTTGAATTCCAGGTAAATTTCATGTATCATGTCTTCTACCTATCTTCAATAGTTGTCGAGAACAAGAAACATTCAAATAAACGTTATCTCTGAAAAGAGAAATTTGTTATGCTCAATTTGTTGGGCTAAGAAATAATTTCTGGCAGCAGAGACTTCCTAGCGGCAAATTCATTTTTAACATTTTCCGGAACTTTCTGTTCTGATGCGGTTCTTTAACTCTTCAAGTTAGTTAGGTTGGTTTTTGTGCAAATTGCTTTTTAGTTACCCCATAAAAATCCAGTCGACTTAAATCTGGGGATCTTGGTGGCCATTCTATTCTTTCTTCCCAATTCATTTACATAAGGAAATATTATTTAAGCAGACGCCCCATCTTGCTGGAACCACAAATCGTTTCTATTTGAAATATTATCATGATAGATTTGAAGATCATATTATGGATTTATAATCTGTTCAGATGAACAATAGACAGAAAATAATGTACGTAGCTATTTTGATCGAAATCTAACTCGATTATCCATTCTCGCACATCTAGAGCCATTACGCAAATAGCTGCCAAACTGTTCAAGTTAACCATACAACTAAATGTTGAGAAATAACAGTGTTAGCGTTTGAATAACGAATTACTAATATTTTGCGGATACCACAAAATAAAACTCATTGAGGCTTTATAACAAAATTTTATTTGAAGCACCATAAACTTATGCAAACGATAAATTCTTAAAAAGGCTAAATTATCGGTCAAAAATAAGTATGAAAACTCGGTAAACCGATTTGGCAGCGCGCTGGATCGCCAGCACAATAATTACAACTGTTCCGCGTTTTACTTCAGTCAGCTCAATTATCGCGCCGATGTCTAATATAAATATGTATGTATATTATAGTATAAATATCCATAATCATATAAAAGTAAAAAAATTACAAAAGTGGATTATTGAGCCCGTGGACCGTTTAGGCGCTCTTCTCCTGGTCGATGATCTCCTTGGTCGGCAGTGGATTTTTTTCCTGAGTTTCTGCGTGTTTCAACTTGTTAGTGTCGAAGTTTTCGATGCCTGACAGCAAGTTGTTTTGGGTTTTTTCTTGCTCGATCACTGTGAAAAATTGAAATTTTAAATTAGTCTTGGAATATTTCAAACTAGGAATAATTATAACAGGCCAAGACGCAAACATGCCAGCTTAAACACATACAACTATATTATGTGACTATTATAAAAAACAATGATACAGCAACAGTATTAATGGTTAAATGTTTTGTTTTTAGACAAATGAGTATAAATCAAACAAAAATGACCAAATTAGTTACTTGGTTACTAACTGTGCACTTCACAATTCTGACAATGATCTATGTTCGATAAAATGAAACGTTGTGTTTCAAAAACAGTATGTTAAATCAGACTAGAATAGATTAATAAGTTTTCAAAACATTTCAAATTTTAATCAATATTTGCAACAGCAAGAGTTCTCTTAAACCGTTTCTTTGATTAGAGATACTACTTATTTAACTGCATAATTGATAAATTTAAGAGCAAAACGTACAACTTTCTGAATGTTTTTTTGTAATTGTAAATTGGCAGAATTAATATTTGGTTTATAAACACTCTGTCCTTAGGAACGAGCAGCATATCCAAATTGATTTAGATTTTAGCCTAAAAAAATTACAATTATTATGAGCAAAAACAGAAATTTTCTTGGATGAACAAGTTATTAAGAGTTTGCTAAATCTATAATATTTGTAGCTAAATTTTGGTTCTAGACAAGCCTAAAAGAAGCCAGAAGAGTGTCCTATTCACCAATAGATGTAGATATAAGTTTTAAACTTTTGTGTGAATCAAAAGTTGTATGAAAGTTGTTGTTCCATTAAAGTATACTAAACTTTCAGAAATTCCCCTTAACCATTTTCCAATTTTTGGTAAAAATTCAAAGTTTCACTCACTAGTGACCGTTGATTTTTATATTCAAAAAATTGCCCAATAACCAATAAACTAAGTAAACTGTTGCTATATCACTTTATAAATGTACAAACCTTCAGTGTTGGGTAAAACCACTTTTTCGGAGGTTTCGGTGTGTTTCATTGTGCTCTTGTCAAAGTGCTCGACACCGCTCAGGAAGTTCTGATGGGTCTTTTCTTGCTGCACAACTAAAGTTCAAACCATGCAAAGCAGTGTTTATATAAGTGAAACACAAAAACGTGCATTAATAAGCTACAGCTAGAGCAACTTGCATTATAAGTGCAGTTAACACATTTCCATCAAACAGCAGGTGAAAAATAGTTAAAACCAAACGTACCTTCTTTGTCTGGCAGTGGATTTTTTTCCTGAGTTTCGGTGTGTTTTAGTTTGGCCTGATCAAACTTGGTAATGCCTTCGATAAGGGCTTTTTCGGTCTTTTCGGCGGCCACATCTGTAATTTTCACAAATTTTAATAAAGAGTCTCGTCAGTAGTGCAAGGGGATTAAATCCAATCAAAGTTATGGGGGTTTAATTAAATTAGTAACAAAAATATGAATTTTATTATTATTATTTCACACCCTTTAAAAAAACTAGCCAAAAGCCTGTAATAATTTTCATAAAAATGGTCATTAAGGTTCAAACTTGCTACTTTTTCAAATTTTCAAAGGTGTTAACAACAGTGTATTCTATTTCCTTCAGCCATTTGAGTGCAGCTGCATCAATACACCAAATTGATAAATTTATACCAATAGAATACACTGACTCTTCGGTTTTGTATAAATCAAAATATTAATTTTGACTGAACTACAAAACCAAAAAAAATTTGACAGTTCTTCTGCAACACTCAGCTTTTTAAATAAAACATGTACGAGTTATGGTAGCATTTCAAACCAATGGTAGCCTGGAAAATAAACAAACCACTCTCGGTTAAAAAGCATTATTTTAAATTAGGGCCACATCAATAATTCACAAACGGGTTAATAAAATCCTTAACCCTGCTGTTGTCCTCCGTTACCTTGAGCATTGGGCAAGACAATCTTCTCTTTGGTGTCGGTCCTCTTCAGTAGGGAACAGTTAAAGTTTTCCACGCCTGCTATGAGGGCGTTGTGCGTTTTTTCCTGTGCCACATCTGTATACAACCACAGATATTTTGTGTATAACATACTTGGTAGAAGTCTTTACTTGGTGTATTATGTTTATCAAAGTTTGAGTTGATTTTAGGTCAAATAGAGCAGACGATGTGTTTTGTTTGGTAACGTTCAAAAATTATTTCATTATTTGAAACTATTCAGCAATCTAAATGGCAATGGGAAGGACGTTCCAAGGCAGAATACAGACAGGTGGGCAATAAAGACAGGACAGAAATTTGTGGATGGTCCTGGGAGAGGCTGAAGAAGATTTGGATGTTTAAGTTGTAGGAAATATTTTCAAAAAAAAACAGATTTTAACATTTTTTTTAAAATGAATACAACAGACGTCCTCTTATTTGATTGCCTGGTACATTATCTCCACACTTGATTAGTCTCCAATTTGCTGTGTAGTTGAATAAAGCGACCAATTTAGTCCCAACAGACGTAGATTGGCTCAAAGGTGTCATTTATGCAGACTAGAATAACACCGGAGTCGATCTTTGACGGTTTTGAGATGTAAGAATACAATTTGGCACAGATTGACCATCAACGAGGCAAATTCTCTGGTAGATGTTGTACCTATCAGTTTTTAGGAATATTATTTCTAAACTTAAATTCTGTAGTATTTCAAAGTATACGATTCAATACCAAAAAACACTTTGTAGATAATAAAATAGCTGCTGTATTTGGCCTAAATCCAACCGTTCTTGTGTACAGATATTTTTTAATGACTCAACCCTGGCGGGCTGCTAAATGAAGGCGCTAAAGCATTTAGAACTTGTTTAATTTAGAAATCTTTGACAGACGGAATCCAGCCAAAAATGCCCTTGTTTGCGAGCAAGGGGAACTATTTAAAGACCGCGACTGTTCTTGACAGCCGAGATGGATACGTTGCACATGTGTACGTATAAGTAGCAGGGTGTGCATTGCTTTCACGCCAAACCAAAAAAAAAAGTGTAACAAAAAAACTGGAATTCTTCCAGTAAAATTTAAAAATACTGGATGAAGCTTAAGCTGTTTATTTAAAGAGGATAATTACCTTCGGCGGAAGGAAGAATAATTTTTTCCTGAGTCTCGGCGTTTTTCAGTTTGCTGGAGCTGAATCCTTCCAGTTCACTTTTCAGGTCACCGGCTACTTTAGGGAGGTCTTTCAGGGCTGGGGGAGCGGGGGCGGCTGGTACTGCACAGGACGACATCTAAAATCAAAAATATTGTATAATAAATGTAAAATAAAAAGTGGTAAATAATGAATCCCTGAAGGAAATCCCTGTAAGTTATTGAATATGATGTATGTACAAACGAAAGGGGTAAATCCTAGTCAGGAGTAATCTGAGATACAGGGTGTTCAAATTTGAATGTTTATTTTACTTTCTTTATTTTTAGTTTTTCAGATATTTATCTACCCCTTGTAGATATTATGTCGTTGCTTTGTTTGGTTGTTTTAAACTTGATCATTCAGTAGCATTAAAAACGAAAAGTTATCATAAAAAAGTTGAATCTGATTCATACTCAACATGTTTTAATTACATATTAGTCATATTACATTGTATATTTATTTTTATAGCAAAATCAAACGCTAAATTTAATGCAGGGAACAGTTTTTAATTCGTGAAACCCATTGAGTAAACCAAAATTGTAACATTTTAAAGCTTACAGAGTCCCTGGAATCTTATATCTTATTGGTCGTATTTTTAATGTTTGTTGCTACTTTTCTGCCGTATAAAAATATAAACAACAAGCCTTTTGCATGTTATATCGATAAGGCGCAATAATTGTCATTAATCAGGCGGATAAAATGGGAACACGAGAGGCCTTCACGTGGCACTGACCTAAACCCTTTTGAACACGTGTGACCTTTAAAATTCGACTTAAGAACAGAGAACTGTAAAGCATATTTTTGACTTGGCATGTTTTGATTGGCTGTTGGTATACTGCGTGTTTATTTACAGAAAAAATACATTCCATTCCATCCAATTCCACTTTATAATGGACCAAATCTCTCTCTGAAACAACTTGAAAATAATCTTTGCGAAGAGACAATTTATGGAACTTTGTAAGTAAAACCGAGTTTAATCAGAACATTTTTACTATGTACTGATACAGACATTTTAATTTTTGTAATGAATTTTCGAAATTTCAAAAACCAAATAGTTTGTAAACGAAAATTATGGAATACTCCTACTTAGATGGTTTTTCCTGGTTTGATTAACCAGCCGGTGTATGAAAGTATAATCTACGAAGGCGTAGAAGGGCCCACTAAAAAAAAAAAATATATACCAAAACTGTTTTTGTTTCGTGCAATTTTAACCTACAATTGCATGTCGGGCGTGCAATTGCATGTCGGAGGTGCAATTACATGTCGGACATTGCACCTTATTTTAAAGAAAAGTTCCGGTAATTCAAGAAATGAACAAAATGGCCACATCCGCTATTTTGAATTTTCTGTCAAAAAACGATGTTGCACCTTATTTTAAAGGGAATTTCGCGTATATTTAAAATTTGACCCACAAAATGGCGTCCACGTCTGCCATTTTGAATTTTCCGTCAATAACCGATGTTGCATCTCATTTTTGAGGGGAAGTGATCACGTGGTACTCATCACTGGGCAATTTCGTCAGCGCGCTCATCACTGAAAATCACCGTGGAATCGGTGTTTTCCTTGATATACTTGACCAACAGAAACATGGCAACACTGGCGCGAATCGTAGTGACGTCGGGCGTTTCCAGGGTGACGATGACGTCATCCAGCGCTGTGGCAACGTCGCTTTCACTGAAAATCACCTGGTTTTGGTTTCCAAAAAATCGGCCACCAACTGAGCTTTTTCCAGGTTGGGGCTGCTCTCCATACCGATTGCAAACGACTGGAATCAAACACAACTTTGACCCCCTCTATCGGCCAAACGGTACAACCGATCAACACTTTTAGGCTATCAGCAATTTGAGTTATCTTTTCGCTTCAGTGACTTTTTGACGTAACTTGTAAGATAAGCGAGTTATTTACGGTTAAAGGAGTTGGTGCACTGAAAGTTTAAGGAAAGTTGGTAGTGCAAGTTTGACGCCCTCTAGCGGCCAAACGGTGCAACCAATCAACTTAGCCGTGAACATTTTTGGAAAGCTTAGAATCTCGGCTATCTTTTTTGTTCTATGACATTTTGACGTCAGTTGTGAAATAACGGAATAATTCAATGTCAAAGCAACAGGGGCTATAATCCAAAATGTCCCTAAACTTATTTGACTGAATGGTAAATTCAAATATCAACCAATATCGATAATTTGGTCGATATCGTCCAAAAATAATAATAATAATAATTTGGTCGAAAAATTTCCACTTTTAAGTTGGTTGATTGGTTTGGCCACTAGAGGGCGTCAAAGATGTGATTAAAGTCGTTTGCAATCGGAAAAGCTCAGTTGGTGGCCGATTTTTTGGAAACCAAAACCAGGTGATTTTCAGTGAAGGCGACGTTGCCACAGCGCTGGATGACGTCATCGTCACCGTGGAAACGGCCGATGTCACTACGATTCGCGCCAGTGTTGCCATGTTTCTGTTGGCCAAGTATATCAAGGAAAATACCGATTCCGGAATTACCGGAAATTTTCAAAATGAGGTGCAACGTCCAACGCCCGACATGTAATTGCACCTCCGACATGCAATTGTAGGTTAAAATTGAACCAAACAAAAACAGTTTTGGTATAAAAATTTTTTTTTTTTTAGTGGCCCTTCTACGCCTTCGTAATAATCAAACAACCTGTTTGCACAAAGAAAATAAATACTCGCACACTTAGTAGGCTATTAATCAGTTACCGCAGAATACACTCGGTCTTATCTGAGTTATATGCCATTCATACTCACACGATGTAAAGAAAACTAGTCACGACTGTCTACATTCATCGAATAACAATTATACTGCAACTCAAGTGAGGCCTGCAAACAAAACCTCGCACGATTACCTATTTTGAAGGTTTTTAACCCGAAAACTGTAAATCCTGATTTTTTGTGAAGACGTTTCTTAACGAGTCTTAATTAAGCTCTCGTTAAAACTGTTTAATGGTGGTACCTCCGCATACATAATCGCCGTTCTAACATAATTATTTTCCACTTATTAAGCACATATCTTTAGTTAAACGAACATTTTAGGTATCAGCAAAATGCTGGTACAATAAACACAAACCAATTAGGGGTTGCCAATATCCTCGCACATTTCTATTAGACACGTCCATGGTTCGAGCACCATTTGCGCTTCTGCAAGTTTATTATATTTGCCATCTGTTGGAATTTGCACATGTCATCTGGCTTTATAAGTGCGGAATGAACGAATTTAGATATTCGTACACACAGCAACGACAGGATTCACAGACATGTACGGTACGCTTGTAACTATTGGAAGCCATAACTGAATCCCGGTTATAATATTATCAGTTTGCTTTTTATCTTGTCTAATCAAACTAGACTAAATTTTCAGTTCATTAGACCGGTAAAAGTGGATAGCAGTATGATTCATTATTGATATTAGTAATACAGGTAGCCAAAGTCATAGACCGTAGATACATGTATAAAAAGGATTTTAAACACGTTTATTTACTCTAACAAGCATAACTTGGTTAGTTCAAATGGAATACTCTAGATATTTGAACGTTTCTGGAAAGTCTGAACAATTTTTATATACTGGATCAAATTTGAGACAAATTATTGGAACATTATCAGCAACTGTAAGTGATCCTGAGTCTGACAAATATAAATTAGTTTTAATTTGTTCTGTGCCTATTTTTATGAGATAATTAAAAGTCACTGACAGTTTATCATAGCAGTTTTATTCCCTGTTACAGCATGACCCATCATCCTCCATCATTCATAATAATAATGTTTCTCCATTAGATTTACAGTTATTAGATATTGCCATAAAACGTGAGTATAGCTGGACATTATCCATAGATAGATAGATAGATAACAGCTTTTATTTAAAACAAATAATTACAGGGTAATTATGTTTAAACACGTCAAAGAAAAAAAAAGTATCTAGTATCAGTAAATAGATATATTTAACTTATTGCTGAGAACGTTGCACTTTTTAAAAGAACTCCTCAAAATTGTAAGGTTCGATGGAAACGAGAAGATTAAACAAATCCTTTTTAAACTTACCCAAACCTTGTGTTTCTCGAAGCTTTCTAGGTAAAGAATTAAAGTAATACCCACAAGAGAACATTTTATAAGATAAAAAAAGCATAATTACAATCTTACATAAATATGTAATAAGTATACATGAAGATGAACTATCAATTAACAATAGATTGCTTATTAACGATACTATGTGTAACACTTGTTACTTATGTTTTACTATAAGTTAAGAACTTTTCTGTCTGTTTTAACAATTTGATAGGTTAAAGTTAGGTTCCGTTGATTGCTTTTATTGTCTAATTGTTACCACAGTAAAGAAAATGTATCGTTGCAAAGCTCTACAAAAGTGTTTGAAGGTAAATTATGGTTTTAAATAAATATACCCTAATTGCATAATACTTATGAAAATAAGATGCTAACAAAGGAAAATAAAGCTGTAATAAACAATTTTTTTAAGAACAAAACACTTGATTGAGACATATTTAAATAACACAAAGAACTGTCTAAAAGACTATGAAAAAAGTTTGATCAGGCAAATTTGGCAAGAATGATTTTTAGTTATAATTTAGACTTTGTTAAGATACTTGCATGCTATTTTTCTTTTAATATTTTTAAAGAGATACTATTCTGCTCCGTTTTTGGAATTAGTATTAGTTTGACAATATGTTGTTCTGGTATAAATGTCGATCAAAATAAAGCAAATTGTGCATTGTAAATTCTTTCTACACATCTTAAAAACTGTTAGGTGCAGATTTAAATCGGTCTCAAACCAAGAAAAATTAGCGTTATTTAAATTCTGGTTTTAAATATAATTTTATAAACATAAACTTCCATTTTGTAAGATTCGATCTGTCTAGTTGTCTTACAAGTGTGTTTAATTTGTAATTATTTTATACTATAATCCACAATCTAAGTAAAATCAAAATCTCTTTAAATTAAATATTATAAACGTTACATCTAAAGCTCGTTTGTACCTACAATAGCAGCTTTTAAACTTCAAACTCCAGTTAAGTTAGAAATGACACTTTGACGGCAATGTTTTTAATTGCAACCTCCAATTCACTAAACAGATCTTTAAACTGAGATTGTACAACAAAATTTTGCTAGAAATGTTATCTAGACTTAGAACAGACTGTATACACCGAAAACTTCAAGACAAGAACGCCACTGGTTACCAAAGTACGTACGTGTATGGAACACTTAATATAAGTGTATGACGCATCGAAGTCTGACCTCAAACAGCTTAGACCAAAAACGGAACATTCTATAAAGCTTTGGTTGCCTTAAACGGTGCCTGTATAGGAAAACCATTTCTTTCTCTCATATAAACAGAAGGTCGGTCAGCACAACGGGGCACCTGAACTTTAGAAAAATGAACTTTCTAGAAAAGCTGTAAACGTAATTTTCTGTTCCCATACACATGCAGGCAAACTTTCTTTGACGAACACAATTTAACAATAATAATCATCATTCTCACAACGTCAGGTGGTTCATTGTTCGAAAACTGAGTCATTGCATTCAAATCTGAGTGTAATTCCGCTGATGATGGTAAATTCGACGCAGTTTCGTTTCATTAAACGGGGTCAGCAGTAAACAAACAAAAAAATAAACATTATTGGGTGAGTAATTAAGAAATACTGTGACTGCACATAAAAAAAGTTGCAATTTAAGATATTAACAATATCCGAAGAATACCACTAAGACTATGTTGGATGGCGACATTTCCGTTGTGTTCACCAAGTTAAATTAATTATATTCAGAGAACCCAAAACTGTGGCTATTTCGAAAATTAAAAATTCCAAAAATAAGTACAGTTTTGCACAAGATCAATCTAATTCTTGCTATTAGTTTAATATATCTGACTTAAGAGGCTTAAAAATGGTTTTTGTATCCAGTTTCCACAGTTTTCAGACAAATTGAAAGACTTTAGCCTTGACAATTGACTTGGAAACTGTGAAAATTGACTTGAGAGGCTTAAAAACTGTCTTTGTAGTCAGTCGTTATAGTTTTCAGATAAGTTGAAAAACTTTAGTAGTGAAAATTGACTTGGAAACCAAAAAGTAACTGTGAACGAATAAAAAGTGACATCAGAAACTGCTTTCAGCTAGGAAAATAGAGTTTTAGTGTTATCTTCACCAAGTTTTTGACATAGCGGACTTAAAAAACTGTTTTACATTTTCCATACGCTTAAACAGCCATTTCACGCTTTGTCAGTATTAAATTGACTTCTAGACGCTTCACTTTGATTTAAGACAAAAATTTAATTTTAAACTATTTTTAAAAGTAAAAGTTAAATTTCAGACTCTTTATTGATGAAAGTAAACAATTTTGGCATTAAATGCTATAATATTAGTCTTTACTTAGTTTATATGCTTTAATTTACTAAATTGAAATTGAAAAAGTAAACCAAGATTTTAATATAAGATTTAAAACTTAAAATTAAATAACAGAATGTTGAAATTCCAATAATTATATGATTTAATGAACATAACGTCTGATTAGCATACAAACGCTGTGCTCAGAAAGTCAATGCAGAAAACACTATACAGACGATTCTACTCCTACTCCGTTATGTCGATTTATCAAGATTTATTACAAAACAGATTTGTATTTCCTTTTTTTACTTCAGCCGGCGGTTTGTTGGGTTAAACCGCTTAAAATTCTGCAGAATATAACACTAAAAACCAACAAGTCTCTAAAAAAATAAAAAATACATAATATTTCTGTAAAAATTAACTAGGGGATTGGGACATATTGGAGAAAGCTGGTTGAAGTGCCTTCTAATTGGTGTGAAAGGTTGCCAGACTGTTTAGTACAATAAAATTGATTATTGTGTGTTCTGTTTGATTATTACCAGCTATTACGTTTTAGAGAACATAGAAACCAACAAAATTCCTATAAAACAGGGTGACATCATCTCCTTAAAGCTGTTCACTCTTGCATTGGAAGATGTTTTCAAGACACTGATGGCAAATATCTAAACCATGTTCGCTTTGCGGACGATGCAGTTCTCATAAGTCAGAATGTTGGAGAATTGAAAACATGATGAAAGATTTCAAGATAAAGCAAAGAAAATAGGATTAATTATAAACCCGAGCAAGACAAAAATTATGAGTAAAATTGAAAATGTTGCTGTACGTCTGGGTGATCACGTCATAGGAAAACGTAAAGAGTGTTTGGGACACATTATTAAATTGGGTGAAGAAAATCAAACCGCTAAAATCAATAGAATGTCACATATACTAAAGGATAAAAATATCCCAATTATCCTGAAAATAAAAGTATTTAATTCCTGTATACTCCCTGTTTAGACTTATGGAATGGAAACAGTCATTCAAACCATCAATTCCGCAATTAAACTTATAACAACGTAAAGAGCCATTGAAGAAATGATGTTGGGAATAAGTCTTGGAGATCTTGTTAAGAACGTAGGAATTCAGGAGAAGAACACGAGTCGAGGATGTCATAGCAAGAATAGCTTGAATGAAGTGGAGCTGGGTTTGACATGTGGCACGCCTAGACGAAGTGCCAGGTGGACAAAGCGCATGATGATATTAGAAAGAAAGCTGGTAGAGATTGGCATCAGATGGCACACACCAAGGAAGCATGGAAGACGGAAGAGGATGCCTATGTCCAGGAATGGACCACGAAAGGCTGTTGAAAGAAGAAGAAGAAAAATTGTTTCACATATCATTTGATACAAAAGTGCTGAAATTATTGACGCAAGGTTCTTAAAGACCGATACCAACATTATTCCGTTTGTAGATGCCATTTGGATTTAATTTCAAACGAAAACTCTAGCCAAAGTTTTGACAGAAACACGCAACAACATTTGTGGTAAATATTCGAGAATTCTGACAGAAACAGGTCAAAAGAACCTCTAAATTGAAGATGGCTAATCAGCTGACAGATGTCAGCTCAAGACAATCCTGTCATCAAGCTAACTAGTGACAATGTTGCACTATACTGTTTTGTTACGTCATTAAATTCTCGCTTTGGCGGACGATTTGAAAGCACATTGAAATAAGTGTATTAAAAAATGAAGTACACTTAGCTTTGTTGAGCCTACAAAAATTTTGTTGTTTAGTAACGACGTGAAAACCAACATTGAATAAACCTACCTACAAGCTGCAGAACTATTGATCATTAAAATATTGACATTCAAAGGGTAGTCCTTAAAACCACCAACTTAATATTAATACCTGACGGTGAATGGCCGGAAACTCCGGTAATAAATATACCAGTGTTCGTGACCACCATTTTTGCATTATTCAATAGTTTTTTTTTTGGTCTGCTGTGAAAGAACCCTTGAAGGGAGAACCATCTTTGAATTAAATGTCTGCCAGACAGGGTTGCCAGTTGTACTTAATTTTGTTATTCAATTTCTTCAGAAAGTTAACCAAAAAAATTAGTTTTTACCAGATGTCACAAAACTCCATACGATAATTTTTTCGCAAGCTTTCAAGTACATGCCAAAAAACCCATTGACATTTTAAAGCATATTGGAGCTTAACGAGCTTCTGAAAAGTGGTAGCTTATCGAAACTCATTGAGTCTAACCTTAAAAGCTTATCGAAGTCTAATGAGTCTCTGAAGACCTGATTGACTTTTAAGTACCTGAGAAATTGAAAACATTTTCTTATAAAATTTGCTACTGACTTTACGATGGATTAACATGCAAACTCATTGAAGATAACTTTAGAAGTCTACTGAATGATAATAAATCACTCTAGACGTCGAAGAACCGCACCTCTTGTGAGTTCACCAGGGCACTATAACAATGTAAACAATGTAAAAATACTGATCTACTCAAATCTTCTATTTCTAGTAACCTCCTTCAAAAACTTTCACGTCATGGTTTCTTCTGTCGGACTGTCGGACAAAATCATAGAAATTGTGAAAAGCACTTTTTTAAGTTATCAATTTAGGGTTATAGATGTCTAGAGATATGTTATCCTAAGAGTTTCCAATATAAAACAACTCAAAATAACTAATTTTAGTACATCGTAATTTGTTTTTGTTGTTAAATTTCGATTGCCCTAAACATCTTTCTCAAAGTGTCTACTAATCATTCTTCTGATTAATGCTGCTGTTTATCTGCACCAAGTGAAAGTCTAAATCAGAAAAAAAAATGTTGTGGGTGCACCAGGTGTTTTAAAATTTAATTCATTACGCAAATTAAGTCTGTTGACTATGAATTCTAATATTATTACTCTGAGGTAGGTAAGGTTCTCAATGGTATATTAAAGTCACTAGTAGAAAATAATTACGTTTGTTGTAGAAGTAAATAATTGAATTTTGTAAATACATACATCATTACAAAAATTGTCTCCACATGTAAAAAGTTTTAGTAGCTTTTTTATGCTCTTGGAATTCAACTAAGGACACAATTTGAAAGTAAAAAAATGCGATTAAATGGCATATTTATGTTAAAGGACAATATATTAGTTGAAATTAGCACAGAAGAGCACTAGAGAAATAAAAATGTGTTTTTTGTCTCCAATTAAACGTAAAAAAATATTAAAATTTTGGTTTTTGTCAATTATCTTTGGCACAACTTTGCCTCCGTTTAGTCTACTTAACAACAAAAAAAAACATTCTATATGTGACCACCCGGTATTCGACACAAGTTATGCATAAAACGCAAACCTGCTTGAACAAGGTTAAATCGAGAAGTGGCCAAAGCAAAAATGTGGGTTATTTTGCAAACTGGCAGAGCCTTATATGGATGCTTTATTAATATTCTCGCATCTGGTGACCGATTTAGTACGAAAGTTCAACGAATTTTTTTCGTCCAAGGTGGCCTATTGGATCTAACTGGGAGAAGTTATGTTTTTCTTATTGATGGATTATTAGCCAGGTAGAATAGAACCCACTCGAGTCGCCCACTCCTTTTATATACGTTATTGTGTGATGATGAATCAGTCAGTTGCACTGTTAAGTAGATTAAGGACACTTTCATTTTTTTTTGAAAATTTATTGAGAAATTCTTCGAGAATTTTATTAGTGTTTAACCAAAAACTTATGAAATATAGTTTAAGAGTGCATCAAGAAGAGGAAATTCAAAAAAATATTTATTAAAAAATCAAAGTTTTGATGTTTGAACACCACTTTTACTGTCAGTGAAGAGTCAAGCTGACTTGCTCCAAAACTTTGGATTGGGAATAATTATACAGAAGTTTTTGTGGTTTGATGTATTTGGTTAGTTCGTATTGTGTTTCTTTCAATTTAATTAAAAGTAACATTAACATTTTGCCGTATTACGGCTCATCAGAGAGGCAGGATAACCAAAGAACAAAACCTTCATTCCAATAACTATTACTGAATAAACAATTTACTGGAAAAAAGTGAAACTAAATAATTAATTTTTAAGGGCTATACAGGATGTCCAAAGTGGTTCTAAACATTTTTGCTCTACTGAACTGTAAAACAACAGTTACACGTCACACTGGGTGATAAAAGTCAACTATAAACATTTAGGGTCTCTTGCAAAGTTTCATTTGCTCAAACCGTTTCCCAGATATTCTTTGTTTTGGAAATTTTATCACAATTTTGAGATTTCGTATCTCAGCCATTTTTAGGGTATGAGCGACTGTAAAAAGCTCAAACTGTTCTTCTAGAACTGCTCTTTCAGCTCGTGCTAATCGCAACACGTTTAAACATGCGATCAAAAAATAAAAAGAAAAACTACGAAAATTTAAAATTCTCTGCCAGTTGTGATTGGTTTTACCTGGTGAGTGGGTGCAAACTTTTGATTGTTTTTTGGGGTCACCCTGTATAGCGCAGTTAATAATTTTTTACCTAATTTGGTTAGTTTGAAGTGTAATCTGGCTAAGCACGCTTCCTTCTTTCGCAAAAAATTGTTGAATTTTAAACAAGAGAAGTAGAAAATAACTTCTTTTTGGAAATTTTGCAATAAATATTGCCCTTAATAGCCAAATTGGTGAAAACGTCTCGATATATTAACCACAACACTCGATTAAGGTTAATTTAAAACATCAAAAGATTTTTGGGTTTTAAAATGTTTTGCTTGGTTTTGGTTTTTTGAGCGCAAAAGCGATAGAGCAAATTTTTCATTTTTTGACTACACATCAGTCAAACCCTGTATACTTAGATCAGTGGCAACTTTCAAAAAGACGATTTAGGTCAAATGAAAGAGAAATAAAGTGCCCTTTAATCTTCTAAAGAATTATTAAAATCGACTTAATCAGTTTGAAGAAACAAGAACTGAAGAAAGGACAAACATTTTGCAGTCCTATTCTTTTTGACGAGCAGTTTATTTGTCTGTCTAAAGAAGGAAACAAAATTTGAGTACAATAAGTTCAATTATTAGTCTATTAGTCTTTACTGCTTCCGTCACATCTACTTTTCCTTTATTACATACAAAATAACAACACTGCCTGCTTTGCCAATCTGAATTCTTAAGATATCAGGACTTGAGGGAGGGAGAGATAGGGATTAAGACAAATTTGTAGAAAAATTACAGACAGAATCAAAAAATTAATTATTTCTTAATTCTCTAAGCAGATGAAAAGTTTCAGACTTACTACTTACTATAGTCTATCCGGCGAACCTACGGAGTCTATATCCGGTCCGTTTTACAATATAATATCTTCTTCTCTCTCTAATATAAGGACTTCTCGGGTCTCATGTCTCGATTCACTTTTACGTACCTGTTTTACAGTGTATTGCGGGTCGACCAAAGTTGCCGCCCATTTTATTATTTTATTTTATTACTCCGTAGGTTCGCCGGATAGACTATAGTTACTTTTCATCCAAAATAAGAGCAACTAAAAACTTCTTTATTAAAGTTCTTTCAGAACAGTTCTAATTAAATATTTGTCGTTTATAAAGTCGAAAAACAAGTTAATAAAGCCAGATATAGTCAACAAAAGTGAAACAATTCAACACTTGGGCACAATACAAAACAAAACTCTTGTAGAATATTAAACAGGGTCAAAATACTGCAAAAGTGCACAATTCTCGATCTTTAACCGGATAAAACTGCTTAATCGCGATTACACACGTTCAATGCAGACGGTCCTTAACGGTACCAAAAAAAAATTGATTTCATTAAAAAAGCAGTGGCGCCCAAGTGAAATATTTGCGGTATCCTGAAATAAACCTTATTTTGAAAATTACCATACAAACGGATATTAATAACTTAAACAATGTCAAAGACTTAGGGTTGGGTGGGGCGTATCGACCGATGAATCATCGTCACCTGGAAAGGGTGAAATCGAGACTTATCGTCGACTCATTAAGCGATTAGAGGGCTTTGGTACCGGAAATCACTTATCACAAATTAGTTGTCAAGTGTGGTATTTCCGTTCAAAGGCATAAAAGCAGTGGATGTTTGTTGGAGTGCTGATTAATAAGTTGCATTATTGTTTACCAGTTCACACTAAGCATTCGTTTACCTCTAATTTGTTAACAAGAATTGATAATAAATTGTTGGTTTATGGAATTAGTGATATTTATTTACAGTTCGCGAAATGCCCCTCTGATAAGAGATGAGTGCAATAAATTAGTAACAAATAAAAAGTGGATAAACCAGTCATAAGTTTATCTCTGTTTGTCGTTGAGGTGGCTTGCTATTTTAAGAACCGATTTAACTATCTCAATTTTTATTTAAGACACCTTAATAAATTCCTGTTATTACATTTTAATGTGTGTAATTTAATTGAGGACCAAAATTCCTGAAATTGCCTTGAACAATTGTGAGAAGAGTTCTTCTTCTGGTCATAAAATAAATTTAGTCATAAATGGGGTTGGTGAACTGACCCCCACTAACGATGAGTCACAGACACAAAACTGAATGAATCGATCGCATTTTGTCTGAAAGGTCTCATTTACTAGCTGTGACCAAATGTGCGTGTCTGAGTGAGAAAACCCCCAAAAATTCAAGGGCCCCACCCTTGTAACTGTGCAATGACCTATGCACGTTGCAACCGTATCCCTTTGAGCCTTACCAAAATAAAATCAGACCTTCACCTGTAGAAAAATAATAAAATATCAACGGTTCACTTACCTTTTAATAGAAGAATTTAAAGGAACTAATGTAAAGAATAACTACACGGTTTGCGGTGAAAAAACCGTAATGATCACCCGATATGTGGAACCGGCTTAACAGCTGACTGGCAACTGCGATCAGCTCGAAATCTGACAGCTGACGGTTTGAGGGGCATTTGTGTGGTTCTCATTGGTTGTGAGGATGGGGTGGGGCGCACTGCGCAAGTTTCAGTGTCATTGTTGTTGACCGATCTGGTAAAATTCTCCCGGTTTGGTGTATTTCAACATCGTCATTAAATACACATGGAGAATGAAACATTAATATATTTTTTATGACACCCCTAGAAAGGAGACATTACCACCCTTATTTCAGTGAAAAAAGTAACAATTTCCTTCACAGAAAAAAGGCTACTTTTCTTCCAAATTTAGCTAAAAACTCCTTCTGTGACTGTCAGAAAATTACCCTCCTGCCAAAAGGAAGGAATACACCGTCGTCTCCACAATATCATGATATTAGAGATACCTACGTGGTAAAAGAAAAACCGACTATAGCTATAAATGTGTAACGGACAGAGATACATTGAAAATTTCATGAACGAGACAAAGACAGAAAACCCAATAAAACGTCTAGTAGGTGAAAATTGCGACGCAGTGTTGTCAAACGCCTATTTTCGACTGGATTACTTTTATTTACTTTACTAAATACTAATAATTATTTAATGATGCATATTTACCGGACGATTTAGAAGTAGAACTCCATTACACTTGTAAACGAAAACGTTCAATTTGTCAGAGGTAGTTTTATTATCGAAAATTGGAGTAACTTTTCATCATTTACATTCTTCATTGTATTACCAGTATTTCCATGTTGATCGTTTTAATTGGAATTGATTGCCACAACTGTTGGGAATTCAATTAGTTGAGTCCCAAATAAAGCAAACTAAGAAAAACACGATGGACGATATTATAGTAAGTACAGTAAGGCAACTAGAAATGCAGAATTTAAGCATCAAAGGAGGTTTTAAAGGTCAGAAAAATAATTGATTGAATATCATTTAATTGTTTTAATAGTATATTATAAACCTAGGGGTTTATATACTAGGTTTATATACTATTTTATGCACTTTAGAATGCGAGAAACTAAAAATAAAAAAAATTACAAAACTAACAGTGGTTACAACGGTACTCTCGTATTACTGATAGTTGTTATTGATTGTTGTTGGCATGGTGGATTCACTTAAAATTTATTGTGCCCTCGCAGGGATTAAAAGTGTCTCTTTTATCCCTCAAATGAGGGATTAAAAGTGCACTTTTAATCCCTAAAGTGCATAAAATGTATTTCTTGTCCCAATTTGTTGAATTTTGTTGGGTATCTCCGTTACAAAAGAAATACAGAATAAAAGCAATACAAAAGATGGTTTTTACAATATTTCCATATTTACCAATATCTAAGGTACTATGAAGATATGATTAAAAATAAAATTAAACTTACTTCAAATGACAAATTTGGACACTAACACAGTATTCTTTAATTAAGATAACCTGTCTGCATTATTACTCCATTCGATTGTATTAATTTCAAATATATAGGGTGTGTAACCCGAATGGACATTTTTTTAGCTGTTATGTATAGACAACGACCAGATTTTTTCTGGAGTTCAGAGCCCTGTAACCCTTTTGGCAAAACAGCAAAGATTTGCACTATTCACACAATAATGAGACTGACTCTAGGAAATGGCTTACCCAAATGTAGAGAGATCTCCACTTAAAAGCTCTTTTGAATCTAAAGGGATTCGTATAGATCATATAGTCAGTTCTATTGAAGTTGTTGTAATTTCTAGTAGTGTATCTGTAGTTGCGTACCTACATTGCAAAGAAATAGCGAAGATTATATTAACTATAGTTTAAAGCAAGGTAACACTACAACTTCCATTGTGTCCAGTTGCCAAATGAAATGTAATGTGATATTAATGTGTCCCATTTTGATCAAACTGATAACAATATCATGGTTGCTGAGTAATTCAAATTGTTGCATTTTGCAGTTATGTTAGTTTTTTTGCATTTGTTTTATTGGATTTTCTGCCGTATGCATTGTTTTATTGGATTTTCTGTCTTGCGGATGCTATTTTTTCTATACAAACATTTTGTGGACAGACGAGCTTCTCCAGGGATGGAGTAATCAACACAACCAAAGGGCTAAAAAATTTTCATGTTTTTAGCAGCACCATCATCATTCATCAGTGTCAATGTATTGTTGAGAATTCTGGAATATCATCTATTGAAGCCAGTTTCTATCTTCCACCGTTTAAGTGAACATTTTCTGGAGTTTTACAAAATAACTGAACATTTTGATAATCTACCTATGCTAACGTACTGAAAATGTTGGTGCTAACTTCAATACACCCCGTATTATAACCAGGGTTATTTATAAAACTGGAAAGGCTATTTATTAGACTCATAAATTATAAAAACTTTAGTGCCTGCATCTCAGAACACTGTTATACCCACACCCCACTCTCTATTACTTTAAAAGCTACCCTTTAGGAAAATTGAAAATTTCCATATAAAGTTTTATGTATCAAGGACATTAAGTAAAGTGATTAATTCGTTCAATTGGATGACGATTGAAGTCCTTAAGCAACTAGAAATTAAAGCATAATGTAATGCCTTAAAGATTACAGATTAGGCTATAATGTAGGAATACAACGATTATTAGATTATGTTCATTAATTATCAGTGAATCATAAGTGAAAATCCAAATAATCACCAAATCTATTTGTATAATGTCATAAACACAAATATCAATTCATCGCATATCTTAATGAAATTGCTGTGCATAATATGATCAATTCTATGTACTGATTGCTTGACATGTTGGCGAGGATTCGCTGTACATGCAACCGATTTGATTTTTAGGAGCAGAATTTTGAAATAGTATAATACCTATGTCTGTACACCGTTGTAAATAAATGTAGATTCTATACAGAATCTTTAAAAATCTGGACATTAGAGAGAGAGAGATTAATATAGCAAATAATTTGTCTAGTCAAGTAACATCTGCCTGAACTAGGCATTTGTAAAATGACAGTAGCATAGAAAAATAGCCATATTTTAAGCAATGAATACAAAGAATAAATAGTTTGGATACTTCTCATAGTACTTAGTAAATGATTAGACAATTATATCTAAAATTGCTTTATGCCTACAACAGATCTGACTGTCAGGGGTAAAATGTACATAAAAGAAGTAATTTTTTAGCTCTTGGATACAAATAATGTCATTCTTCATATGGAAAGCTAACATCTTTTCAAATTACATCCGGTACAAAAGTCAAATGAAGATGACCCAGATCAAAGAATACAGTTTTGCAAAATTTTAATGATCATAAAGTATCTTTTTGGAAAAGAGTCTACTTTTACTTTATGTGAAGAAAATAATACAGGCCAAGAGAATCCTCAATGAATAAAAGGAATCATAAGCAAAATCGAGAGAATATTCACGTATGAGTTGGTATAGTCAGGAATCAAAAAATTAGATACATTAGATAGAAAAATATTTGGTTTTTACAATAATAAATTCTTTTCCAGATACAAAAGAATCCAAGAGTAATCAACGCAAACCTATATGGTTCCGACAAAATGGAGCTCCACCCTAGTATTTGGTCATTGTTCGATGGATTGGAAGACGTGGTACCATTGAGTGACCGCCGAGGTCTCCAGACTTCAATTTGATAGATTTTCTTTTTTGAAGACATCTTAAAAATGTAATATACAAAAATTAAACCCGACAGTATTGAAACCTGTAAAACAGAAGGTATAGAGTCCAGTACAACAACATCTCACCAGATATTTTACAGAGTGTCTATCAGCTCTGATCGTTTTGTAATATACTGTCAAATTGAAATAATATAAAGTCTTTAGCAGTAAGACGTTAAGTAAGTTGTTTTTGGAACACCTCTTGTATACATGATTTTAGTATCAAGTTTTTTCCATCATTTCTACAAAATAATTGATCATTTGAATTACCAATCAATAATAATTCACTCTTGCAGCTGTAAGCATTTGCTGCCATCTGTGTAGTAGCTTGTTGACTGAGAAAAACGTTTTCATTTACAATGTAATTTCAGGTGCCAAATGTTTCCTAACATTTAATCAAAACTAGCGAGGCATTCCAATCGATCTTCAATGATGAAGAAATCACAGACCAATTTCCAGTATGGATCCTATTTCTGGCAAGATAGAAAACGCCGGTTAATTTATTACCGACTGTCCGTACCGCCAATAGGCACGCACATTTCATTCCTGACAAAACAACCGAAAAACAAATAATTGTTTTGCAACAAAATGTCCAAACCGATGCCGGTGTGGTACGCGGATACACCGATATCCAGACGATCAAAGCGATCCAGACGCGCCCGAATTAGTAGGCCGCGTCTCGCCTAGCAAATTATTGTTTTTTCCAGTTCGGTCATTTGTTTTACATTTGGTTCCGGGACTTTACGGGTAGTGACTAGTGACAAGTGACGGTACTGACGATGACCGCCAACAAGCCAAACGGAGTTAACCTCACATTTGGGCTGGAATGTAAGATATTACGTCAACTTATGATTCAGTCGATATTCTATCAATAAATCAAAGAATTTTGATCTTTTCTACCTCGAGAAAGTGGTGATGATCTAAACACAAAATAGCCAAACTTTTTCCAGTTTTTCGCGCTTATATCTTCTAAACTCAACATATTTAGAATAGCGCTGCATATGATACGCGCGTTATAAGTCCAAAATTGTTGCCATCTTTGCCCTTTACATGTCATCACAATATTCGCTAATTCTTAAATATATCTTCAAATGACCTTTCAAAATATCGATTAAACACTAAATTATTTTTTTTTGTCTACAAGAACTATTAAAAAACTATCAAAAACTGTACACTGTAGGCATCCAAAAAACATATTATATTTTTGCTTAGCTTAGTCTTACCTCCAATGTTATTTCGAGAAATATACAAAATTTACGAGACTGCAAATATCCACACTTATATTCAAATTTACGACTTTACGTTGCCGGTTTGAAGTGAGTCATTAAAAGGAAAATAGTAAAACTAACTATCGTTTACGTTTTTTTAAAGATGTGTTTTGTTGTTTTAAAAATACATTTCTTTGGATTTCTCTTTCATGTAACTCCATCGATACTACTAGTACAGACTAGTAATTGCACTAAATAGAAATCTCTAATTTTGATTCACACAATAAACTACTCCAAACAAAAAAAAATTGAAGGCAAAGTTAGGAAAGCAATAAAAATATCAAAATTTGGTAAATTTGTGGAGAAGATTTATTAAAACAATAATCAGCGAAGCTGAAGGATTTAACTGATGATGTTTATATAAATATTTCATATAGGTAATAATTTTCTATAAAGTTCATAAAATTCGAAAATTTACCCATTTTTTTTTAACTAAATCATTGAGTTAAGGAAACTGCTTGGAACACAAAATATTTTCTTAATGGAAAGGTAATATACGATCGAGTGTTAACAAGCTGGAAGCATTTGAGATGAGGGTATGCTGCGCATTCCATGGACCGATCATACCACCAATCAAGAGGTGTTACATAGAATGAACAAAGATCGAACAATTCTCGAGACCATAAAAAAGCAAAAGACTGCTTACCTTGGCCATGTCATAAGACAGGACAAGTACAGATTCCTACAACTGTTTATGGAGGGAAAGATTGAGGTAAAACGTGGTCCCGGACGTAGAGAGTGCTCTTGGCTGAAAAACATAAGGGATTGGACAGGCTTAGATTCAAACTCCCTAATAAGAAGAGCCCAAGACAGAGACGATTTTGCCAGAATTGTTGCCGATCTTCATTGAATGGAGAAGGCACTTCAAGAAGAAGAATATACGATCAAGATTTCTTCTCTACATAATCACTTTGATGATTGAGACTTAGATTTTGTCATATTATTGAAAATGCTTTAACCTCTTCTGATAGCTTCTTTCAGCTGCTTGTCAGTTTAGAAGCATAAAAGCTTCTTTAGTTTACCTTGGGTTTATGTGCTACGTTTTCAAATTATTTTATCATTGTGAAGAAGTTCAAAAAAGATAAGAGAACTTGCTCAAGGCATTGTTCAGTGAGCCTGGATTAGAACAAATTTCATAAGCCAGCATGCCTCTTTTGTTGTAAATAGCAGTTCGTAATTCATAGTTTACATTTGGCGGCAGAATTTTATAAAGACAGTCATGTTTTTGAGAATGACATTGACAGAGTCTGGATCTGCAAAATACAATAATTGTGTACTTGTTTCAGAAGTGGGTAGTGTTAACAATATGTTGAATAAAACATGAATCAAACTGAAGAAAATACAAAATTAACTTACTTTTCTACTTTTTCACAGCATATCTTCTGTTAATACCAAAACAATTCACTTAGATTTGGAGCATGA
Organism: Ips nitidus; assembly: GCA_018691245.2. NCBI lineage: Eukaryota > Metazoa > Arthropoda > Insecta > Coleoptera > Curculionidae > Ips > Ips nitidus. The sequence goes on from CM042788.1 coordinate 5,261,533, forward strand.
TGAAGAAGAGATGAATGTTTACAAACTTTAATAGACAAAAAGTGAATTTTCCAAAATATAACTTACTCAAAAAATACAAAATCCACTGTTTTCCTATGCTACCAAATCGCAAAAGTAAGTTTCTCATACTTTTAATTACTTTTTAATCAGTAGGTATTCATTTTGAAGCAGGGCTAGTAGAACATGTACTGAGATCTCTTCACCCTGTAAACATCTCCTAAAGTCTGGGTTGAAGATTCTCAGCCATATTGAACACTGATATTGTTTAATGTGATAATAATGACTGATCAAGAAGTCTGTCACTGATGTTTTTGGTTAAATGAAAAACAATAGTGGTGCATTTCTGAGACTAATCCAATTCTGAGAATAATATCAAAGGGGTTTGCAAAATCGAATTCGATTCGATTTATGACGCAAAGAAAGAAGATTTTCCGGATCATTTGGAAAACCTTGTACTTCTAGTTGATTATGATACAGAACAGCTACAGTAAAGTTATACGGAATTTCTGAATATAGAGAAATCCAGTTGATACAACCAGAAGTCAGTATAGAATTTTTTTACTAGAATAATTATATTTACGCTTAAAAATGAATAAATTGTAGACCCTATTGGTGCAAATCATGCTGGAGTTATACAACTCTGAAGAAAGCAAAAAAGAAACATTAAACATCACAATTACAAACCCTTAGCACATAATAAACACATAAATTCAAAGACTATCCAAAGAAAGATTTTTATAGATATAAAGCAAATTATTTTAATGTTGTTTGTATTAGATTCCTAATCTATAAACATCACATTTATAAAAAGACACTGTTTTGCGTAACAAAGCCAGCACGACCACCCGATTTGACATATCCAGATTTATGGCGCTCCCCCAAATACCAACTGGCAATGACTCCTGATTATCTTTCTTTATTTATACGGTGCGATTAGATCAGTAAAATCCTATTTCATGCACTGCAGCTTCACACAAAGCAAGCAAAAGCATCTGTAAGTAATCATTGATGCATCTTAAAACTGGCTTAGAATAGTGGAAACATATGTAATGTCCGGTTAAGTTGGTGATGATACACGGAAGGGAATTTTTTCCAAAACATTTACGCCATAACGTTGTTATTTTTAGTTCCTTATTGACCTAGAAAATCGTTCTGCTAAGTGCTGAGAAAATCATAAAGTTGAACCTTTATAAATAATCTTAAGAGAGGTTTGGATACGTACATAAATCAGCCACTTAAACCATCTTTGACATAAAGTATAGGATTTCCGTTACAGTTTACTTTTAGAATACAAACTAAATAATTATACATGTTCTACATTGACTATCAATGTTGGGCTGAAAAATACTTAACAATAATCACCTTTTTAGGTCTTGGCTCCTGATCTGCAAATAATGCGACTCTGCTTATTCAGATCTCCCAAATGGGTAGAGTCAAAACGGAACATTGCAGTCCTACGTCGCCATTTGGAAAAAAACCGTTTTACAAAACTTATCCGTTTCACCAAACGTCCCTGAGGACGAAAGGAAGGAAACGCCGTCAGAACTTTACTTTACCAATCAGGAGACGTCGTTCTAGTGAGGAAGGGTTGCGAATGATGGATTTGCTGAGGAGTTTTTATACTATGACCCAGGTTTGTTATTACAAAAGTCTATACCATATTCTATTAGCAATTTTCAAAAGCTTCTTGAAGAAGAATTTGTCTTTAAAGTGGTAATTGATGATGAATAATTAATTGCGTTAGGGAAATACAACAAAATATTGTCACTTTTAAATTGTGATCCGTTTAAATTAAATTATAGTTTTCTACCAAGTGGTTTGATCTTTAAAACGAGATTTCAGTAAAGATTTTTATTAAAGTAATAAACGTACGTCTCGTTTAAATTGTTGGCCCAAAAAGTATTTTCTACGACCCTTATAGAAAATAAATCTTTTCTCCCTCATTTGAGGGATGAAAATGGCACTTTTACACCGTGGGGAGTAAAGGGAAGTCGGACACTCTGTCAAATAAATTATCTAGAAATAAACTTTAAAAATTTACAAGATTCGTATTTTGTAATTTTCTGCTAAAATCAAAAACAAGTCTGTTAAAAGGATGATAAAAATTCAATCCAAATGCTGGTCAAAATGACAAGTTTGTTTTTGACACAAAATTGTTAATGTCAATAATGAAAATAATTCAAAATAAAATACTAAAATAAAATCGAAGCCACAAAACTGTTCAATTAAAGAAAATAAGTGTGAAAGTATTAAATTTGTCAAATTTATTTCGACAAGATTTTGCAGGTAAGCATAGTGTTTTTAAGAATTTAATACACTAGTGTGTTAAAAGGCCTTTAATCCTCCTTAAGTATTAAATCTTCAGAATATACTGGTCGTGGATAAGCAATTTTAATCATTGAACAATCACGTAAATGTCTTAATTTGCAAAGGTTATGCCAAATTTTACACAAACAAACAAGGCGCCTTTAACATTTCAATTGTTAATTTCGGCCAGAATACATAAATAAACATGGTTGGGATTTATCGGCGGCTATTCCAAAACGTAATTATATTTACAATTACTGTTTTTATTACGACACACGGTTTAGTGCACCAGACTATACAGGATGTGCTCTGAACACGAACCAAAAGGAATTTCTTGCTTCAAATTTCTAAGCTATGTATTATTATTAGGAGATTTAACGTTCAGATTATTACCATCGATTGATCAAAGGGGAAGTTTATTTGACTTATGGACTGGAAACTAGTCGGATTCGAGTTTATTTTCCTGTGTGTCAATCTATAATAAGTAATAAGCTCAGAGACGTCTGATTGCGAGCCGCAGTTGGATAGTTTCATATTTCAAACACTAACAAATCGGCTTAAAACGAGCATTTTTGCTCTATTTTTACTTAAAAACGTTATCGACGATTTTTTTATATAAATATTTAAAACTCAAAAATCGCTGCATATTGTAATTTAATTAAGAAAAAAACCGCCAAGGTCGCTTAATGTTTAGCTTAAAGTGATTTCATATCTAATGAAAATTTAAAAAGCGCGATTTAGTGTAAACTAACTTTGAAAGTGGTTTTAAATGAATATTCAGTCACTTAAAATTTCTGTCAGTATCGGGGCTAAAAATATGGTTCAATTTGAGCCTTAAAACTGGTGGAAAATTAGTTCAAAACGCTGCAGTATTGAATCCAAAAACGTGGAAAAACATTAGGAAGTATGATAAGAAAATATTGTAGTTGTTATAATTAAATTATGAAAAATCTTTCTTTTGCTTGAGCAGTGCAATTTTTGTTTATTTCATATCTCACATCTAAAACTTTCTGTAAATTGTCTTCGTCTGAACTTGTTAAAAAATTAAGAATAACAAGCAACGCAAAACTGATGCTTAGAAGAATCAAATTTTTTGAAAAATTGTACTCTAATGTGTGTAGAATGTCTATTTTTTTTTTAAAAAGTGTAATTATAAATTATATAATTTGAAAAGGACACTTTACCATAAATTTTTTATTCAAATGATTAAAATGTTTACTGATTTAAAAAAAATATTAATTTTAATACATTAAATCTGTTGGGGCTGTTCTGAAAGAATTTGTTTAATGATTTTAAAGAGTCAGTCACGTTAAATTTTCTATTTTTCATTAAGTTCATTATTTTGTATTTTGTTTTCTAGGGAAGCACTATCACCCTTGACTCGATCATATTCCGATTGCACACCAAGGCTACAGTAGTGATTCTGATGACTTTTACAGTGCTAGTCACTACCCGGCAATATGTGGGCAATCCCATAGATTGCATACACACACGGTAAGTATATTCAATTATGTACAGAGTTATACTGTTGGGCTATCAACATTTGGAAAATAAACGATCTTATTTATTAAATAAGAAAGTTATTCAGGATTAAATGAATTTGTGTATACATGGCTAAAGTCCTTTACATACTACACATGGCTAATTAGGTTTTGAAAAGCAGATTCGATGAGTTCAATGTGAGAGAAGTTACAGGAAAGTTCAAAAAGCAAAATGTGGGAAAACTTGTAAATAATGCAGGAGGGCAACATAAAGAAAATTCAAAGCCTTCGAAATGTGGCTTTACAAGAGGATGCTGAAAATTCAATGGTCGACAGAGTGATCAACAGGGTGATGATGGAAAGAATGAAAAAGCACTTGGAAGTAATGAACATCATCAAAAGAAGAAAGCTTGAGTCCGTTCTCCAAGGAAAAGTTTATGGCATGCAAAAGACCACCAGGAAGAAGAAGAATAGAGAATGAGTCATCATGAGAAGAAAGTCATCATAACCAGGATTATGGTCATTATTTGGAACTTGAAGAAGAAGAAGATGGCTAATGTCCTATTATTCATGTTTGAAGCCCTGCAGAAGCCAAACAATATTATTATACCGTTGGATAGCATATTTCATTAACTATCCATAGCTATGAATGTAAATGTAAATTTGGGACACTAAATTGACATTTTTGTAAAATCGGTACATTACAAAAAAAGTAGTCTTTTTAGGCCAAATTTCAAGTAAAAAACTTTGCGCAAAATAAACCATATCATATGACCGTAACCAGAAAAATGGCAATATAACCCAAAAAGACTCTTACCGTTTTTGAGTTACTTACACACAAATTTGTGACACCCAATACATCTAGATTCTAGATAGTGTATAAGTGACACCTAGCGTGGCTAGCCAGCACTATTACGAGACAATAGAACAGTGTTATACAGAAATAACCAACTCACCTTTCCACTTATACTTTTAGTTCGGTTTCACTAAAATAGATGGCCAATACCGAACGTTCGCTTTTTTTTTATAGGCACCTGTTGATAAATTTGAAACTTTTCCACAAAGTGTGGATTTCCACCTTCTGGTGCCTGGAAAGTATTTAAATTGCAGCAATCAAACTGGATTAATTGCCCCACTAAAATTTATCGCTCGTAACTCATTTTGCTTAATTTCCGACGACCGACATTATACACAAATAGAATTATGGAAAAGACGTAACTGCCCCGCCATTTTACAATCCAATTTGATTTACGTCTTGTTGAAGAGCAAAATTGCGTTTTGTGTCTGGATCTCCTCCTATTGTCCGCCAACGTTAATTATTAATAATTTTGTTTTAACCTCTGGAGGACAGTGAAACAATAATTCTGTTTTTCCGATCGACATTTATGTAGCAATGTGACACGGACAAGGAAAGTCACTTTTATTATTTACGACCATTGTTTTGCAATCATATTTATTAATAATGATTTGACTCATTTTCATATTTATGGAGTCGGTTAGAGGCGTTTTTATAGGCCGCGAATTATTATCGATGGCAGCAGCTGTCACAAACTTATTTCCAACATGTATGAAGCAAAAAATAATCTGTAACCTAATTCCTTAATGATTTTACAATCTGGTATTAATATCTCAAGTGTAATATCAATATCTGTTAAGCTCAACGTTTGCTAAACTCTTTCCTCCTCCCACTGCTAATTTTCCTCTTTCATTGACTCTTAGTAGTATACATTCTGTCAATTCCTTGTGTAAATATTGTGCTCTTTGGAGATTTTATGTTCCTTAATTTGGCTTCTTCTTCTTCTTCTTCTTCAAGTGCCTATTCGTTCCGAATATTGGCGATCATCTTGGATATGATGACTTTGTTCACGACTGCTTTAAGTAGTTCGGTAGGTAGTAGTTTTTGTATCATCAACTGTTGGACACCCTGGATATAATCTCTCTAATCCAGACAAGGTGTTTGGGATAGCAAAACCATGTTGTTTCTATTTTCCACCCTTCCTTTATGACAGCAGTATCTATTCCTTTTGTTTTTCATTAACCAGATTGACGTTACAAACTTGATTCCTTCAGTTTGAGTTTTTAATGTTTTTTTGTTAATAGCATTAGTTAATGACCATTTTTCAAATATGTTTAGCCTTTTCAGAATAATCTGATGTTTTTGGAAAAAAGTACAGTGGTTGTTGAAATTGCATACATAATTCTCTTTAACTTTTGGGGAGCTCTATGACAATATGTTTTAGACTCATTTTCCAACTCAATCCAATTGGTTGTAATTTGACTGAATGTCTTTTCAGTGGATATTTTACCGCATCATGTTGATCTCCAAATACTCTAAGTAAACCGCCAGTCTCCATTGCCGCAATCAATGGTGTGCTCTTGTTCCACTGTTTTCTACTGAGGTCCATATCTTTCTTAAAAGAAAAATGAATGGAGCAAAACTTACCTTAGAAAGTTGTAAAAAGTTGACCCTTTTGTATTGATGCTAACTCAAAAACATCAATCCAATCACGCTCCTCAAGTTTGACACATTTTGACGTGTGTTATCATAATTGTTCAGTCAGCAGTCACTCTTTCCATTGTTTCCTTTCCTTAAGTACCATAAGCCCCATGACTCTGCCCCCCCTGACTGGTGTTCTAGCACATGTACCTTGCAGAATCTCCCTGTTCTCGTTCTTTCGCAGATGACTCGTACTTTTAAATTCTCCAGCGTCCAATCTTATCACATATTTTCTCTCTCTACAGTTCTGCCCTTCTTCATGCCCATTTTGAAGTCCTTCACCTGTTTACCATCGAATTTGCGTTTCAGTCTTGTTGATCTCTGCAAGTGCTTCAAAAAATGATAAGCTCTGGACAAGATTGGAGTGCCATAAGATTTGGTAGTAAAAGTTCTTGTAATTAGTAACTATCAGCTTCCATCAGGTTATACAACTTTAATGGCATCTTCTGTTATGTTATTCGTCGTGTTCAAAGTTCTGTACCTTCCTTTTCTGGTGGACAGCCGAGTCCTCGGACATTATTAGCTTGCCCAGAGGCACCATAAGGGCTGAAATTTTGCAAATCCGCATCATGTTGATGGTTTTACTAGTTTCCGCAACTTCAATCATTTTTTTGCCTTGTAGAGTTGGCACAAGCAATTAAACATCAGTATTTATGATAATAGATAGCGTTCTGAATGATACTCTGTTTTACATCCGTATGAGCATTAACTTCAACAATATCTGGCAAGTGCACATTTACCACACCTGTAGTTTTAAGTCAGTTTTTTTAAATTACTTAGGGACATCCCTGAAGACGTTCTCAACACATTTTGCTGGATCCATTCGACCTTCACTGTGGTAGAGGCTAGAGCCAGATTGATTTCCGACCAGGATCATTACCCGGGGATCCTCTTCACAGGCAACCGTCCCATCAGACAGGTGCGCTATTACCAATGGGTGGCTTTCGTCTTATTCTTCCAGGTAAATTAATTTTAGATAAATTGTTTAAATGTTTCCAGTTATTTTGGTGTGCGCACGTAAATATCGGTGCAGTTAAAGGCGTGTCATCGGGTCTTCAAACGCTAGTATTTTTATCTTAAAAGTTCTTCGGTAGCGGTTGTGTTTTGAGAAGGTTTACGTTCGCATTTCCGGTGAGTAATAAATTTTAAAGGTGTAAACGCGGTTATTTTGGAACCGAACTGGACTTTTGTGTATTTGTTTTTAAAGTGCTGTTTATAAAAAAGGAGAACGTTTTAGCTAACGGACAATTTGTCTAAAAATATTTATAGTGTAAACCAAAAAAATCTTACTTGCCTACGAATTTTTCATTTTATTATAGATTTTTTTTCTTATTTAGTGACTGAACACATTCTGATCACAACATATGAGAATACGTTGCACATCTCTATTAAAATATATATTGCTATTTCTCCGACACTTCCAAGTCGATTTTAAGTACAAACTTAAGCTAAATTGAAGTTTAAATGTGACAGATCAGGTGCAAAATAACACAGTCTAAACTAAATCTATCTAAGCTGTCCTTAAACTCAACTTAGTCAATGTTGGGGAAACGGACATAAACTATTTTTGACGTTCTAAAGTCAAGAATTTGACTTCTCTGTACTTATTTTGAAAGTCGTATCTTTGACGGTTGAAATAGAGCTTCTTATCTTCTGACACTGAAAAAATTGTATTTTTGACAATAAAAAGCAAATTTTGACAATTCTTCTCTACTTGTCATTTTCATTTTTGCCTTTGATATTTTTCTCTAGTTTACTTACGACTCTGGTAGTTTAGAGTGAAAAACACCATGTTGGTAGGTAGTAGAGGTAGTGTAAAGCTACCTGTTTGTATACGCGATTGTGCGTTGATTAGCTTTAGTATAAAAATTGTTCAGTTCCATAAAAAATCTTTACAAAGCTGGTAAATGTGTAAAAAGATTTGTAGACCCTCATAATTCTGGTGTTGTGTTCAGTCGTAGGTAAAGTACATAGAGTTGTAAAGAAATTAACCAATTATGAAATTAATGTTCTTAAAATAATCATTTTCTCACTTCAAATGGGTTTTACAGGCGACTTTGTCCCTAACTGTTCTTTCAAACTATGTTTCAGGCAGTTTAAATTTTGACACCACTTTCCTCCTTGACTTTAGCTGATTTTGTAGTGCTTTTTTATGTTGTTACATAGGAAATTTAATGAGGATTCGAAAAATGTGCTTAAAACAGTAATTTTCTCACTCCAAGTGGGTTTTACAGGCGATATTCTCCTTGACTGTCCTTTCGAACAGTGTTTCTGGAACTTCAAACTTTGACACCGCTTTTTTTCCTGACTGAAGAATTTTGTAGTGTTTTTTTAGTCTGTTAGATAGGAAGTTTAATGAGGATTCCAAAAATGTTCCTAAAACAGTAATTTTCTCACTCCAAATGGGTTTTACAGGCGATTTTCTCCCTGACTCTCCTTTCAAACAGTGTTTCTGGCACTTCAAACTTTGACACCGCTTTTTTCCCTGACTGAACCAAATTTTTCAGTGTTTTTTTAGTCTATTAGATAGGAAATTTAATGAGGATTCCAAAAATGTTCTTAAAATAATCATTTTCTCACTCCAAATGGGTTTTACAGGCGACTTTGTCCCTAACTGTTCTTTCAAACTGTGTTTCTGGCAGTTCAAATTTTAACACCACTTTCCTCCTTGACTTTAGCTGATTTTGTAGTGCTTTTTTATGTTGTTACATAGGAAATTTAATGAGGATTCGAAAAATGTGCTTAAAACAGTAATTTTCTCACTCCAAGTGGGTTTTACAGGCGATATTCTCCCTGACTTTTCTTTCAAACAGTGTTTCTGGAACTTCAAACTTTTACACCGCTTTTCAACTTCAGTAAATTACTTTACTGAAGTTACTGTCTCATTCATGCATAACATGTTTTGCCAACACTTTGTTTCTCCATCAAAAGATGTAAAGTAGTAATGTCCGGTTCTTGAAGAATATTGTGTATTTCATTCGGCTGAATTTCAAAGTCATATTTTACAGGAAAATGACTGAAATAATCAATTTACGTCAATGATGTTGAACAACTCAACAACAACTCTCGAATGTAATGAAGATGTAAACGCAAGATAGAATTTTTTGGCAAGTTTTCTGGAAAGATTTGAATTAGTGATTTTGAACTATTTTCGTTGATGTTATTAGATTTACAAACTTTTGGTGACTCAAATATTGTTTAACCGTCAGATTAAAGGTATTTTAAAGTTAAATGGTACTTTGATTGTGACAGATTGTGTAAAACTTGACTGTGATAAGTAGCATTTAACCTAAACCTGAACCTTTGATTCATACGACGGTTAGTTAACAAAAATGTTGACTAAAACATGGTTTTACAAATAAAAAGTAAATTTATAAAATACTAATTTAACTCGTCTTAGTCTAACTAGATCAATAATGTGACTTGTTACAGGTTTGGTGATACCAATTTAGTGTCAATAGTTTTTTCAGGATCAGTTTGAATGGAAATGCTGCTGAATTAGGAAATATATCTTTAGATCCTTATTTTTTTTATTAGAAACAACCCATTTCAGGTGTACAATGAACACTAATCATTCATTATCATATTGTGAAAAAGTTTACACTTTGTTCCTCTTGACTAGTCTTTCTTCTTGAAACAAATTTGTAATTCTCATTCTTGTGGATATGTAGAGAGTTTAATATAGTTTCTAATATAATGACAATGATGATTTAATTCAAATGAACTTTTTCCTGGAGTTTTTCCATCTCTACGAGATGAATGAACCAATTTTCCACGTTATCCACATAACGGTAATTAAGTCTCTTCTACAAGTTTCAGCAATGTTTCAGCTAGAAACCGGAAAATTTGTTCAGTGAGAATATGTTTGTATTTTTTTTATTTATACCCAACAGATTTCTACGAAGGCGTAGAAGGGCCACAGACGTTATTTTTCTTAAATTTCGACTTCAAACTCGGAAATTAACTAAATTCCGACTTCAAACTCGGAATTTAGTTGCAATGTTGTCAAACTGACAAATTCTACTATTTTGGCTCGAAGAGTGTTTTTGCAATGTTGACAAATTAACAAATTCTACTAATTAAGATCAAAGAGTGTTTGCAATGTTGCCAAACTGACTGATTTTACTAATTTGGTTTGAAGAGTATATGCAATGTTATCAAATTGACAAATTCTACAATTTTGGTTTGAAGAGTGTTTCCAATCTGTCCAAACTGACAAGTTCAACTGATTTCTTTGAAGTGTGTTTACTTGCAATGTTGCCAAATTAACAAACTCTCCTAATTTAGATCGAAGACTGTTTGCAATGTTGCCTAACTGACAAAATTTGGTAATTTGGTTCTAAAGTGTCCTTGCAATGTTATCAACTAACAAATTCTACAATTTTGGTTCGAAGAGTGTTTGTAATGTAACCAAGCTGACAAATCCGACTAATTTCTTTGAAGTGTGTTTGCAATGTTGCCAAAGTTAACAAATTTTACTAATTTGCTTCGAAGAATGTTTGCAATGTTGCCAAACTGAAAATTTTGTCTAATTTGGTTTGAAGAGCTTTTGCAATGTGACAATGTAAATTCTGAGTTCGAAGTCGGAATTTAACTAAATTCCGAGTTTGAAGTCGGGATTTAATCGAAATTTAACTAAATTCCGAGTTTAAAGTCGGAATTTAACTAAATTCAGAGTTCGAAGTCGGAATTTAAGAAAAAAAATGTTGTGGCCCTTCTACGCCTTCGTAGATTTCGGTTTTAAAAAAGGTATTGTTTTGAAAAAGTTGGAAACATCTACATTCTCTTTTATTACTGGACAACGAGAATGAAAATATACTAAATAGAAAGTTCATTCAAAACTTAATTTAATATAATAATAACTGTTCAAAAAATCCAGATTATTATCTAGAAGAAAAAAACAAAATGTTTTGTGTAAGTTTTTGTTTGGTTTGCATTCAAATTTACTAAATAAACCAGATAAATCAGTCTATTTACTAATTACAATGTGATTTCTCAAAAAAAAAAAAACATTAAGTTCGGTTCTGGCAACATCGGTCCATGTCTGATTCTCACCTCTCCAAATCCAAAAATACCTTCGGCAAAACATCGCTCGGACCAGTCCGACTCATCAAAGAAACGGCGTCGGTACAGGCGTCGTGACGGCAAGCCGATTAGGAGAATTCGTCCGCTAACTACCATAATCGGCACGTGCCGATCACGTATTGAATGGTACCGTCGATCGCTCGATTTGAGTTACGGTACCGCCGAAAATGTGCGTGTTTGAGTGGAAAGTTGACGCGTTTCTGACAGTTTCGACGCGTTTTTGAGGTTTGGGTTTCTTTGTTTTGGTTGTGGCAGTTTAAAATATTATGAAAAAAATATTTTGAGGTGCACAACTGGTTTTGTTATTGTTATTGCAACAATAATATACTCGTGTGTAACAATAAAATGAAATGCCTGGTCTAACAAGTTTCTCTTTGCCGATGCTTTGAATCTGTTTAGAAAAATAAACAAAAGTTCAAGAAATGTTTTGATTTGTGTAAGATATTACAATCACGTTGTAGGCACATCGTTGTTTGTACCAGATGGACTCAATGAAGGATGATTAGCAACATTTAATCAGAAGGCAATTAGGGTTTGAGGTTTTTATTTTAAACGAAGCTTAATATAGGAATTGTAGGAACAATTTTGCTAAAAAAGAGTATAATTTGACATTATTCCATTTCTGGATTAAAATTTCACTTTTCTAATCAACTTGGATCTAAGATAATATTCTGATTTACTTAATTACTGAACTACTGATAAAAATTGCAATTTTATTTGTTTGAAATAAATTCATTTATAATGCATTCAATACATTATCAATACAAAAGTTATGCATATAATATGTGATAAATGAGTTTTTTTTTGAGATTATCTACTAAGGTTTTTTTGAATTTCAAATGTAATGTGGTGAGTCTTTACAGAAAACGTTGTAACGATTGAATGTCAAAAATTGTCTAAATTATCAGTTTCTTGTTTGTGATTCCCATTTGTACTTTGTCTGTTTTCTAGATGTTCCTTGAAACTTAAAAACCGTTAAACCGTAAAATTTGGTTTAAAATGTGTTCACAATATTGCCAAATTGATTAATTCTTACAATTTGGTTCAAAATGGCAATGTTGTCAAACTCATATCATATCGATAGATGCTTGTGTCGTCAGACACTTTGTATAATACATGTGGAATGGAATTTTTTTAAAATTTTTACTTGCCTTAGGTAATAACCTATTCAACACAATAATTATAAAATATCCTATTTTAAACCTAACAATGCTATTTGCAATAATTATTAGATATATTAATAGCAACCACCAATATGTACTAAAATTCTTTTGAGTTATATTTTTCGCTCAATCTTTTGAAATCAGGTAGCTGACTAAATGTAATGATGTCTTGTTTGTATTTCTTGAAGCTCGTTCAGATTTTCAACACAATACCATTTAGTCCACTAGTAAACTTATCCAAGTAAAGAAATCTTGGTTAATTTAGTAACTTTGTGTATGTGAGTCAAAGAAATACTAAAAGGCAATACACAACAATATTTCATTTAAGAAGTCGTTAATATTGTGGTAAAGAAACACGGGAGTGAGGCAAAGAGTAGCGTCTTTTAAGATACAAAGTATCGGCAAAGCATCTGCGTTAGGCAATCCTGACCCAGTTCCTCTGCAATTGTTTAATCTGCCAAAACTCGACGAAAAACGTAGAAATCCCATCCGGAATCTAGGACAGCAACTTGTTTAAAAACTGAAATCTAAATTTAGATCACAACGCACGGCACCGAACGACCGAAAGCAAACTCTTCGGCACTTTCCACCAAAAAACTGATGAACCAATTAACCGCTTCTTCGGATTCCTCCAGAATAGAATGCCTTGGAACGACCCGTCCTTAAAGTGCCTCAAACTAGTGTTTCGACTAAATATGTGTAGACGAAAGGATCGAAACACGTGACCGAAACAGTACTACCTGGCCATTATGCCCGAGCGATCGAACGAACTATTCCGAAACTGCCTTAATCCAAAATGTTGGATATCTTCAGAGGGTTAAAGTCTCTCTTGAGGGTCAGCAATATCCACATAGATTCGCCAGTTTTTAGGTTGCATTATTCCATTACGGTGTCAATTTTGATTGCTTTTTCTTTGATTGTGACCACACGTCAGTACGTGGGCAATCCCATCGATTGCATCCACACCAAGGAGATTCCCGAGGATGTTTTTAACACTTTTTGCTGGATCCATTCGACGTTCACTGTCTCAGTTAATAAGCAGGAACCTTACGCCAAGATGTACCTTCCTGGAATTCGAACCACTCACGATGAAAAGGAGAAGAAAGTGTACAAGTATTATCAGTGGGTTAGCTTTTGTCTATTTTTTCAAGTAAGTTGTTTCAGGAAAAAGCATTTGATATATTTTAAGTAATTAACTAGTTATTTGGAAAAAAACTACTTTTTGCGGGTATTAATGCAGTTTTTGCTTTATACAATAGTTCCACCCTTAATGTGTTTTCAATTCTACCCCAATAAGCCAATTCAATACGAATAAAAGAAACGCATTCGAAGCAGATCGTCTTTTTGCCTTTTACACACCAATCTAATAAATTACTGTCGGTTTTTTTACTAAATCCACTTTAGTAAACTGGTTTAGGTTATTACAAGAATTAGTTTAATTAAAAGAAATATCTATATTCAGTGAGGATGTAATGACAGCTATTACTCACAAAGATGAAGTTTGTAAATTCATAGAGGGAGTGATAGTTATTACATGCTAGCAGAATACTGTACTTTTTCTACGTTGTTTTTTTATCAATGTTTTGCTTCTCCAATCTATAAAAAAATTATGTATTTGCTTGCAGACTTCTTTGGGAGCCAGCAAACCGTTTTGTCCTCACAAAAATTGTTTGCTACACTTTTCAGAACAAAGATTGTCAAGTCCAAGTAGCAGAATTGAAAAATGTTACCAGTTATTAGGGTTGCCGAACAAAATCTGTTGTTGTCACCGATTACTTGTAGATGTGGCAGCGTTGTTATCACAAAAATATTTTAGATGTGTTGCCATTTTAGTTGTAATTTTTTCCGCAAGCCTCTACGTTAGATAGTTTCCCAAACTGACCTTACACTCTTAATTGGGAGTCATGTCATGTCATTAGATAGGAAATTTAATAAGGATTCCAAAAATGGGCTTAAAACAATCATTTTCTCACTTTTACAAGTTTTACAGGCGATTTTCTCCCTGACTGTCCTTTCAAACTGTGTTTCTGGCAGTTCAAATTTTGACACCACTTTCTTTCTTGACTTTACCTAATTTTGTAGTTCTTTTTTCTGTCGTTAGATAGGAAATTTAATGACGATTCCAAAAATGTGCTTAAAACAGTAATTTTCTCACTCCAAGTGGGTTTTACAGGCGACTTTGTCCCTAACTGTTCTTTCAAACTGTGTTTCTGGCAGTTCAAATTTTCACACCACTTTCCTCCTTGACTTTAGCTGATTTTGTAGTGCTTTTTTATGTTGTTAGATAGGAAATTTAATGAGGATTCCAAAAATGTTCTTAAAACAGTCATTTTCTCTCTCCAAGTGGGTTTTACTTTGATTTTTTTCCTTGACTGTCCTTTCAAGCTGTGTTTCTGGAAGTTCAAATTTTGACACAACTTTTCTCCTTGACTTTATCTGATTTTGTAGTGCTTTTTTATGTCGTTATATAGGAAATTTAATGAGGATTCCAAAAATGTGCTTAAAACAGTAATTTTCTCACTCCAAGTGGGTTTTACAGGCGATATTCTCCCTGACTTTCCTTTCAAACAGTGTTTCTGGCACTTCAAACTTTTACACCGCTTTTTTTCCTGACTGAACCAAAATTTGTAGTGTTTTTTTAGTCTATTAAATAGGAAATTTAATGAGGATTCCAAAAATGTTCTTAAAACAGTAATTTTCTCACTCCAAGTGGGTTTTACAGGCGATTTTCTCCCTGACTGTCCTTTCAAACAGTGTTTCTGGCACTTCAAACTTTGACACCGCTTTTTTTCCTGACTGAACCAAATTTTGTAGTGTTTTTTTAGTCTATTAGATAGAAATTTAATGAGGATTCCAAAAATGTTCTTAAAATAGTAATTTTCTCACTCCAAGTGGGTTTTACAGGCGATTTTCTCCCTGACTGTCCTTTCAAACAGTGTTTCTGACAGTTTTGACACCACTTTTCTCCTTGACTTTACCTGATTTTGTAGTGTTTTTATGTCATTGGATATTCATTATTCATTGGATCTTTGTATTATTCTTTTAAATTTTATACATCAATTTTGAAGATATTGTGGTGTGATTTTTTGGCAAAAGTCTACCTACTATGCGTTTACAGGAAACACGCTAAAATTCACGAGCCTAAAGTGCAGCAATAAGTGGCAGACGGCCAACCAAAACATGGATCAATGACCGTTCTAGGAAATTGAGTATTTTTGAATTCTCCATTTAACCGATGGAATCAGTTGTCTGAAGGTACCTGAATACCACGCCACATCTGGATAAAACCCTACATACACTATTTCTGTCCTATAATCGGTGAGAGATCGTAAACCTTTCGGTGGGTGTAAAAAATCGTCCAGAAAACGACCTACCTGTTCTGTTTTATATCGTTCTCTTTTAAGATTTATTAGTTTCACCCAATTAAGCTTTGCATAAATTAAAATTGTTTAAATTAACGCGTACAAGGCCCCAAACACGGTGGAGTTATTTACAACTTAATTGATTAAGGTTGCGGTGTAATTATTGAGAAACTCGTGTTTTTGACGGTTCGTTGATTCTGGATAGTTTTTCTGTTCGGGAAAGGACAAGCTTCCGAATTCTGATACACTCGGTAGTGCAAGCTTGATCCACTATTTATTTGATTTTAACTGCCAAGCAGTTAATAATAGATCGGATTAGTTGGAATGCTTGTTGTTACAGTGTCATTATGTCAGTTGTCAGACGGGGCAAAGGCAAGGTTTGTTTGTTTTTTAAAACCGGTTTGCGGTAATGTACGTTTGCTTTTGTGGTAGTTGGAACAAATTACTTTAGCTATTACTCCTCTATTACATCTACAATATGTGTCTGCTGCCATTCTTCTGATTTAAACCCAAAACAGGAAGCAATGCATTGAAAAGATAGTTTGTACTGTCAATTCACAAAAAATAGTTGGTACAACAATAAGTACTAAGTTTCATAAAGCTGAGAAACTAAGTTTAGAATATTTATTGTTTCTTTATGCTGGATACTTACACCAAAATGAATTGTTGAATAAATATAATAAAATATCGCATTTTTTTAAGCGTTTAAAATAATATTGGTTTAGTATCGTCTCTTTTCTTTTGAAGAACTGCTTAGGTAATCGTGGGTTGAGGAGGTTAACAGAAACACCCAATTAACTGTGGTGCGACGTTTGGTGATCTAATTGTCGCTTTTTCTGAATTTGAGGTTCTTTGGTAAAAATCTATAAACTTTGCTGTGCATAGGAAACACTTTTGGAGCAAAAAAATGGCATTTTTCCAATTTTTGAAAAGTTTAAAGTGCTCATTTTACCTTATTTGAGGTCCTTTGGTATAAATATAATCTTTGCTGTGCATTGGAATCATTATGGAACAAAAGAAAAATTTGCCAAAAATTCACTTTTTACCAAAACCGTCATTTTTTGTATTTTTGAAAGGTTGTAACTTTTTTATTTGAACTCCTAACAATTTCGCTAAACCGCCATTAGAAAAGGGGTAAAAAATACTACAAAATGAGCGAAAACTCGCCTCTCTAGCTCCTCACGTTACCGAGATATTGAACCTTAAAAAGTACTTAAAAAAGGCCCCAAATACTAAGTCATACTCATAGGAGTAATTTAGGGTCAAAGCAACGAGTGTCACAAAATATGTTATTTTATGGTGAAGGAACTTTGACGCCCTCTAGCAGCCAAACGACGTTATCAATCAACTCGAGGGGGGATATTTTTGGAAAGCCTCAAGTCTGCTCTATCTTTTGTTTTCTATAATATTTTGACGTATCTTGTCAAGTAAGGGAGCAATTTAGGGTCAAAACAACGTGTGTCAAAAAATATGTGATTTCATGGTGAAGGAACTTTGACGCCTTCTAGCGGCCAAACGGTGCAATCAATCGAATCATGGGGGGATAGTTTTGGAAAGCCTGAAATCTGCTCTATTTCTTGTTTTCTATGACATTTTGACGTGACCCCCCATTCTTTCAAATTTTTTGAAAAATGAAAATTCTTAAATTGCTTTTTTTGTGATTATTTCACCTAATTTGAGGTCCTTCGGTATAAATATGCCCTTTGCTGTGCATTGGAACCTTTTTGGAACAAAATAAAAAATTGAAAATTTTGTCAAAAAATCAATTTTCTCAATTTTTGAAAGTTTCAAAGTGGTTATTTCACCTAATTTGATGTTCTTTGGTATAAATATACCCTTTGCTGAGCATTGGAACCCTTATGGAGCAAAATAAAAATTCGCCAAAAATGCACTTTTTACCAAAACTGCCATTTTTTGTATTTTTGAAAGGATTGAAAGACTTTATTTCTGGAGTCAGATATCGTGCAGATGATATTGTTCAAATATGTGGTACCGTGATCCTGTGAGAAAAAAAAAACAAGAAAAAATTGAGACAATGACAGTTCCAACACTGACTCTACAAACCAAAAGAGTGCCAGATGTTACTGGAAGAGTGTTAAGGTTAATCGCCAGTCTAAAATTAGCTTGAAGAAACTTATAGCCGTATCAACTTCACATTACAATTTTAAAAGTTAAGTGGAAGCAAAAGAGATCGTATGTGGTTATTTAAGAAAGAAAATCATGCCAAATGTAAAACTCTTACAACCCCCAAGGTTATTTAAGGTATTGCTGTGAAATAGTTATTTGCGCAACTAGGGAGGAAAGTGCAACTTTTGCAAAAAGCAGTGCAACGTGTGCAAAAAGCAGTTTACTCCAGAGTTAAATACTATGTTAATACCTGACTGAAAAAGAAGGTGCTGTTACTAAAAATGACAATGACAAATAGACAGTGTGACTTTTACTGGTGGCACTTTTCTTCCCTAGGGAGGAAAATACTTTCAGTGTGTCTGGTGGTTTCACTCCCTAGGTAGTAAAAGTGATATTTTCGTCTCTCAAATGAGGGAGAAAAATATTATTTTCTATAGGGGTCGTAGAAAAAAGGTTTTACTCAGTGCAAGCAAATCTATCCTAGTGCTATTTGATCTATACTCTCTCTTTATGGTTTGGGTTTTTTAAACGGTTGGAACCTTGCTGTATACAGGTGTTTAATTTTCTTACAGTCACAGTTGAACTTAATCACAACAACAGACATCTTCTGACAAGTAGAATATGCCGGGTGTTAAGTTCTTCAAACAACATTACTAAAATACTAATGTTTTAGAAAAAAACTACAGCTAGTTAATGATGGTCATATTCAAAAAGCAGAATGTGCAGTCTAAAGCAACTCAGGTCTCCAAAATCCAAAATGGCCTTTACTGGTCCTGTCTTTGACAGAAAGGTTGGTCTTCTTCCCTAAAGCACATGGCATCATATACAAGTTTGAAAACCAAAGAACTTTCATCCAGTGCTTCTTTAGAATGGGCAGTGTTTATCTCTATTGTGCTGGGGTTGAATCTAGTATTCAAAAAATTTCAGGAAAAAATTTGTCTTTTAACTGGTCAAACAAAAAATTGCTCGTTTCGGTCCAGATGTTTGAAAAAGTTACAAAACAGCCATTACGGTGTAATCTAAACTAAATATTTGGTTGTTGCGAATAGGAAAAGTTGTCGTTTGATGTTTTGGATTTTTGGACTTCATCGGGTAAACCTCCAAAGAGTTAGCAAAAAGTATCCGATTAAGGGCACCACCCTGATGAAGACATTAATAGTCACTATTTGCGAAAAATATGTAACTAACTGTTCTGTCTGTTTTTTCCAATTATTCCTGGTCAAGTTAAGTTTCAAATGGTCAGAACGATTTTATGTCTGGTGTACTTTAAAACGTCCGATAAAATAGTGTAGAAAATGTACAAACATGACAAGAAACGCATTTAAGAGAGTCATTTTATGTTAAAACCTGTAAAAGAAATATTAAAGCTATGCAAAGAGAAACAATTGATGGAAAAGGCTAAAATTGTAATATAAGAGTAAATTGTTTATATGTTGATTTGTCAAAATAGTCAGACAATTTGGGAAATAAATACTTATATTGTCAAGACTAAATTATAGCTGAAAAACATCAATAAATTTGCAAAATCGGTTTGGCAAATTAGTTGTGACCTACACAATGTGATGTTCTCTTGTAAATAATATTTTCGTCTCAATCGATTAATCGCATTCAACAAGATGAGGCCGTATCTTCTATTTTAAAACCGCAGTCAAAATTAAGTTGTCGCCAGCAGCATGTTCAGTGTGTAACGAATTGGCTGGAACCGACTTGTAAGATAAGCGTGTACTTGTCACCAAAATCGCTATCCAAATATTTCTTTAAAGCTTTTTCCTGTTTTTTTAAAGGTTAATTTTAAAATGCTTTTCTGGCCAGTGGCCAACCGTTCAACGCAAAATTAATAGTCAGATTTGTTATCTGTTTTGGGTGTCTTTAGCAATTAAGCTTCGAATAACGTTTATCGAAATTTCTGCCATATTGCAATCTTGAAAATGCAGGCAACCACACGTACAGATTGCGAACATCAAAAAGGACATTAAAAAGCCATTCGGCAGCGTCCCTAAAATGTAAAACTTGTATTTTTAGCTCTGGTACTCTAAATTCCTAGAGAATAGTTGCAAACTCGGCTGATTAGGGGCGTTTTACGATTATGGATTTCAATCGTAAACGTGTTTTTTTTTCTCTCTGACGCAATGGAAAAATGTACATATTATAACATCAAAAGCAATATCTGTTGGTGTTTTTGAAAATTTTATTAACCACTCAATTTCAATTACTGTACGACGTCCTGGAAGCTAAAGTAGGCGGTTTTGGAAATCTGGGAAATTTGTCTTGTGCGTGCACCTGACTCAGTATCCGATATATTGTCACGATTTCAGCGAATTTTCAAAATAAACTTCAGTGGGTTAGGTTAATATCGTGTTTCCAAACATGTTCCTTGTGTTGGTTTATAATTAGTCTCCATTCAACGGCTGACGATATGGGGTTATTGCCTAAACACCCGTTTTCTTGGATTAACTGCTAAGGAACTTGCCTGTGCTCCAAGATGATTTACAGTTACGGGTTGATCTCGATTCAAATGGGTTTTTCACTTTTATAATCAGCTTTTAACTGACTGTTGATGATAAGTTTCCGTCAAAGTAAAGTTGGGTGCCAAAAATATGACTCACAGAAAGTGTCGGAAATAAGCTGTTTAGAAATCTCGTATATGCCTTAATTTTACATTCACGTTTATCGTATTTTTAATTATTATTGTTGTTCTTTGCATTTATGTTGAAATAAAAAAAAACTGAATGTGCTTGTTGTAAAACGGATTTTTTAATCATAACAGATTGCAAAATGAACACAATGAATTAGCGCCAAATTCCACCAACAATCAATCAAACAATTTCCCATACACTTCTGTAGTTACTTTTTCTTGCTCATTTTTTGATACCAAAGTGATATACATTAGTAGTTAGAAACATTGGTTAGGAAATATTTGATATTGTCTGATTTCTAGAACATAATAGGCACTTGCGCCATCTTGTCGTGATCCTATGTTAGGCTCATGTTGTGTTTTTAGCAGTTTCTTTCCATTCTTCTTTATCCGACGTGCTTCTAATGCTGTTTTGGAAAGATTTTCCTGTAAACTGCTTCACCTGGTCCAGCCATTGTATTGGAGAACGTCCTCTAGGTCGTGTTCCCTCTACCTTCCCTTGGACCATAAGTTTTTCGAGATTGTCATCTTTCCTCCTGCTGACATGTCCAAAATACCTGAGAATCAGTTGTTTGATTTTAGTTGACAATCTGACTTGGATGTTAAGTTCTTCGAGTATGGATACGTTAGTTCTGCGGTCTGTCCAGGGAATCATCAGTAGTCTTCTCCAGACCCACATCATCACCGTCTGTGGCTTTTAAGGTCCAGGATTCTGCTGCGTATAGCGCAATTGCAAAAACGAAGGTGTTTACTAATTTGCATTTTGTTGTGGTTGTTATATGCCGATCTTTCCAAATTTTGTTGAGTTTGGCCGTTTTGGCAAGAGCTATCCTTCTTCTGATTTCTTGACTTGATCCGCCATTTCTGCTGATGTGGGCACCTAGATAAGTTATTTCCTCCACGTTCTCGACATCTTTAATATTAGGCATTTCTTCCATGCTGTGCGTGCGATCTATTAACATAAGTTTCGTTTTCTGACGGTTCAGTTGTAGACCGAACTCCAAGCTCACTCTCTCTACTCGCTCAATAAGACTCGACATTTCCTGCTCATCTTTGGCGATAAGTGTGGTGTCATCAGCGTAGCGGAGATTATCCATCCTTCTGCCACCTATGACAACTCCTCCTTCCCAGCCGTCCAAGGCTTTCCTTATGATATATTCTCCATATACGTTAAACAATAAGGGTGACAGAACACAACCCTGCCGTACACCACGTTCCACGTTGAAAGGTTCAGAGGTTCTTCCATCCACCTTCATTAGTGTTATGTTATTGTTATATAGTTCTTTTAGTAGGTGAATCAGATGCCGCGGAGTCCCCATCTGTGACAGGACATCCCAAAGTCGTCTCCAGTTGACACAATCAAAAGCCTTGTTGTAATCCAGGAAACACAAGTATGCAGTTTTGCCATATTCTCTTGTTTTTTCAATGATTTGCCGCACATTCATAATCTGGTCTCTCGTACCCTTTCCCCTCACAAAACCGGCCTGTTCTTGTGGTATTTGCCATTCTAAAAAATTTCTAAGTCTCTGCAACAGGATCCTGAGCATGATCTTGCTTGGATGAGAAATCAGTGCTATAGTTCTATAATGATTGCATTTTTTACTGGATTCTTTTTTATGCAGCGGTATGAGAGTAGAGGTGCTTAAGCATTTCTGCTTTGATGTCATCTTCTCCTGGACTCTTATAATTATGAGACTAAAAATGACAAAGGGAAACCTTAATTTAGTGATTAAAATGTTTGGCTTATCTTAATAATACTTCATTTAACGAAAATTTGGTAGGACGACAAAACAAACATTATTTGTCCTATCAGATTTTTGGCAATGGCTTCGTTCCTGAACTACAAATTATTGAATGAATGACTTGTCCTTCGATGATGGCTGGATGATCAATGGAGGAAGAATTGACAAAAAAATTGGAAACAAAACAACAAATAGAAATAATCTAAAAAAGGTTTTTGTCCTAGAACCGAAAAAGTAGACATCATTCATAACATTTTAGTAGTAATAATCTTTTGTTACTATTCTGGTCTCACAAAGGTAATTAAAACAACAATAATTTCTGCTTCTGATCCCTCAATCAACAGTACCAAGATCGCCGATTTTCTTATATAATAATACGGCAGAGGCATCTGGTCCAGGGAAAAAATAAATCATAAATATTTTATTTCGGGATTAGTATAAGCAAACCGAAACAATCGGTTTACGTTTCAAAGTGGTCCAAGGTGAACGGGACGGTAATTATTTTTTAGGAAAGCAGTGTATGGTTTTAATCAATTTAATTTCCTGCACCTGAACTAGTTTTCTTGAACTGTATTACATATTTTGCCTTTATAATAAAATCGCGATTATTTTTAACTTTAGGACATTTTCCTAGTTGTACTCAACAATAGTTCTTACTGCAGCTGCATAGTAATAGATACGATTTATGTTCTTCTTTGCATAATACAACCACCCTGGCCTAGCCAACAGATTTTTAACTGCAATGCAGCGAAAATAATTCTATTTCTGTAAACTCTAATATAAATTTTAAAACATTTTATGTAATTTCAGGCGATTCTCTTCTATACACCGAGATGGTTGTGGAAGTCTTGGGAAGGTGGCAAAATTTGCGCTCTGATGATGGACCTCGACGTGGCCGTCTGTTCCGACATCGAGAAGAAACAGAAGAAGAAACTGATGATCGATTACTTATGGGAGAATTTGAGATTCCATAATTGGTGGGCGTATCGGTATTATTTCTGCGAAGTTTTAGCCCTTATAAACGTTGTAGGTGAGTGTTACTATTATCTACAGTGTATCTCAAAATGGTGAGAAACGTATTAGTATGTCTGTCAAAAACAGTAAATAGTTCTTCAATTTAGTTTTCTTATTATTTTCGTCATCTAGTGGTTTTACTTCACAATTCGTTGATATTAGAGTTTATTTTGGAAATTGTTTTTTTATTTTAGAATTTGAATACGTTTTAAACCAAATTGGGACACGTTGTATACTATATTGATCATTTCAGTTATTAATACAATATTATCAACAGGGCAAATGTTCTTGATGAACCGATTCTTTGACGGAGCATTTTTAATGTTTGGTTTTGACGTGATCGCCTTCATCAACACAGACCAAGAGGACCGTATCGATCCCATGATCCAGATATTCCCCAGGATGACCAAGTGCACTTTCAGGAAATACGGCGTGTCCGGGGACGAGGAAAAGCACGACGCCTTGTGCATTTTACCTTTAAATGTAGTGAACGAAAAAATTTACATATTTCTGTGGTTCTGGTTCATCATCCTCTCATTGCTCACTCTATTAACAGTCGTCTACAGGGTGGTCATAATATTCTCGCCCAGGATGCGCGTCTACCTACTTCGGGTGCGGTACCGGCTGGTGCGCAAAGAGGTGATAGACACGATAGTGCGACGAAGCAAAATGGGTGACTGGTTCCTGTTTTATATGTTGGGCGAGAATGTGGACTCGTTAATATTTAGGGACGTTTTGCAGGATTTGGCTCACAAGTTGAATCGGCACGATTTCCATCATTCGCCCGGTTTTAAGGGCGAAATACAAGAGGCGTGACAATTATTTACCTATTAGTATTCCAGTAACGGTGGTGCGATTATGGGGATTCAGATACGAATGGAATAATATAACCAGCACTTTTTTCGATTATAACAAAACAATTGCCTTAGCTGCTACGGACCTGAAATACTGAATTTACTATTCTATACTGTTCTCAGACAAAAAGACAAATCAGTATGCTTGACAAGACAGTGAAACGGTAATGAAATCAGACTTAAAGGAACCTTGAGCTTGAAAAATTTTACTATGAGTTTCCTGCTGAATGAATATTTTTAGAAATGACAAAATCCTTAACAGATGGATTGAAAGTATTTTGTTAAATATCTACAAGTTTTCTTAGTAAATGTAATTAAACTGCGACAGGTTAGGTTCTTTTTAAGCTTATTCGTTTCAACGTAAACCTATATTACATCTGACAGCTTACTTTACAACCATATATTGAACTATACAGTGTGACTGAAAAAATAGACCCAAAGAAACAAAAGAGGCTAGTCACCTGGTTTTATGACTCTTAATTTTTTACTTAAAACAGTGTTTGTGTAATGGCGTCTATTTACATATGTAATTTAGAAAGCATCAGTTGAATTTTAGAAACCATGTGATGGATTTTAGAAATATCACTTGTATTTCGGAAACGGTACATTTATTAGAATAATAACTTTGATTTTAGAAATTGCAAATTGTATTTTAGAACAGTTTCTTGAATTTCAGAAAAAATCAGTCGGATTTTTGACACGGTTATTTGTAATTTGGAAAATCGTGAAAGGTAATTGTGCTGTCATTGTTACAAAGATTAAAAAATTTTGTATTCATTGACAAAGAGGCTTTATTGAGTTACCTCTTAGCTCACCTGGTTTTATGACTCTTAAAATTTTTTCCTTAAAACAGTGTTTCCAACAGACCTTTTCTGAAATACAAGAGTAATGGCACCTACTACCAGTGGCGATACTGATCTAGAAACATGTCAAAATCCAAGTGATATTTTCTAAACTACCTGGAAGGCTTAGAAACATTATCAAAATTGTTCTTTTACGTCTGAAAATACAGAAACTATTTTAATTCAGAACTACAAGTTGCTGTTGTGACTAATAGTGGTATTTCAATAAATATGTGCAAGAAGAGTAGAATTCTGTCAACTAATGAAATTAAGCATGTTCTCCCTATTGAAATTTATGCTTGCTATCTTTTTCAATGCTTATGGTAAATCCCATTGAGCAAACGGTTTGTTTCAGGTCAAGATGAACCATAATGATATTTGAGTTTTTGTACACAAAACAACATTGTGGAGCTCCACTCCTCATGAACTGATCTGATTGAAATTTATCATAACATAGTAAAACATACTTTCTTCTACTAATTCTAAAATGTTCAGTTGTTTATCTCACTCCGTTTAAACAGGGTAATGTTTTGAGTTAACCCTATTTGGTACATTGTTCCACTCTTCCAGTGTAATAATGTACACTGGAAGAGCTTAGCTCCTAATGAACCGATATTTACGAAACTTGGAACACTAGTTCAACACACATTCATTTATAGATTTTCAAAATGTCAGATTTTTGTTTCACATTGTTAAGACAAGGTGAAGACAACAATTAAATATTTTGTATGTTTGTTAATTTTGTTCCTACTATGCTCCCACAGTATTTGAGTCAGTTTATGTTGAGAATATTTTTATGCATCTGTAGAAGTAGAAATCCATAAATTGCAATTGTTTCCCTGAAAAAGCATCTCAAATCTTAATATTGTCATAACTTTGAACCTATAAAAGGTGTCATTTTAGTTCATCAAATCCGTTAATATCGTGCTTACCAAGTAAAATCTGTTAATGAAATTTCAAATTCCATTATAAATCTCTCCTAATTTA
Organism: Ips nitidus; assembly: GCA_018691245.2. NCBI lineage: Eukaryota > Metazoa > Arthropoda > Insecta > Coleoptera > Curculionidae > Ips > Ips nitidus. The sequence goes on from CM042788.1 coordinate 5,287,629, forward strand.
GCAAAATATCATTTTTTTCTCACATTCAGAACAATTTGGTGACCTCAAATTTACGTATAAATAGATGTTTAGTTAAAATTTATACTGTCATCACTATACAGAGTACCCCTTAATACAGAACAAATGGGGACGTAAACCAAAAAAAAATTGTACGGTATTTAGAAGTACGCAGAAAAATATTTGACACATATTTTTTCCTTTTTAAAAAAACGACCCATATTTCTGCGAAAAAAACGTCATATTTGGTACACCATATACTAGTGACGTAGAAAGGCACATGTGCACTATCTCTCTTTTGTTTATAGTGAGTTGAGTGAGACGGAATTCATGGACGTATGGTTGAAACTGTAGGTTATGATTGATGTTTATTTTATAGTGATTCGTGTTTAGGAAGTTATCATGGTCAAACAATAGTAAGAGGAGTTCCCAAAGATATTTTTACGAAACTTCCACGTACGTTATAAAATTGAAATGTCTCTTACTACGTCACAGGGTACGGTGCCCGGCTCCATATAACTCTCTTTTTAAGCTTTTTGTAAAATTACTAATAATATTGAAAGGTTAGACAAAAAGCTCGTTTTAATGAATAAATTTTAAAAAGTTTTTATTTAAAAACTTCGACCCTATTACCAGTCAATGCTATGAATAATAATGTAAAAAAAAATTTTAATGACACGTGTCGGAACGGATTTGACGTCACTTGACAGTTGGTCACGTGACTACTTAATAGGAAGTCTAAATGACACTTTGTAACCAACTGACCACTGACTTTTATGTCACGATTTTTGCATCTTCGTCTGTTCGATTGGTTTGTATAATAATGATGTTAAAATGGAAATAAATTTAGATAACGTCACAGCTGAACAATTTTCATTAGTGTTAACGTGTTAATAAAGAAAAAATATTCTTAGAATAAAACATGCGGAAATCGACCACTTTCCGCACTTGTTAAGTAAAAACAACATTGTTTTCGTTTCCCTTAAAGAGGTACTTTGCCTGATTTAATGTCATGTCCACTGTATGATATAGCTTTTTTGAGTAACAGTCATTAAAATCTTCTAAAATGACTATCGGACTGATCATTTGACACTTAAAACAGTTTTTTTAGCAGGCAGAAGAAAAAAAAATTATGTGACAACTACAAAAATAGTGCCTTTATAAAGTTTTGTTCTACATCACTCTGATCTACTGAAAGAGATGTAATAATATGAAAGGTATATATTTAGTTGAAAACTACAGAGAATTTTTAAATTTAAAACGCTTTTTCGAAATTTAGCAGACTTTTGTTGGATATTTAAGGCAATGTGGTACTAAATGTATCTTAATAAAGACCCTCAAGTTTAGGACATTAGGGTTTTACCGCTTTAACTATATTTTTGTTGTTATGACTATTGATTTTAGTGCACTTTTCAATATGTTTTGGGCTATTTTACAATGACCTGACATTGGATAATATTTCACTTTTCCATACGTTTGTACGATCAACAAGAGCACCGTTATTGGAAACTGAAGGATAAATCTTTTCTTCAAAATCATCTAAAAATTACTGACATCATTTGGAAGTCGTGCCTGTGATATTTGGTACCAATCACTGCCAATTTTCTGACTGGTTTCAAATGGAAATTTACGTAAAATTGTAATGGATTCTCAATAAAATTTTCGATAGAGAATCCGCTCAACAAATAGGTGTGATAGTGCATGACAATAAATAAAAAATATTGTTGTTTTTTTCTTTGAAAAATGATTACTTCAAAAAGTCCCATTTCTCGAATATAACCAACATTCCTAGTCATAAAAGGCTTTACATTTTATTTTATTGTTTCGTGTTTGTATTTAAAATAGTTTGTCTCCTTGTTTGTTAGGTTTACATTGTACTATTATTTGTTAATTAGGGTTTAACTTAACGATAATATTACTTATTGCTTGTATTGTTCGACAATAAAATGTGTTTAAAAATAGTTTCAATCCCGTTAATTTACTACTTGGTCTGTAATGGTATGGTACCGTAGGTACCGTGTGTATGACATTTGGTTGGCAACACACAGGACGCTAACGACCCATCACAATTTGCAAGTAGTAATAAATCATCAAGATCCCATTCAGCGGCGTACAATCGTCGTAATTACGGTTATTTGTAAAGAAATCCAAGAAAAAAGCTGGAATTTCGCCCAGGCCGAATGCCTGATGGTCTAGACGGGCTAATTGGTCAAGATTCATATTGTAATGGTACTTTTGCGGTGATGTGGTACTGAAAAATGTTCCAGCACGCACATCGCAGCAATTGGAAGGTGGTCTTCGATAATATAAGACCTTCTTGGTAAAACAAAACACCCTGTAATTTTGCTAGGACGTGTGCTTTATTTATGGGATGCCCTTTTAGCGTTAGAAAATTGTTGGGTTGACCTCACGCAGTGATTTAAGAAAAAAGAATAGAAGCAGATCATCTTCAGGTTTCTACAGTTTATCGCCAAAAACAAAGCTTCCTGCAGAACAATAATTTTTATAAATAAATCAATAAATCTACATTTTTGTGTTTGCCAGTAGATGACGCAAGCTCCACAGCGAAAGAAATAGTTTTACAAAACAAAGAGAATTTAAATGAAACATTGATTAGAAAATTTGGAATACATGCTTGCTTGCATTCGTCAAAACATTATAACTCATCCAAAAATTGTTCTGACTATCACACACACTGAAGATCCTGTTGAAAGTGGTCCATAATGGAATATTCAGGAAGCTTGTTATAGATATTCCGGACAAACTTAGGAACAAGGGAAGCACTGTTTGCGCTCAATGTTCTGTTACAGAAATGCTTAAACGTGAATGAAGATCTGGATTCCATGCCATCGAAACATTAGTAAAGAGAAGGTTAGACCTCGGATACCCCCAAATCTGTACTGTGATTAAAAAAAGCAGTAATTCGAAGAGAAGACATAACATCAGAAGAAATAGAAAAACCAACGTCAAGAATGTATACTTTTACAAATCCTCTTTAACCAGAAGAGAATAGTAAATAAAGCACTAGATGAGCAGGACATAGGGATTAAAATAAACGGTGTGACAGTAAATAATCTGAGATATGCGGACGAGCCAATTATTTTAGCTGGAACACATGAAGATCTACAGACGCTAATTAATAGAATAGTCACAGTTAGTGAAGAATATGGAATAATTCACTGAACATAAGTAAGCCAAATAAATGCTGATAACAAAAACACCGCAAGTCTTATGTAGAGAATCATCATCATCAGCTCCCAAGAAGTATGTATCAAAATAGAACAGGCCAGAAGCACATTTGTAGGAATGAAGAGACTTTTCTGTTGTTTTCAAAATAGATCCCGGAAAGAATTTGTAAAATACAGGTCAATGTTCACAAATAGGAAATATAAAATAGAATGAAAATGGTCTCAGCTGTTATATGATGTAAAAACTTGAACGTCAAAAGCGCAATTCAAAAAAGGATTGAGGGCATTTGAAATGTGGCTTTACAGACGCATACTTAAATTCTTTGGACTAATAGATTCACAAATGAAGAAGCACTAAGAAGAATTGGACACGGCAGAAAACTGATGACAATCGCCAGAGTAAGAAAAACAGCATAATTGGGCCGCATACTCTCGCTTACAAGCAAAGATGCAGAGAAGAATAGAAGGAAAAAAGGCATAGGTAGAAAAAAGAAACCTTGACTAAGGAATATCAGAGAGTGGATTAACCTCAGTCTTGAACAGTTGTTTCACGTTGTATGGAAGCGTTTGGTGAAGTGATTGCCATTAAGGAAGATGGCATATGAAGAAGAAGAAGATTGACATTTTTAGACAAGATGATCTCTACTCTTTCAAAACGAGAATCTTCCTACTTGGAAAATAAAATAAGTCGAAAACGTTTTCTTGCAAGACATCATCACGTTTTTGGAACCAAAGCTTAGATCTGCACATGTTATCGAGCTTTGGCATCAGAGACTCAATTGGCATTGCTCCATAAATTGCACCAAACACGAGATATTTGAGAAAACGTTGATGATTCGACTAACTGGAGTTGTGTTCCTTCCAGTTCTTTACTTCTCATTAATATATGTCTGATTTGAACTGTTTAATTGTGTTAAATTACAAAACATCGTAATTTTTATGTAAACGTAAATGAATATTTTGACAGCTGGATGTCTTTGGTAACAATTTATTAAAACTCTCATGGCTATCTGGTCACCCATTCCCGTTACCTTATCGGAAAACCCACTGGTTCTCAGAAATTATGCATACTAATAGTACCGTGACATTTACTGAATTTCATTAAAATTCCGTAGTAAAAATTATTTTTTGCTCAGTGGGCTTTAGTAAATAGTCTTTGGTATGGAATTTGATTGGTTCCTAATATGGGTGACAGGTCTTTGAACCAGTCCGCAATTTTGTCCTACGCAAGAAAATATGCCTACGGTAAAAACCAATCTGTTGCACCCAACACCTTCGGAAAAGCGGTATCTCATAAAGAACCGCCTGCAATATGTGAGTCACCAATGCGGTTGGGTTCCCCAGAATTTAGCCAGGAGATCTTGACGTAATACTAACCGGGGAAAAACTCAGCTGTACTTCTTTCAGGTACTTTCAGATTCGAGGGATGGTTGAGGTACCCACACTAACCTACCTCAAACCAAAGAAATTCGGATTATTAAACACTCTGAGTTTTGTTATGCGATATTAAATCACTTCCCCACCCACAGTACCACTGTCATTCCCTAGGCCATCTAATGGTTCCCCACCTGGTCTATGACGTGGTTCTCGACGCACACCGTACCCGCAGAAGTGACTTAGCCGTCGGTACGATCGAAGCGGCACGAGCGATAGAGAAGCGGTTCCGTGGTACCGCTCTTGATTTTGTGTTCTTGTGTGTCTTTGGATACCCAGATTTCTTGGTTGTTAGATACCATCTAGGTGAGTACCTTCAATTGATTTTCACTGTAGCCGTGGAGAAATTTTTCTTTCTCACCACACTTTCTAGTCTAATTTAAAAGCATTAGAATTTGCTAACATTTTTGGTATTAAGACCAGTTCCGCAAGTTAGTCACAATGAGATAATTTCCGGTACCAAACCTCTATACATGTCTTGGTCTAATGGTTCCTAGCGAAGGTGATTTCTGGCCAAGGTTTCAGTCTAATATAATGCATGCCACTGTTTGATTTGCTATTCATTTAGCGTATGCGCCACCAATGTAATAAATCATTACGTAACACGTGCAATTTGCTATTAAATAATAACGTTAGCACGGTTTAATAATAATATAATAATTAAGGCAAAAATGCTTTCACTTGAACGGGCAGTGGTTCAATCGATATTTGGCCAGTAATTTGCGCCATATAACATGCATTTTTCAGTTAATTGCTATTAATTATATTGTTTTAATTTGACACAATTATTATTATGTTAGAAGGAATTTTAATTAAATTTAATATTAGTTACAACACTATTGAAAATTGTTACGTTCCATTAACTGCATTTGTTCGACTATTTAAAAAATTACTTGCATTTTGAATCTTGAATGAGTTATTAAGTCTTTCCTTTTTTACACCTAAAAGTGTCCAAATGATTTTGACAAAAAGTACAAATGCATGAAAAAAGCGGAATTCCTGTATAGAGAATCGAATTTTCTACACACTGTATAAGCACTTGTGAAGAAAAAATCATAAAGCAAAAAAAATCCGGTGAAGTTTAGGTTCCAAGTTCCAAACCATTTTTGAGCTTTTTCTCTACTAAAAACACTTTTGTCTTTTAAATCGCCAAATTAAATCTAAGTAATTTTTGGTAAAAAAAAGTTTAAAAGCTGAAATCTGCGATTTTCGTCCATGAAAATGTAATATTTCCAATCATAGAAGTGTTCAGTGACGCTAATCCAATATTGCCTAATTAAGGACACGTAGAACAACACGTGATCCAAACAAAACCATTTTGCCTCAATGGATTTAATGCGTCGACCTTTTAAATATTTAGTCAGCTTTAAATAACCTGTTAAAGGGCACACAACTACACTCTAATACACCCAGTGGACTAGATTTACATCTACTTAGAACCGGGTAAACGCTGTCACATAGTTTCAAACTTAACTGTTTTTCTATTTGTTTTTTGAACACCCTGTATATGTTCAATCCTGTTAGTTAGCACGAGGTAAAAGAGCAGTTCAAGACAAACGTTTTGAGTTTTTTACAGTTGCTGATAACCGAAAAATGGTTGAGATACAGAATTTTAAATATTTTGATGTAATTTCCAAAAAAAGTAAAAAAGTGGATATCTCTGAAGAGTTTGCACGCAAAATATCTAACTGTTTATCTTTTCGTTTTTTAAACACCCTGTATATGTTGAATTGTGTTGCGATTAGCACGAAATGAAAAAGCAGTTTAAGATGAACATTTTGAGCTTTTTACAGTCGGTAAAATCCCAAAAATGGCGGAGATACAGAATTTTAAAAATTTTGATGCGATTTCCAAAAAAAAGTTGAATGTCTTTGAAATGGTTAGAGTTACGAAAATTTTCCAAAAAACCCAAAATGTTTAGAATGACTTTCTGCACCTACTTGACTAGGTTTATACTCAGTTAATACCGGGTAAACGCTTTTACAACTGGCAAAGCTTTAGTTCAAAAATTCATAATTTATTTTTTAGCTTTTTGAACATTCTGTATATGTTGAAATGTGTAGCGGTTCATTTTGAGCTTTTTACAATATTTGATATCTCAAAAATTGCCAAGATACGAAATTTTCAAAAAAAAGTAAAAAAACTTGAATATCTAGAAAACGGTTAAGGTTACCGAAATTTTGCAGGAGACCCGAAATGCACAAAATGATGTTCTGCACCCAGAAAACTAGGTTTACAACCACTGAGAACCGGGTAAACGCAGTTACAACTGGAAAGCGTTAGTTTCAAATTTAACTGTTTTCCTTGTTGCTTTTTGAACACCCTGTGTATGATCCATCATGTTGCGGTTAAAAAAAGCAGATCAAGACAAACATTTTGAGCTTTTTACAGTCTCTATTACTCCAAAAATGGCGTATATTCGGGTTTTTCAAAAACTTCCAAAAAAAAGTAAGTAAGGCGAATATCTTGTAAACGGTTAGAGTCACGATAATTTAGCAGGAGATCCCAAAAACTCAGAGTCATTTTCTGCATCCACTGGACTAAGTTTACACTCACTTAGAACCGGATAAACGTTGCCACACCTGGCAGAGCGTTAGTTTAAAATGTAACAGGTTTTTGAACACCCTGTATGTGTTAATCTTACGGTTAGCATGAGGTTCAATTTGAGCTTTCTACAGTAGCTGAAACCTCAAAAAAAGAGGCAAAGATACATAATTTTCAAAATTTCAATGCAATTTCCAAAACAAGTTGAATATTTCAGAAACGGTTAAAGTTACAGAAATTTTGTTTAAGACCCTAAATGTTCAGAATTTCTTTCTACACCAAGTGGACTAGGTTTACACCTACTTACTACCTAACTGTATTACTTTAGCTTAGCACATAAATTATTATTTGTTGTTTTAATGCAGCTTTTCAAACTTTATAAACAAAACATCGAACCATAATATCGAATTGCTACATTTTTCATAATATTACTTTCATTTTCTCTATTCTTGGAAATCACTTTTTTTAACATTAATAGTGTTATTTCCCCTTACACTTTATAGGCATTTGAGAATACTGTGAATTTACTCGTATATAATTAAGTGATATTGGAAATTCAATAGATTATGTAATTTACTATCAATAATATTAATAAATTCCTTGGGAAAAAACTGAAAACACCACATAAACCGCAAGGAATAGTATTTAATTAATTCAATTAAAGTCCAATTAAGCAAATATCTGCAGGATAATCAAAACACACGTGCAGACCGCATTGAAGAAGCACGAGGAAGCGACCTGAGATAGATATAGATTATCAATAAAATATTACTATAAAACAAGCAGGAAATTAACATATTTTATAGAAATGAACGCGGAAAACGTCAACTGCGATCGCGGTTCAACAGCCTCGCATAAAACATAATATTTAAAACTGGAATCTGCATCATAGTAAGTGTTCTCCTTTCGGTGTTAAACGCAGCCAGAGTACCGTTACCACAGAAGGAAATAACTATTACGTTGGAGCTTTTGTTGTCCTCTGCTGAGACTTGTGTCGCGAAACACTATAGCTAGGATAAAACGCAATTTTTCACTGATGATGTAATTCCCTCTAGGTGTAGTTGTCGAAACCGCTCTTTACGACGTTTTTCCTCTTTGGTTTAATGAAGGTTATGTACGGCTTGGAGCGATTTCAGGGATGTACGAAGGTTCGCACGTGCAAATCCACGTCTTTGTTTGATCGGGATTTATTTCAATATGTTGTGCAGTATTTATTGATCAACGCAGCTAATAAATGACCACGATTTTCTTCTTTAAGTGGACTAAAAGTCATTGGATGATAATTAAGAAAAATAGCTTATATGTAACTGAAATTGAGTTTGAGGTTCCTGTCAGTAAGCAGGGAGAAAAGAAATTGCAAAAAAAGGAAAATATCAAAGACGAGAAAAACGAAAAAAACTCGATTTGTAAAACTTGCCAGAAAGACAAACATTGAAACAAATAAGTGTTGAACATCAATTGAAAATCTTATTAGAATGACAATAGTACTTTCAAAGTTCAATTGTAATTTGTTGTATTATTTTTCGGTAATCTATCGATTTTATTTAGTTGCTTAAGTTTGTTAGATAAACTTTTCTGAGAATATTCCAAAAATGCTCTAAAAACTATTTAAAATATACGTATAAGGTTAATCTTTAAAGCTTTTCAATTGACGTTTGCAAAATTGGTAGAATACTGACACTAGTTTTTTAAGGTCAAATTGTCAGTGGTAAACATCAAGAAGAACTTTTAGGAGACTAAATTGACGTTTGTAAAATCTGTAAATTACTAAAATTAGCCTTTTTAAGCAAAATTTCGAGCAGAAACTTCTAGAAAATTATAAAAATGTCAACAAATTTTGAAGAAGAATTAAGTTCTAACAGCCTCAGAAAAGAAGAGAAAAATAACGAAATAAACTTTGCTGGGAAAGTTTCCGTCATTTGTCAAGTGTCAATTGACATTTTAACCTGTCATTTCAGTCAATACTTGCGTTTTCCACAAGTCTAGTGCAAAATTAGTAAAACTAGTGTACTGCTATTCTATTCTATCAAATGTTATTGAAACAATAAATCAATACCACCACCAGTGTGGCAGTATGGTAGTCTGAGATGTGACAATGAATTGAATGTCAACATTGATAGTTTGAAACGACACCAAATGTCAATATTGTCAATGTCAAATACGTCTATCTTCCTGGAAAGTGTTCGGAAAAAATATGAAAATTTCCAGATTTGACCAATCTGCTTTTGCTTTGCTTAAAACTGCCAATTTCTCACTCAAGTGGGTTTGACGAACAATTTTGTCCCTGGCTGTCCTTTCAAACTGTGTTTCTGACAGTTGAAATTGTGACACCGCTTTCATCCCTGACTATACCAAATTTTGTAGTGTTTTTTCAGGTCATTGGATAGGAAATTTAATAAGAATTCTAAAAATGTGCTTAAAACTGTCATTTTCTCACTCCAAGTGGGTTGGAGGAACGATTTTGTCACTGACTGTCCTTTCAAACTGTGTTTTTGGTAGTTCAAACTTTGACACCGCTTTTCTTCCTGACTGTACCAAATTTTGTAGTGTTTTTTCAGGTTATTGGATAGGAAATTTAATGAGGATTCCAAAAATGTGCTCAAAACTGCCATTTTCCCACTAGAAGTGGGTTGAACGAACGATTTTGTCCCTGACTGTCCTTTCAAACTGTGTTTCTAGTAGTTCAAATTTTGATATAGTTTTTCTCCCTGACTGTACCAAATTTTGTAGTGTTTTTTTCAGCTTACTGGGTAGGAAATTTATGGAGGATTCCAAAAATGTGCTTAAAACTGTCATTTTCTCACTCCAAGTGGGTCTGACAAGCGATTTTGTCTCTGGTTGTCTTTTCAAACTCTATTTGTCAAGCCATTCAGAGATTTACTATGAGAGAAAAGCTTTACAAGTTTTTGAGAATTGTGGTTTTGAGCTTAACTTACAGGTTGGATCTTTGGGAGAAGGACACCCTAATTTTAGTTACAGAGAAAGAGAGAAAGATTGATTTTACTAATGTCTCAATGATACTACAAAAAAGCTTTTAAAAATTTAATTTTTTTTTTAAAACTAATAGGAAATTGAACCCTGACAAATGTAAAACACATCTTTAGGAAATGGTTACTTTTAATAGTTTCGTTCGTTTTGTTTCTTTAATACTAAAATTTTATCGACATTTTAATTTATTATTCCAGTAAATTTCAGCAACAAAATTGACATTTGTAAATTCTGAAATTTGTCTTTTAAGGTCAAGTTTCAAGAGAAAAACTGCTGTAATATTCCTAGCAAAAAAAAGGATCAAATTTAAAAGAAAAATGAAGTTGATGATAGTTATCAAAAACAGAAACGTCGGACAAATGTGACGTTGCCATGTTTTAGAGGGAAATGGAAGGAAAGTTGCAATAACAAAGTGTCAATTATCTGAATTATTTTTCAACAAAAATCATAAATTTTGTAGATAATTTAATGGTCAATCCAACACAGTTTTAACAACATCAGAAACTTTATTTACATTAACCACGTTTAAAAGTACAAGAAATTAGTATATTATTAACCAAGGTTTAGACAGAAGCTTTTATCGACCGTTGTCTAAACCGTGGATAATATAGCGTTTTTTTCACTATTAATCATATTTCTGATGGTCCTTTTATTGAAAATTTAAAAATTTAGGATAACAACAAAACAACGACATGAAGAGATAACCTAATTTATCTGTCAAGTAAAGTACATTTCATATGTCATATGTCTTAATAGACATTGACATTATTATTTACCTAGGTGAATAATATTACCTTTTTTGGTGTGTTTGTGCCAGACTAGAACTAGAGATTAGACTCTATTTTTGACCTAGGTCAACAATAACCCTTAAGGTAGAGAAAACTAATTTCTCAAGTTACTAATCGGTGAATAATGATATGTTTATCATGTTAGTAGTGGAATAGCTATTTATGTAACCAGTTACGAAAAGATAGATTTTGTGTAACGAATGAATGTTTGTAGGGCGAGCGCAGCGAGGTCCTACAATTTGAATGAGTTACACAATAAGACATTTTCGAAACGTGTTGCATACATAATTTTTTCTAATTTGGACCAAAAAGCGGTAAAAACCATCTTTTAAAGTGATTTAACACAAATATTCACTTTCATAGCACCTTGTATAAACAGTGACAACGACATGTTATGATGGATGTCGCCCATATGTTTCTACGGAAATGCATAAAAACAGGAAGTGATGAAATGAACTTTTCATAACTAGTTACATAAAGTAAAACGTTTTGTCACTCTAATCAGTTTTGAAAAGTGTCACCTTATATGCCATAATTAGAAAAAATAGATATTTTTAATACTTTATTAAAAACACGGAGCTACTAGCAACATAAGGTTTACGTTGAAACGCCATTTCTAATAGTACCGTTTGAATGTTTAAAATTAAAAACAAAATATAACTAGGGTGGTCCAAATACACAATAACTAGGAAGGCGACGTGAAGAATTTTCAGCCTCTGGACCCGTTTTTTTCCACCTGAAGTACCAAAAGTAACGGTACTAGCGCTGTTCCCCTCTGTTGACCTCGAGAACTAATGCTCAACCTGGCGATATGCTTCGCCGCCTTAAAATCTAGGAAGCGCACGAACTTTAGAAGTAAATTAGCCGACGACAATGATATTTATCACTTTTTGGTACTGAGGAACCCTTTACACTCCATTAAACCAAGTTTATGTGTGCTCGATGCAGTTGTCGGTCAATTAGACAACACACGTGAAAAGTACCTAATGGCATGTAAAAAGTGTGTATCATTATTATTCCCACCGAGTGATGATAAAATTTTGAGAAGATTTTTGAAACATTTTCAAGAAGCTAAAGCTTGGTTTAAACCGAAAAAACATAAAAATGTCAAGTTGTTATACATTCAGATAAAAGTCAGTAACTTTACCTAAGCAGGACCATTTTAAGTCGTTTAAAATCTACTACAAGAATGAAAATTTTATTAATAGCACTGTATAACTGGATTTCTGGATAGCAACTAGGCTATGCCACTGAAATATATTGTCTAAAAATTGTAGATACCAACAAAGTAAACGCCAAAAGTTTGAAAAATATATTTTCCGCACTCTAATGCCACTACTTTTTAACAATAGCGGCAACGTGGCAAGGTTGAAATTTTTAGATCGCTAGAGCATTATTCACAATGTTGTCGGGTCTACTAAAAGAGTATATCTACCGTTTTTGTGGTTCTTCTACGGTTTTCCTGTTTTTTTTTTGTATATAATCTACAGTTTTTAATAACATTGCCATTATGTGGGTTGTGAAACATTATACACTGCGAATTGCCAAATCCACATGTTTTATTTTGCAGTGTTTTTTCAGGTTATTTGGTAGGAAATTTAATGAGGATTTCAAAAATGTGCTTAAAACCGTGATTTTCTCACTCCAAGTGGGTATGACTAGCGATTTTGTCCCTTACTGTCTTTTCAAACTGTGTTTCTGGCAGTTCAAAATTTTACCGCTTTTCTTCCTGACTGTACCAAATTTTGTAGTGTTTTTAAGTTATTGGATAGTAAATTTAATGAGGATTCCAAAAATGTGCTTAAAACTGTCATTTTCTCACTCGAAGTGGGTTTGACGAACAATTTTGTCCCTGACTGTCCTTTCAAACTGTGTTTCTAGTAGTTCAAATTTTGACACCGTTTTTCTCCCTGACTGTATCAAATTTTGTAGTGTTTTTTCAGGTTACTGGATAGGTAATTTAATGAGGATTCCAAAAATTTGCTTAAAACTGTCATTTTATCACTCCAAGTGGGTTTGACGAACAATTTTGTCACTAACTGTCCTTTCAAACTGTGTTTCTAGTAGTTCAAATTTTGACACATTTTTTCTCTTTGACTGTACCAAATTTTGTAGTGTTTTTTAGGTTACTGGATAGGAAATTTAATAAGGATTCCAAAAATGTGCTTAAAACTGCCAATTTCCCACTCGAAGTGGGTTTGACGAACAATTTTGTTCCTGACTGTCCTTTCAAACTGTGTTTCTAGTAGTTCAAATTTTGACATAGTTTTTCTCTTTGACTGTACCAAATTTTGTAGTGTTTTTTCAGATTATTGGATAGGAAATTTAATGAGGATTCCAAAAATGTGCTTAAAACTGTCATTTTATCACTCCAAGTGGGTCTGACAAGAAAACCTGTCCTTTCAAACTGTGTTTCTGGCAATTCAAAATTTTACCGCTTTCCTTCCTGACTGTACCAAATTTTGTAGTGTTTTTTCAGGTTATTGGATAGGAAATTTAATAAGAATTCTAAAAATGTGCTTAAAACAGTCATTTTCTCACTCCAAGTGGGTCTGACAAGCAATTTTGTCTCTTACTGTCTTTTCAAACTGTGTTTCTGGCAGTTCAAAATTTTACCGCTTTTCTTCCTGACTGTACCAAATTTTGTAGTGTTTTTTAGGTTGTTGGATAGTAAATTTAATGAGGATTCTAAAAATGTGCTTAAAACTGTCATTTTCTCACTCCAAGTGGGTGTGACAAGCAATTTTGTCCCTGGCTGTCCTTTCAAGCTGTGTTTCTGACAGGTGAAACTGTGACACCGCTTTCATTCCTGACTATACCAAATTTTGTAGTGTTTTTTCAGGTCATTGAATAGGAAATTTAATAAGAATTCTAAAAATGTGCTTAAAACTGTCATTTTCTCACTCCAAGTGGGTTGGACGAACGATTTTGTCACTGATTGTCCTTTCAAACTGTGTTTTTGGTAGTTCAAACTTTGACACAGCTTTTCTCCCTGACTGTACCAAATTTTGTAGTGTTTTATTCAGGTTATTGGATAGAAAATTTAATGAAGATTCCAAAAATGTGCTTAAAACTGTCGTTTTCTCACTCCAAATGGGCGTGACAAGCAATTTTGTCCCTGGCAGTCCTTTCAAACTCTGTTTTTGACAGTTGAAACTATGACACCGCTTTCCTCCCTGACTGTATCAAATTTTATAGTGTTTTTTCAGGTCATTGGATAGGAAATTTAATAAGAATTCCAAAAATGTGCTTAAAACTGTCATTTTCTCACTCTCCAAGTGGGTCTGACAAGCAAACCTGTCCTTTCAAACTGTGTTTCAAGTTCAAAATTTTACCGCTTTTCTTCCTGACTGTACCAAATTTTGTAGTGTTTTTTCAGGTCATTGGATAGGAAATTTAATAAGAATTCCAAAAATGTGCTTAAAACTGTCATTTTCTCACTCTCCAAGTGGGTCTGACAAGCAAACCTGTCCTTTCAAACTGTGTTTCAAGTTCAAAATTTTACCGCTTTTCTTCCTGACTGTACCAAATTTTGTAGTGTTTTTTCAGGTTATTGGATAGGAAATTTAATAAGGATTCCAAAAATGTGCTTCAAAACTGCCATTTTCCCACTATAAGTGGGTTGAACGAACGATTTTGTCCCTGACTGTCCTTTCAAACTGTGTTTCTAGTAGTTCAAATTTTGACACAGTTTTTCTCCCTGACTGTCCAAATTTTGTAGTGTTTTTTCAGGTTACTGGATAGGAAATTTATGGAGGATTCCAAAAATGTGCTTAAAACTGTCATTTTCTCACTCCAAGTGGGTCTGACAAGCGATTTTGTCCTTGGTTGTCTTTTCAAACAGTGTTTCTGGCAGTTCAAACTTTGAAAAAATCAGGGTATAGAAAAGTTTTCTTGCAGTATTCGGTATATAATGCGTTTCTGAGATTTAAACAATTGTTACGCGACTGACTAGCTAAATTATCCTTTAAAATCACGCATCTGTCACTAATGTCAAAACTGTCAAAGTTTGACTAGAATTTTCGAAACAAGACATGTTTCTGAGATTTATCACAGTTATAACTTTTACGTGTCGCACACGAAAATCGACTTAAACGGGTTGTCAATCATTCAGATTTTGATTATTTGTAATTTTGCCACAGTGCAGTTGCAGATGTAGTTTCCTGCAGGAGGATGAAATCCCAGTAAAATTAATATGCAATCAAATAATACAAATCCTTTTATTGAAAGACTGTTCTTATGTCTTATGTATTTGACATTTCGATTCGCATATTAATTTGATCTAAAATTCCATAGGTTGGAATGCAATAATTGCACTTTACAAATTGTACTGCAGCAGCAATATAAAGCTAGTCAGTTAACCTGCAGTAATTTTTACTGAGACACCCTGTACTTATATTAATAAAACCAAACCTGATTTATTCTGTCGAAGCAAAAGGTCAACCAGGTATACTTTTCAAAGAAAAATAACTTGTGTCATCGATTCTCGTTTTTATTCAGCATGTAAATTGGCAATGTAAAGATTTAATTTAGGAGGTACAGTCACGGACAGTTTTAGAGTCCAGTCGCGTTTCGACCATTATATTTCGAGTCAACAATGCGCAAAACGGTCTTTGATTCATTGATGATGATGGGTTGGGCTTATGCATGTAAAATTCCACACCTCGCATCGTTTCAATCAACTTCGGAGAAAAATACGTGACGCCCGTAATTGCTAGGTAAAAAATGCAGGAAGTCGCGTCACGAAAAAAAAAATCTAGTAAAAATTGTGATTGTCCTGCAGGGAGTCATTCTATACGTTCAATATTAGAGAGGGACTTTGAAATAATGCCGACGGATTCCAGCACGAACGGCCTTAATGACCCCTAATTAGGATTTTCTGCAACCGGACAGTTTTTCCCACACGTACTGCAACTTCTTGTGTTCGAGTTGTAAACCCTAATTACCAGGACATGTGTATTTAAATTGTTTTGAAGTTGAATCAACCCTTGTAATTTTTACCACACAGGAAACAAAATATTAATTTTTATTGCTGAAGGAAATAATTTTGATTATTTTCCTCATTGTACTAGCAGCCAATAAAATTCAATGAACCTTTCTAGTTCGACCAATGAGAGCCGTTATATAGTGAATAAATCCCTAGTTGCTAAAATTTTACACTGAATAAACAACTCCTACTTTTTTCGAATACGTTTTTTTGAAGAACATTTGATATTAAACGAAACGGGATTTGGACACATATAAAATTTAAGCTATTTTCTTCAATATTAACAATTAATAAATCACTATAACGTAGTTTCCATTAAAAAATTACATACATTAAAATATTATGACGTCTGATTGTCAATCTGAAATGTAAACCAAAATATACATGGCTGAACGAAAATCTGTCGTCTGCTGGGGTGAGTTCAATATTATCATTAATTTCATCACGTTTGGTTTAGTATTTGTGTTCTAACTAAGGTGTTTTCTTGTTAATAAACTAAAATGTGAGTTTTCAGGAAATAATCTTGACATATACCCCTCGGCGTTCACGTTTTATCACGTAAAATGTGCATTGGTAGGTTTTTTGCAAAATTTTTCTTTTAGACAAATGGTTTCGACTAAATAATTCTTTGGAAAAAATCCTTCGACCTGCGGTCTCAGGATTTTATCGTCGAATTATTTAGTCTCAATCATTTTCCAAGCAAAATTTTGCAAAAAATCACCTATGCACAGTTTACCCGATAAAACTTGAACGTCTCGAGATATAACCTATGAATATCTGGTCAAACTTTGATGATATTTATGTCAAAAAATGTCAGATAGATATCTCACCCTGTACTTGCAGTGTTATTATTTAAAAAACAAACATGAAAACTCAGTTACAAAGTTTTTTTTAATTGTTACTTAATTAGTAAATCACATCGCACAGAGCATTACAGGAAAGTAAATTTACTTGTATTTAAACGTTAATAATGTTACATTTCACTTTTTGCTCGAGTACAAAGCAAATTTAAAGAAATTGAAAGTATATTCTTGTAAAGTTAATTATCCACTAGATTTATATTATTAATAAATGAATAGAAGTACAAAAATCTCCTCATACGAGCTAAAATTTTGGTTTTGGAAATTAAAACAAACTTGACTCGAAATTGGGCCTTAATGAAAAAAGTCAACCGGTTTCGGTTTATTTGCCATCTTCAGATGCTACATAAGAGCCAATTACGAAAACGTGACAGTGTTTAGTTATACTTTATGTATGGCCAGAATGCCGAAACCGGTCACTAATTGACTTTTTCAATTAAATAGTCCACCCACTGTCACTTTTTCTCTCTTCTTTGATTGGTATATGATAATTGACCATTTTTTTTAGACAATTTGGCTGAATTCTTACTACAACCCATAGTCAGTAAAAAAGCTCTACAAGTTGTAATTTAATTCACTCATGACGTGTCAACGTCAAAGAAAATTATAGACATTCTTGCTGCACCTTAACTATTACTAGGTACGTTTAATTGGGAGTCTGCTAAGTCTTTTGATCCGTTCACTCTAACTGCATAGTTCAAATAGTTTTAGATAACCACGGCATGGTTAACCGGGCTTTAAAAGCGTAACCCACTTCCAGTTAAACGCCATAATAAGCATAATTTCCGAGCCAGGGCGTTTCGAGCACTTACACGCCACCATTTGCATAACATTTATGCAAGAAACGTTTATGTATGACTTCATATTCAGAACAGTTGACCGTCTATTATTCTGAGTTTAAATCAGCTAATTGAAAAATTGTTACACCCTAATCCTTGTCAACTATACCTACACAGAGATTATTGTAATATGGTATATTGTACAACAAGAGTGAATATAGGATGAGAGGAGTTTTACAACCTATTCTGTCTACGATTACTAATTTTATATTACTTCACAGAATAATCACTCAAATACACTCAATTTTACTTGTTTATACAGAGTGTGTATAAAAGATGTTATTAAATGGGGTCGTGTTTTAAAAACATTTTTTCTACTCCTACAGGGATATTGGTTCATTCCTTAACAGTTTAGAGAATGGATAAGTAGGCAATTGCCAACGGTTGAACCAATACAGAATCCTAGACAATCTTCAGCGTGCGTAAAGAAATAGACCAATCACAGACAATCTTCAGCGTGCGTAAAGAAATAGACTTATAATAAAGCTTTTTCACCCTTGTTGTACAATATACTATTTTGGTACTCTGAAAAATATGGGACACATGTTTTTCCTTTTGTGTTGTAAATATAATTAACTGCAAAAAACCCGATAGTAAAAACTATACTTATTTGATACACTATATACGAAAAAGTTCTATGTGACGTAGAAAAGGCCAGTTGTCCCCTCTCTTTTCAGCATATAGCGAACTGAGCAAAACAAAATATTCATGAACGTATGTCTTATATGAATTTTTACTAAATGTCTGAAAAAAGTGTATATTATTGCATTTTTGAATGTTTTCTAAAAATATTTGTTAAATAAACATGACATCCAGCATGCACTGTTTTTAAGAAATGTTGTGTGCTTGACATGTTCGAAAATACTTAAAACCTAAAGTATTGTTGCACATTCTTAAGTTAGTTTTTTAAGAACTATGGTAAAATGCCTTTAGTGATTTTCTTCTGGTAAAAACGTTTCCATTTAAAATTCCCTTATCCTGAACACACTGTATGGTGTCTATGGTAGAAATGTCAAATAACTGAGTTATTTGCCAATAAAGACAGTTTTGACTACATTTTATAATTCAGTAGCATTTAAAGGCCTGTGACACTTTAAAACATTTATAAGAAGTTTTAAGACACTTGTAGAGGGCTCTGACACTTTTTAGAACATTCTCAATAGCACTTAAAAGTATTGAAAACTTTCAAAATGGCCCTAAATGCCTCTGGAAATTTAAAACTATTCTGGTAAAGTGCAAAACCTTATAGAAGCTTCTGGCACTTTTTAGAAGGTTGTCAGTAGCATTTAGAGGCAACTGGCACTATTTATGGTTCTAGAAGCCTTTGAAAATTTAAAGAAATTCTTGAAAAAAATTAAAACAATCATTTAGCAATTTCTAGAAGGTTTGCAGTATTATTTAGAAAGGTGGATGGTTCTAGAAGCATCTGACAGTTTAAAATTTTTTTATACAAGGTTTGTATTAAAACAACTTTGAGAAAGTTTAAGATATTTGTAGAAGCTGCTGGTACTTTTTAGAAGGTTCTCAGTAGCATTTAGAAGTATCTGGCTCTTTAAAAATGGCCTTAAATGATTCTGGCAATTTAAATCAATCAATTCTTCCTCCAATCAACATTACTTGTTGTAAAATGTGACATCAGCAGAAAACAAAAAGAGCGTTTTTAAACAAAAACTTACACTGAAAACCACTTTTTACTCTGGATATAAGAATTTGTTCCGTTTTTCTATAGCTGAAGGACATTTTGGACACAGAAGTGCTCTATAAAAATCAAGAGTAAAAGGAACCTGGAATCAGATCTGCTCTATCTCATCTGGTTTAATTTTTGGTCGCCATTGGTTTCAGAAAAGTAAGTTAGAGACAGGAAAACTACCTTTATCTGTGATCTGTGAAATATTGAAACTTTCACTGTTTAAAAGTCTTAAATTATGACATTCTTGAGCAACTAAAAGTTACCTTTTTATGGTGAAAACTACATTACTCTACATAATCATAGAGCTTAAATGGCCTTATTTTCTACATGAGCAACTTTGTGGTCGGAAGTAGCAGAACTTAAAAATACTGTCATGATTATTATCATCCTGAAGATGAGATTTACTTAAATCTCCCTCACCTCCTAGTTGCATGATAATATCATCATAACTGGCATCAGATTCACCCTGACCATTCATTCTAATAATCTAGTAAATAAAGAAAATTTAAATAAATAAGCTTGAATAAAAATTCTATAATAGGGATGCCAAGTTATTTTTAAGGTAAATAACTAAACCTATCTAACTTACTTTCTACCTAAAAATCCTGCTTCTAAATATATCATTGAAACTACAAATATCTTTAATACAAAAAATTACAAACTACTTACAACTAATACTCTTCGTCAAAGAGTCCAAATTGTCCAAAATAAACCGTCAGTTTACCAATCTTCTTCTTTTCCGTTGAGGTGGATTTGTAACTGCAAAGGCTGTATCTCGGTAACAGCCGGGAGGCCTCCTCGGTTATCGATTTAACCACTTCTGGAATAGGTCTTCTATCACAATCTGCTCCATGTCATAAAGTGGACTAGACGGTACAATTGCTGGTAGCACTCGGTATTACACCCAGTAAGTTCCGGAAGGAAAAAGCTTTCTAAGATCCCCTGATCTTCAATAGTCTGATTTTTGCTCGATTTTTTTAGAAAACTGACTTTGCAGCTCTCATTAAAGTCTCTCTTGACAATCAACAATCACCTTCTACCTCCACGTACTACCTTTTTCACCTCCTTTGAAGTTCATCAAGTAATACTGTTAATTTTCTTAATAACTACATACAATCCTACTAAAACTAACTATAATGGTAAACACTTGACATCCCTACAAAAATGTACCTTTTCTATAAATTAAATAAATAAATTTTCTTTATTTTCTTGAAAAAAAAAATCCTTATTTTCAAGACAATACCATCACTTACTAAGGTTGTTGAAAAAAAATTCGTTACTGTCACTGATGTTGATGTAATTGTTGCAACGTTCTAATTACCAAATAACGTATTCTAAATGGTCATATTAATGTTGTATAACATTTTTATTCAAACCTGTACTATTAATATGGTTTCTCATATTCAACCAATTACACACAGTACATTTGGAATATGCGTTATTCAGGGTGACAAAATTAGGCTTTGATTTGGGAAAGAATAAAGTATCTTGGCCTGACACTTTTGAATATCCCGGCTTTGCTATCAGAAGAGATTAAATAACGTGGAATTAGCCAAAATATGTGACATCCAGGGTTTTGATATCCTAGAACTGCACTAAAATTTGAACAAAATCTCAACCTAAGTGTTGTTTACATGCACGCGATGTAAAGTTAATTAAATCACTTGGGGGTAAAGTATCATCAGAGTTACACGTTTATCTTCCAGGTAAAGGCGGCGCTGTTAATGCTTCCTGGTGCACGGCAATTCAGAGCTGGCGCCATCCTTTTCGTATAAATTTGAGAAGAAATTATGATTGGCGTGAAAGTACATTCCGCATTGAACTTAGATTCCGTCAAATCAACGGAAAAGTGTTATTAAGCGGCTTTTTGGTGTTGTTCACCTTTGTCTCTAACAACAGAGAAAGTTTGCCTTTAAAACACGAGAGTCATTAATAAAGGCCGTAAATTTTGATAAAGTTATCGGGCGCCAACGGAGCCTTTCAGCAAAACGCGATTTGTTCTTTTGCTGTGTCCTCACCGTCCGATTATAATCTGCACGATCACGTCACTAAATAGCAATGCCCAAATTCCTGCGACAGATTTTTTTTTTCAAGCGAGGTTAGCCACCTAGGTGACCGTCGACGTCCTCGGCGTTTCGTTCGTCGCCCTCCCGTCTTCAGGTGATATCATCGTTAAGTTTAGTTTGCAGATCGTTGGCGATATTGCACCGTTATTGACATTTTTATTATACCCATTTTAGGAATGCTCTTAAACGGTATACAAAAGCTTCACAGTAACGTTCGTCCAAATAAAAGTAAAAACTTTTATTTTAACAGTCTGAAAAAGTAATAAAAGATAAAATTGATTAATTAGTAGTAATTGTAAATTTTCTTAGCAAAAAACAAATTTTTCCACTATTAACATGATAAACATACCATTATTGATCGATTAGTAATTGGAGAAATTAGTTTTCTTTACCTTAATAGTCATTGTTGACCTAGGTCAATAATAGGGTCTAGTTCTAGTCACAACTGGTGTAAACTGGCTTATAAAAACAAAAATTTTATTGTAAAATAAGCATTCTTAGATATTGAATTTAACAAAATTTGATGTATGGAAGAAAGTGATTTATTTAAAGTTTCATTTGCTGCAGTCATTTTGCTACTATCTGCAAAGTAGAAAGAACTAGCTGCAAGTACTTAACATTTGTTTTAAGTGTCAAATTCCTCTTCTCGACTAGACCACTTTCTTTTAACGATCAAATGCTCATAAATTTGTAAGGTTCAACGAATTTTCAACTTTTCAAGTTGATCTAAGTGCAAAACAACGCCTTTAAACCTTAAAATAACCTTTAGAGTGTCCAATAACCATTGTAAGTGCCTTAAAAGTTGATGTATGTACTAAACTTTACTTTAAATTCTTCTCAACTGAGCTGTAGTAACACAAAAATGACCTTAATATTGTCCAACAGGCTTGCAAAGTTTAAAGAACTAGCTGCCAAAGCTTTATAGTTGTTTTAAGTTTCAAATTCCACTTAAGACTCATCCTAACTACACCCGATTCACTTATCGTTGAAAGGCTCATGAATTTGAAAGGTTTTAAGGACTTTACAAGAGTTTTCAAGTTAAAGCAATTTAAGGCAATTAAAATAGCCTTCACATTGTCTAAGAACGTGTATCAAGGTTGATGGCTGTATAAAAATCCACTTGAAACTGTACAAAAAGACCCTTGTGACTGATTTGAAAGGCCTCCGAAATACATTAAAGCTGTTTTAAGACTTTTCTCACCTGGACTAGTTTTTTTAACCGTTCAAAAAATCACAAATTCACTACAAGAATTTCCAAGTTGATGAAATCGCAAAATAACATTTTAGAACCTTAATATAACCTTTACAATGTCCAATTTCAAGTTCCTAAAAAGAGAAAAAGTAACTTGTTGCACTAGGTGCACTAAAGTTCCAAACTACGCTTTGCATCGTCCGGGCAAGTGATGCATTGTGCGGAAAAATGCCATTTACCGCACTTGTTATGCAAATAACTATTATTTAACAAAAATATACATTTTTATTTTGTTTTCTTTGAAATATCAGATATTAGTTTACGACGTTATAAGTTATTCTCACCACGAGATAAATTTTTTTTGATTTTTGAAGTCCTGTACTCATCTTTCAATTTTGATTAGCAAAGAAATAATATTTTAATAAAAGTGAAATTTGTTCCTTCCAAACTATCAATATCGCACTTTACATTTTAAGGCTAACTAGCACAGTATGTTTGCTAATTTATTTAGAGGATACCAAAATATGTTATTTAACATTTGAGATGACCTAGAAATCCCATTTAGAACAAATATTTACACTTTTCATTAATTTCAAAAACTTATAAAATGTGCATTTATTAGAAGAGTCAATCTAGCTTTAAAATAAAAAATATCGAAGAATCAATACGAGATCAATTCCTAATGAGGACGACTTAAAAGACATTGTGTTTCTTATTGCTTAACGACTTAAATATATCTTTACCTAAACTTTAAGCTACCTGAATTACATAGATTCTAGATAACTGAGTAAAAAGACATTCAAACCGATGAAAATCAGTTGATTAACCTCTTTTGCATTCAGCTTTTTTCCAAGTTTAGACATCCAACAGAACAATGGAAAAGATTAATAACACTCTAGACGTAAATGGTACAAATAAAAGCTTTACATGGAAGGCTTTAGAGGAAGTAGACTCTTTTATTGCTTTAACATAAGACGTCAAGTTAATTTGTTATGTATTATTTAGGTCAAGTAGAGTTAAGAACACTTTGCATGAAAATGGATTACTACATTTATAGTTTGTATATTTCTTCAATGATGACGTTATAAGTTCTTTAAGCTTCTATGGAATGTAAATCTTCTGCTTTAACTGGATATGTTAAACTGTTTGTAGACACAGTTTAGACCAGTAAGTTTGTTTGTTTGTTCAAATACAAAACTTTGCTTTACTGATGACTTAATTAAGGTTTTCAAACTTCTTAAACGGTATTTATAAAATTATTAAAATGACATGTTTTAGTTCTGAATTAGCTTTTTATGGGACAAGTAAATGTGCCCTCTAAACAAATTGAAAAACCTCATTGTTGTTATGTTAATTATAATAAACGGAGAATATTACTTGAACTGAACCTGTATTAATAAGTCTTAAGCGATATGGTGAAAAGTGCAAAAAGTGCAAATTAACCTACTTAATAATTAACCCAATTCTAATACAACAACTTCTCTCTACCTGTAAGACAAAGGCGACTTTGAAATCTCTTACACTTTATTAATTTAGTAAATCATTAAAAAAAATGTATACAAAGTGGCCTCGTACATTTTTTTACTTAGTTATTGTAAAACGCAAATTTTCTCATTAATTATTTTTTGTCTAATAAGTTATAATATACAACTAGAAACTTGAGAGAAGAAGTGAAGTGAGAAGTATGATCTATAGTATAATCTTTGGATTGAACATTGCTTATTTTTTTATTAAATTTTCTACCTTCTATTTGTGTTATTGCTATTTTATCTTTTAACGTTACCATTGGTTATACAAAAACGTTAGCAAAGCTCTTGTTGATCTAAATATTCTAAATCTTACGTAAATTTCTTGTTTGTTTTAGTTGCATTGTTATTAACGTAGTTGCTACATGATCATAATTAACAGTACATTAAATTCTAAGTTTTTTTTTTAAATTAATACTCTCATAATGTGCTTTTTTTCTAATCTTTGTCTTTGTAGTTTTCTTCCATTTTGCTGCCTAAACTCTCTAAAAAATATATGTAGTTCAAAAATAATCAACATTTTATACGTCCCCTCACTCACCTCCACTTCTTCATTTCTTTTGGATCAGTTGCCTCTTCAACAAAGTGAATAAAACCGAAAATTGGCAGTGTTACACCTAAATATACTATTTCTAGATAATATTTACATTTGTTTAACAACTTCATACAATTCGTTTCTTATCCGATATTTGCTCTGAATATTGTCTTAGCATAATGGTTTCTTTGAATAAAGAGTATTGTGACTAGTTCAGGATATTTCACGTGAAACATATACATAAATACTTAACGTATAACAAATATTACGTGGAATCAGTAGGTATATGATAATGCAACAGGATTTAATAAAATATGAACCAACTTGCTGTCCTTCGTTATTTTTTTCTTCAATAATTTAATCATAATATTTAAACAGAATCTTAGAAAAAAAATGTTTGCCTAAATGCAAATTAAGTTGAAAGTAAAGTTTATTTGTTGAAGTTACATGCACCTACTTTGACACTAATGTTTATGCCTGTAAATATGAGAATACCAGTAAAATTGTATAGAAATTTTGAATGCCTTTGTAGTTTTAATCGATAATTGCACTAGTACAAATAATTGCTGTAATTTCCCTGGTTCAGAGTAACAATGAAGTAGGTTTGAAGAATACTCAACAAGAAGGATACTCAAAACCAAGTAGTAAAAAAATACTTGTAAATTTTAATATCGGAAAGAGATTCTTTACAAATTACTCAAAATTCCGTATACTATTCATAAAAATTAATTTAGTAAGTTTGAAACCGAGGTTTTGATGTTAAAACCTTCTTCTTCTAAATGTTTAGTTAAGGTAATAATAAAAACATAAAATATTTAAACACTTTTGCAATATTAAGTTCAAACTTTTGATTTTTTTGTTTACCTTAGCATGTACAGTAAAAAAATGCAAACTTTTGCACGTAAAAATGTTAACGTTTAATGCTATAAAATTGATTTTACCGCAAAGAAATACTGTACGATCCATTGTGATAAATCTTCCTTAAAACTTTTTCAACGTGATTAAACCGTCTTTTCAGGTTTTTTTTCTGAGCAAATTTGTACCTCTAAAATTAACGGTTTTTAAAAAATTAGCTTTTTTTTGAGACAGAAAAGAACAGCAACCTTTGATCATAACTGCTATTAGCTTGTAACACTACTTCAATAAAGTTGTTTCCACTCGACATAATTGAGGTTGTTCAACCTAATCAAAAATCGAAAAAACTAGTTTGTGGCTTACGGTAATAATGGCATTAGTATATTATATACCTACATGTGGGTAATACGAAATTAGATTTAAAACCAAATTGTTAAGGTTAAATTATCTTAGAACTAATAATAAGTGAACAATTTGGTAGAGGAATTAAGGCGTTGTTCTCCTTGAAGCTTTCTTAAAGGCTGTGTCGGACCTTGATGATAAATCACACCACATGCAAAACCAATTCAAGTAATAAAATGGCAAGGTCGCTTGTAGTCTGTTGAACAAAAGAGTTTTTTACATGGTACCAGTGAAGCCGTTTGTGTTAAGCTTTACAAATTTTTTGAACTATTGTAACCTCTGTGAATATTAGTTTAAACATTGATAACAATACCACTTTTCTTATAGTTGCATACAGATAAAACAAAGGAGTGCTTTCTCTGAAATTCTAGACAATGCCTGCAGATTATATGTGGCTATTAGATTATAACATTAAATTACGGTATAGTGTTAACTTTCACTTTTGATAAAAGATGAAAATTACTTCGCAGCGGTGTTAATGAATTCTTCACGTGCACCGAACATAACGTAGTGAATATTTCAATTACAACTCTAAGTGGTACTACCATAAAAGTGCCACCTGGAGATAAGTAGGCGTATTTAAATCCAATCTAAAGCTACTATTGTTCTTTTAATGTAATCCAGGGTCAGTGGCCCAGATATGAAATATTTCAGCCTCGTTAAACCAACACTAGAATAACATACTAGATAAATCATTATCTATCCATTTTCTTACTGGTAATGGTTATTAGAATTTCGTAACCAGACAAGATCATTTGATTTTTGGTTTATTGTATATTAGAAACATTTTGGTTGTTTGGTTAAATAGATAATCATTATTTCAAAAGTCAGGTTTTAGTACAATTAACTACCTAGTGTCTCTAGAAGTACAACCATGAAGATTTTCCTGAAATTATTCTGGTTAGGATAACGAAGATACAAGATGAAACGTCTGGATGATCCGTATGGGGATTGCTTCATGTAAAAGACTCTTTTTAAAAAAATTTAAAAAATTTAGGTGATAATGTAAAGTACAATTTACTAGTATCTCTAGCAGAAAAACCCTGATTTTTTTAGAATTTTTCGGGTCAAATAACGAGAGATACAGGGTGTAACGTCTGTAGGTGGGTTTTTTTTCTGTTCGCCCACTAGAGGGCTTCCTGGTTCTGTCCAAAAATGTTTGTAACAACTGCTTTATTTGTCTAACATGGTACGTTCTTTTATATGTCGATGGATAGCCAATGAAATGAGTTTTCCACCGATATGTAAACATTCGTTGATTGGTTCAAACTTAATAAAGTTTGTTTTTCCAATTTTTAATTACTTTTCGTTTGAACCTAAACAACTGTCATATTTGACTGACATGGTATGGACTTTTATATGTCGATGGATAGCCAATGAAATTTGTTTTTTTTTTTGTTCTTAACGTATTTCAAATTGCTCTTATTAGGTGAGGCAGGTTAAATTCTTAAGTTTATGACACTAATTTCCTAATAATTAAAAAAAATTGTAAAAAAGTGCAATTTTTGCCATTTTTTAATCAGCTCCAATGTACCGCAAAGTAGAGTAACAACTGCACTTTTTCTTCTTTTTTCTTTCCTGATTTGAATGCTTACAATTTGCCTTTCTAGTCGGTTTTTATGATTTTTAGACTAATTTCCAATATTTTGTCTTTAAAATTTAGCTAAAACGTATACAAATCTACTTCAAGCCTTAAAATGTACCTTTCAAATCAGTTTTCTTGGTTTCCAGACTAATTTCAAACCTCTAGTTTTGAAAATTGTCTTTGGTCGGTTTTTAAGATTTGCAGAATAATTCCAAGTCTTCAGTTTTGAAAATTGACTTCAAACCCATAAAAATTGACTTGAAGGCTTAAAATGTGCTTTCAAGTCAGTTTTCATGGTTTTCAGGCTAATTCCAAGCCTCCAGTTTCGAAAATTATCTTCAAACCCATCAAAAATTGATGGTTGAACTTAAAATGTGCCTTTTAAGTCAGTTTTCAATTTTCAGACTAATTCCAAGTCTTCAGTCTTGAAAATTGACTTGAATTCCATAAAAATTTACTTGAATTCAATTTGCCTTTCAAGTCAGTTTTCATGGTTTCAGACTAATTTCAAGTCTCCAGTCTGCAAATTGTCTTCAAACCCATTGGACTTAAAGCAAAATTTGAATTTTAAGTCAGTTTTCATGATTTTTCAGACTATACTCTTGAAAAACATGAAAATTGCGTCAAACCCATAAAAATTTACTTAAAGGCTTAAAATGTGCCTTTCAAGTCAGTTTTCATGGGTTTCAGTCCAAGCCTCCAGTTTCAGGTTTTCAGGGTAATTTCAAGTCTTCAGTCTTGAAAATTGACTTCAAATCCATAAAAATTGACTTGAAGGCTTAAAATTTGCGTTTTAAGTCAGTTTTCATGGTTTTCAGACTAATTTCAAGTCTCCAGTCCTGCAAATAATTATCTTCAAACCCATCAAAAATTGACTTGATGCCATAAAATTTGCCTTTTAAGTCAGTTTTCAGATTAATTTCAAGTCTTCAGTCTTAGAAATTGATTTAAAATCCTTAAAAATTTACTTGAAGGCTTCAAATTTGCCTTTCAAGTCAGCTTTCATGGTTTCCAGACTAATTTCAAGTCTCCAGTCCTGAAAATTGTCTTCAAACCCATCAAAAATGGACTTAAAGCCGTAAAATTTGAATTTTAAGTCAGTTTTCATGATTTTCAGACTAACTTTTCAGTCTCCAAGACTAACTTTTAAGCCTACACTCTTGAAAAACATGAAAATTGACGTCAAACCCATAAAAATTTACTTAAAGGCTTAAAATGTGCCTTTCAAGTCAGTTTTCATGGTTTTCAGGCTAATTCCAAGCCTCCAGTTTCGAAAATTATCCTCAAACCCATCAAAAATTGACTTAAAGCAGTAAAATTTGTCCTTCAAGTCGGTTTTAATGGTTTGCAGAATAATTCCAAGTCTTCAGTCTTGAAAATTGACTTCAATTCCATAAAAATTGACTTGAAGGCTTAAATTTGCGTTTCAAGTCAGTTTTCATGGTTTTCAGACTAATTTCAAGTCTCCAGTCCTGCAAATTGTCTTCAAACCCATCAAAAATTGACTTGATGCCATAAAATTTGCCTTTTAAGTCAGTTTTCAGATTAATTTCAAGTCTCCAGTCCTGCAAATTGTCTTCAAACCAATCAAAAATTGACTTGATGCCATCAAATTTGCCTTTTAAGTCAGTTTTCAGATTAATTTCAAGTCTCCAGTCTTGGAAATTGATTTCAAATCCATAAAAAATTACTTGTAGGCTTCAAATTTGCGTTTCAAGTCAGCTTTCATGCTTTCCAGACTAATTTCAAGTCAAAATTGTCTTCAAACTCATCAAAAATGAACTTAAAGCCATAAAATTTGCATTTTAAGTCAGTTTTTATGGTTTTCAGTCTAACTTTAAGTCTCCAAGACTAACTTTTAAGTCTCCACTCTTGGAAAAACATGAAAATTGACTTGAAAGCCTAAAATTTGTCCTTCAAATCAGTTTTTATGGTTTTCAGACTAATTCCATGTATCCAGAGTTGAAAAATGACTTGAAGTCTTAAAATTTGTTTCTCAAGTCAGATTTTATATGGTTCACAGACTAATAAGTCATAAAAATTGACTTGAAGCCTTAAAATGTGCCTTTCTAGTTTGTTTTTATGGTTTTCAGACCAGTTCCAAGTCTTTAGTCCTGAAAATTTACTTCAAACCCTTAAAAATTTAGCTTTCAACCTAAACACCACCAAAAAAATTCAAAGAATGACGGAATATTAGAAATACTTTTAAGAACTTTTTGAAATTCAATATCTCGGAAACAGGAAAGGCTAGAGGCTCATTTTGCACTATTTTTATGCTCTGTATGAAACTGTTTGTTCAATTAAGTCAAAAATTGAAAAAATTAAACTTTTATCAAAAATTAAATTCTTGGTCCCCCCTCATCAGAAATCTGTCAAAGTCACTTGTTCTGAAATGGTCCATACACGAAATGTATTTAAAGAATTAAAAAATGTATTACGATTCCATAATATCATAATACCCAGATTTTTGAAACAAAAACAAATTTGAATAAATGGTTATTTTATGGTTATAAGCTAAGAAAATCAATAATAAAATCGAGTAGTTTCGATTACTCTAACTGAAGACTTGCACCTGGTAGTAACCAAAACAAAAAAATACGTTATACGCATTCTTAATACCCTTTACCACCCGTGAGTTTAGAATCGATCGCATACACATCCACTTTTCATTAGCGGTTACAGTCTGACGACCACACGGTAGATGAGTTATTGGGTTAAATCGACGGCATCAATTAATAATCGCGTAACCCAGGTCGGGTTCTCTTTTGCTTCATGAAGACGGTTCACCACGTTGTTGTTGAATTCTCCAGGAAGTTTTTCTGTTAATTCCAGGTAACTAATTAGCAAAGACAAACTGTAAACTTCCTTAATTGGTCGGGGACAACAAAAGTCTATTTAGTGATAAATCGGCGCTTATCTCTCTTAAGTTTGCTTGAGCCGACAGGAAAATGCGGCGTTTAATTCGAATCGAATGGGCTATTCGAGGTTAAATCAACACCAGACCATTCTGTCAAATGGAATGTAGTCGGTCTAGATGGGTAAATAGTCGCAGGGAAGCGCCCTGCTGCATAAAGCAATTACTTTAAGTTAAAAATTACGAAACACTGAGAGATAATCGCTTTTGCAACCAGGGGCGGTACCGGCTTGCTCTTATTTATGGATCCCAGTCAAAATGGCGTGCTGCCAGTGCGATATTATTTATCGCCCTTCTATTTTTCCTATACCGGGAACACCTGGGTGGTGGTGAAGGTACAGGAAGTACTATTTTACCACTACAACGTAATATAATATATAGTTTTATCTCCAATTTAATTCAAGGAGGTTGTTCCATTTGATTAGCTTGGCGAAATTAAATGGGAATCTTATAATCATATTTAACTGAAGAAAATGAGATGCTTTTTCTTGACCAATCACAAATTTCGAATAGAGCTGTGATTTACGCAAGTACTGCACATGTGGACTATCAGTCACAAAGTGTATTACGTGAGCTTAGGTTAGAGTAAAAATATATAATGCAATAGACTTTCCGGATTTAATTTCCCTAAATTGCCAAGTTCATTCGATACTTACTGTTTTCATTTAAGAATTCAATATAACCCAATTTTACCCTAGTTTTCTAGTTTGCCTACTTTCCAACTAACTGAAATGTAACGTTCCCTATNTGNATGCCTGCCGACTAAAATNGANCGGANCTCANGCTCNTGGACGAGNTGTTCNCTCACTCGGCGGCGGNACAANGNCTCTGANCCAAAGAATACCCTTCAACGNCCNAGAGACGCTANACGNCTTTGTTGCNTNNAAGNTATAGTCTGTAGANCCAAGGNNNAACTTTCAGCGTCAANCNNAAAAGNTGGTCNACGATNGGTTNCTCTCGATTCATACCTGCGTNNACGCTACCANAGTCNAAANNCGGCTGTNNTTTAGTCAGACCNGGAGACNTGTCNGNAGNANGNNCNAGTACCCANATNAGGCATGCNGNTNGAAATGAGAGTNANCAGTGAACNTGNTATGACAAACACAGTTAANCNTGGGTTCGGTTAATAAATTGAGGATTNGNNCGNNNNGNNCAGGTGCGNGANTNTCNCGTTGTGGNTAGNAGTCGGACAAANANTCCCGNTGCATCGANNATNCGTGGNCGTAAGTTCAAGCCACTNTGGTCATAATTTTTACACATTTTAGTCAAAAAACAGGGTCACTTTTTTCAAAAAATCCAAAAACAAATTTGACGTTTTTTAAATGTCATTTTATTAAGCCATAATGACGCAACTTTTCCTTCATTTAACCAAAACTGTATTTCTAACCATTTTTAAGATCCCTCTAGTAGCCGTCCTTATCCTGAACACACTGTATGGTGTCTATGGTAGAAATGTCAAATAACTGAGTTATTTGCCAAAAAAGACAGTTTTGACTACATTTGATTGTAGTTGCCACTTACCTGTCAATAATTCGGTTATTTTGACATTTGCAAGATGATTCTAAGGAAAGGATGATAAAGAAAAGGAAGTAAAACAAAAAGACAAAATATTGAGAAAGAGACAAAAACACGTCAGAAGAAAACAGGTACAACAAAAATAGATCTAAGGAAAGAAGAGAAAACTAAGATCAGGTAATTCAACGAAGGAAAAGAGCATGCAGAAGACAAAAAGTGAAGGATTAAGACGCAAAAGAAGAAACAAACAAAAATGTAAAATAGAAGTCTATTGTCTCGCAGTCGATTGGGTTAACCAGAAGAAACCATAAAGAATAAGAATATTAAAAAAAAAAAGACAAACAAAAAAAATGAGGAAGAACGAAACGATAAAAAGCAAGCGGATAAGAATACAAAAAACCAGGAGAAAAAGAAGAAAATGACATTCACTTTGTTGCTTGGGTGGACAAAGTTCTTAAACTTTTGCTACTGTCACTTATGTTGCCAATTAGTATTCAGCTGATTATTTGTAAAAAGTAAGGAAAAACTAAAGTGAGGTTATATCGTCAGGGAATTTGTTCCATATTATTTGTAATTTTCATTATTTTCTCAAAATTGAAGTGATTTCTGAGGTGAGTAAACTTATTGACAGAATTGAATTTCATTAGTTAAAGAACAATATGCAAGAAACACAATGGCTGACAAAAAAAGCGTTTCTTTCATCACTTCAACGTTTGAATAGGCAAACAACAATGAAGCCAAGGTTGAAAGATGAATTTTCACGGTACCGAAAGCAGTACCGCGAGCACTCAGTCGCATAACTGAATCCATCTGCCAGATAATGCGACTCTCGGTACTTTCTAATTGACGTTTCTTCGTGTGCCAGTACTGTTAGATGCTATCCTAGCAGGTGATTGGCATCCGACCCGATGAAATGGCATAAATTTCTTTTCTTTTTATTATTTATCCGGTCAATCATCAAAGAATTTCCTCGTTGGTTGTAAGTAATCAGCGTGCCGTTAAGCTCTTCAGTTGCAACGAGTTTTGTGTTGTTTAGAATGTAGCAAGTTCGCAACAACAATCAAAAGACATTCCATATGCTAAAAGCGATATAAATAAACTAATATGTGTGGTTGCCAAGCCAGGTGGTATAGGGAATTTCGTAAAAAAATGTCGCAAGAGCTTTGTTCCAAGGCGAGCCACTGCCACTTTCTGCTTATTACCACAACGAGTGTTATTTTACGCATAAGCGGACTTTTAAACCTGGTTTACTGAGTCCTGGGTAGTATTAACCAGACAAGTAAACAATCATTTCAGCTTAAATTGGTTCGATTACTTTCGATTTTGCGACGGTTAAATAGCCGTTTGGCAATGCTGGATATTAATATTTTAATGGATTTGTCAGTTGTTAATAAAACGTAATATTAATGAGCTCGTTGTCGTAAACGCACATACCTTGAGCAATAAAACGGGCCTTAATGTCCGCCAGTATTTTATATTATAAACCAGTGTTTGTCGTAAATTCGAAGGTTGAATGGGACGGGTTTCAACGATATCGACTCGTTTAAGAAGCCCAAAGATAATCGTCAACAAAAAACACCTTCAGAACGACCATTATGTGGTCAAATGCGTCGTGTACAGTGTGAGTCACAAATGGATGTGAAAATCACGAATTTCACAAAGAAAAGTTACCATAGACTGTTAAACCCTTCAATACCAGTTAATCAATGGTGGAAATTGAATTTCTTTTATAAATTTTGCTGTTTTTTTGCCATGGCTCTAAAGTTTGTTTAACATGTGTTGACCGCAATGATTGTGCCCTGTGTTTTGATTTTGAAATTCCAAAAAATGAAAAACAAAACGAAAATTTTGTTTTTTTTTTGGAAATCGGTTTAACCTATTTTTTATAGTGATATGAACGCAGGTTGTGTGAACTAAAGATATCTCAATTTTTCGCTACTTTGAGTGGTATAATTTGCATGTAACCGAAATCACAATATACAAAGTTTTCAGTTTTGCAATGTTTTTAGATTTTGAAAATCCTTCAAAAACTGCTAAAAACCGAAAATGTTGATTTTTTTGTCAGAAAAGAAGTGATATGATTTTGTGTTACACAAAGTAGTCATTTTTGACAATTTTAAAGCATTTGTGTTTTTTTCGAAACAGAGAATTTTTTAATTTTTTTTAATTTAAAATTTCTGTTTTTACGACACTCTGGTTTGTGTAGAATGCATGTGACTGCAATCAATTATACAAAGTTTTCATTTATATCATGTTTTTAGAATTTGAAAATATAAAAAAAAAACGAAACTGTTTGATCTTTCTGCAGAAATTGGTTTTAGCAATTTTTTGAAGAAAAATAAGTGCTTATTATCAATTGTTCAAATTTTTTATTTTTACAATGTTTTAGATTTTCCAAATTCTTGAAAAACTAAAAAAACTGTTTTTTAAAGTGGTATGAGCTTAGTTTTTGTTAAACAAAATTGTAATTTTCGACGTTTTTAAAGAATGGCAAATATTTTTAAACTAAATCAATATAATTTTCATAGGGAAATTTTACTTCTATGGGTTGTTTTTAAAGTATGTCAATCACATTATACAAAGTTTTTATTTTACATCAGTTTATCTTCATCTGGAGCTTAAAATCGAAAATTAGCATGGTCAAACTTCAGTTTCCTGTTTAATTATAACCTGTAGAAGTGGTCGTAAATAAACTAAACTGCTCATCACGTTAACCGGGATAGTAAATTTTTTTAAGCATATAACTCTTAAAGGAAAAAACGGATTTTAATGCGGTTTGCACTGTAATGAAACTTGGATTTTTGACAATTTTAAGGCATTTGTGTTTTTTTCGAAACAGATAATTTTTTAATTTTTTTAAATTTAAAATTTCTGTTTTTACGACACTCTGGTTTGTATAAAATGCATGTGAACGCAATCAATTATACAAATTTTTCATTTATATCACGTTTTTAGAATTTAAATATCAAAAAAAAAAACGAAACTGTTTGATCTTTCTGCAGAAATTGGTTTTAGCAATTTTTTGAAGAAAAATAACTGCTTATTATCAATTGTTCAAAATTTTTATTTTCACAATGTTTTTAGATTTTCCAAATTCTTGAAAAACTAAAAAAAAATTAAACTGTTTTTTAAAGTGGTATGAGCTTAGTTTTTGTTAAACAAAATTGTAATTTTCGACAATTTTAAAGAATTGCAAATGTTTTTAAACTAAATCAATATAATTTTCACAGGGAAATTTTACTTCTATGGGTTGTTTTTAAAGTATGTCAATCACATTATACAAAGTTTTTATTTTACATCAGTTTATCTTCATCTGGAGCTTAAAATCGAAAATTAGCATGGTCAAACTTCAGTTTCCTGTTTAATTATAACCTGTAGAAGTGGTCGTAAATAAACTAAACTGCTCATCACGTTAACCGGGATAGTAAATTTTTTTAAGCATATAACTCTTAAAGGAAAAAACGGATTTTAATGCGGTTTGCACTGTAATGAAACTTGATTTATTGGCTTTTTGCAAATAAGAAAAACGTTGACTTTTATTACAGGATTATTGACTTTTATGTTCAGTAACTGTACTCCAGGTACAGAGTAGGAAATGAGCTTCAACAAAAAGAATAATTTCTCATAATTTTTAGGTTAACGTTCTCACATTTTTTTGCATTTTAACTGTGTCGTATATATGATTATAAAGGAAGACATTAAGCCAAAAACAATTTCCTTTTAATATAGTACATTATTTAACGAGTGTGTAATAATTGCTATTACTCATGTTATGAGAATTGAGATTCGACTGAAAGTAAACTTCTATGTCTTTACCAAATGATTTTTTATCAAAGTTACTTTTACATTGAATCGTCAAAGGAAAGAGGATTTACTTTTCTAGAAAGTTATTATTGAGCACTAGCACTCTCCTCAAGCAGATTATTCACAAGTACCAGAAAGAATAGAAGATGTCCAATTGGTTGCTTTCCTGGAGAATGCTAGAACTTCCTAAACATATTTTCCCAAAAAATTATTTTCTTTTACATACTGATTTCTCGACCACAAATAAGACAAACCCTTCGAGCAATTTTACGTTTAGTTTATTTCTGTTGCTTATTGTCATTAGTCATCATAGTTAATAAATTTGTAACAGTGGATCTGCAGGTAGAAAACTTTCTTTGAGTGTTAATTATTCAAAGCAGGAAAAGGAATTCTCAAGAAAAATGTTGATAGAATGTGACAGAAGAGCTGACAATGGCGGATTCTTGTCACATTCTGCAGACCTTTTTCTTGAAAACTGCCTTCCCTCGTTTGAAGAATACGCACCCTGGACGCCCCAAAACTTCAAGAATTGATGAGAACATGGCTGCAGGGAGACATTCTGCTACAAGGTTTTCTCCAAGTAATCTGCCAGAAACGTCGCAAAATTTGTAAAAGAACAAAAATTATCTTTTAGAAGCTTGATAACGCCCCTGCTCACACATTGTTGCTTTTACCAGAACTTTTGGCTAAAACCACCGTTTCCCTCAGATCTGACTCTGTGTGACTTTTTTTTGTTCTAAAACTGAACCAACTTATGAAAGGACATTTTTTTGCAACGATTGAGTAGATAAAGACCACATTGAAATAAGAGCTGACCAAGATTACAAAAAGTGAAAAGCTTTGAGGAGTTTTAATGTGTGCTCTTATAGTGTCAATGGATATTAAGTAAAATTGTTAACTTCCTGCCTCAAGTAAATGTAGAATAGCATTTGAAATTCAATTCCAATAGGAATCTTTCACTCCTTGAAGCAGTCGAGACGATGTAACTAAAACTTTCTATTTGATATAGATCGAATGTAAATATCAAGAAAGGGTTTGTGTTTGCATTAGCGTATTATTCAGCAAAGAAATTACACTAAACTGTACTTACACTATTGCAAATATAATTTTTAAAATAATTTCCACTAGAAAACTTTGTTCTATTATGGCAATGGCAATTCACAACTAAAAAGTGTTCAAAATCCCTAAATAGTTATTGTTAATCCACTCAATCACATGGGTTTTCAGCTAAAACTGTTAAAACACATTGTATAAAATTGGTTCAACAATTTTCCCTGAAAAATGAATTTCAAATACTTACTTTGTATGCCAGTCTATAATATTTTCTTTATTTCAGATATGCTTCCTCCACTTCTTCACATTTTTACCAGTTTGTTGGCACTGACAGCCGCCCAGTCCAATTACAATGACCAGGCCAACAATATCGAGTACCAGGGGGATGGTCTACCACCCGAAGCCACCCTCGACGGCAAAGTTACCAAACTTGACGACCTCAGCCCTATTATTTTTCTCAATCGAACCAAAGCCGCTCTAAATTGTGCCGCTGGCTCCATGCTGGTAATTTGATAGATTTGCCCATAAATAATTAATTTACATTACTTGGGGGTTGGTTTCAGGTTGAACTAAAGTTTAACGACGCTTTTCATGGTATAGCCTACGCGGATTTTGACAGAAACTCAGCCTGCCAAGTAACTGGCAAAGGAGGACATAGTTACAAGCTGGAATTGCCATTAAAGGGTTGTGGAACCAAACAGGTTAGTGGTTGTACAAACATTTGTCCTAAAGAAGTTAACCAATATTTTGCTTCCAGGAACCTCAACGTGTTTTCACCAATAATATCGTGGTGAGGTTCCACCCAAACCTGGAAATGGACGGTGACGAGATTATTACTATAGTGTGCAGGTACCCTCCTCCAGTGGCACCAGTGCCTCCTATACCACTTCCAATGTAAGCCTATGACGTATTGTCCACACAGCAATAATTATAACAAAAATGTTGGTTTAGACAAGAAGCTGCGGTTCCAGCAGCTGCTTTAGAACCCCCACTAAAAGGGTTCCAAATCCTTCTAATAATTTGCGGAATTCTCTTTTTGTCTCTAATGCTCTTGGGACTGGGCTGTTCTTACTACTGTCTTCGTAGAAGACCAGTAGCCTTCATCAGACCCTTTTCTAGTATTGGAAGTGACTCGGAAATTACCAAATTATCGGGAAGTTCTCTTGGTTAGTACAGTTCTTCCTGTTCCATCAAAGTGTATTAGAAATATATAAATTCTCAGGTACTTTGTCGATGTTCGAAGGCTTGAAAATCCCTAGAGCGCACGCCCCTGTAGGATTAACAGGAAGCAGTTCCGGAAGTGAGGGAGGCAACCTGATTAGTGACACCTTACCTTCTGAT
This sequence comes from Ips nitidus, assembly GCA_018691245.2. Taxonomy (NCBI): domain Eukaryota; kingdom Metazoa; phylum Arthropoda; class Insecta; order Coleoptera; family Curculionidae; genus Ips; species Ips nitidus. Next base: position 5,325,732 of record CM042788.1, read on the forward strand.
TACCCTTCCGAGTCTCACTCTGAAGTCGAAGAAACTCGTTCTTTACCGGTTAGTGTTGCGGTACAACTTGGAGAGCAAAACTAAAGTGTTTTTGCAGGTTTCTTCAGCAGGCAGTTTTGAGAACCGCGCTTTTGTTCAAGATAATGGCAGCTTCTTTGGATCAGAAGGTTATGGTCATGCCCAGGAACATCAAATGCAGCATGCCGCTTTTGCTAACGTTGAAGGAATTCCTAGATACCCAATGGCCATCAAAGGTACGTTTTTTTGTCAGTTAAAAACTGATTGGTCAACTGAATTGTCTTTTAGGAGAACCACCAAACTTTGATGTACAAGTGCGAGTAAAACGAGCACCACCTTCTCCTTCCAGCATATCTTTCTCAGACTCTGAAAGCACCAGAACTGAAAGAAATTTGTCCACCATCCCTGAACAAATGGAAGATATGAGTATCCGTTCTGTGTCCCCTCCAGTTACAGAAAGAACCCATTTCACCTACGTTCCTGAGCTGCACCACCCACCAAAACATATTCAACCAGCACCCACTTACAACCGAATACTGAGAAAGCAACAGGAAATGGCGGATGCCAGATCCATAGCTTCACTAAACACTGAAATGACCGACACACATTCAGTGACTGAAACAATCGACGATTCGCACCATATTATGGTGGCACCAGTACCACCTCCTCCACCTCCTATAGTACCCAAACAGCACTATTTATCTGAAATGCAAATACCGCCAAAGTTGGAACCCCCAATTGCTCCGGTGCACAAACCTGAAATTACCTCCCATATGGTGGATGACGTCTTTTTGAGAACTATTACAGAGAAGAAGACTATTGAGGATATTGAAAGACATAAAAGGTTGGTGGTGCTGCGTTTTCTTTTGTACTTGTACTATAACTTTCGGTTTTGTAGGCTTATAACAGAGTTCCACACCAGAGTAAAACCGCATCAAGCTCCGGAACCCACCAAGTGGGATGTTACGATTAAAAACTACCCAACTCAGGTGGAACCTCCAGAGTGGGAGAATTTCTCTGATATATCCTCAGCCTCAGGGATGACGTTAACTCCCAAAATGGAAAGAGCGCCACTTAGTCTGCCACCTCAGCCCCAAATCAACGATAATAAGTTACCTCTTAATGCACCAGAGCTAGTCAGCAATATACATCCTAACCGACATCAAGTGGTTACCAGCGATCTAACTTCCAGACTTAGGTAGTATGCTTGAAACTTGATGACTCAATTTAGTATAAACTGTATTTGGTATACAGGGAAAACGTACACACTATGGAGGAAACTGAAGATTCATACCTGCAGACTTTCAATGTACCCTTAGAGAATCCTCAAGTTCCTAACTGGAACGTTTTGATTAGAGTGTTACAACCCACTGAGCAAGAAGAAGAAGGTTTGTGTTACCTTGTAAGCCTTTTGAGAAATATGACTTGGAATGGAATTAATTGCAGGTCCTGTGATTGAAAGTGCGGAAACGTTCAACTCTCAACTAACCATGACGGATAAAATGAAGTGGAGGCAGATCATTACCACGGAGTCTACGTTGCGCACTCTTCTTACCGAGGCGGTGGTCAAAGAAGACTTTGAACAAATCAGAAGCGATCAGAGATACGTTAAACTGTTCGATCCACCCAAGTGGGACGTTATTATTCGAATTCTGACCCCTGTAAGTAATAATGATCAACTGCAAAGATGTCGTTTAAACTGGTAACTAAACTACTCAGACAGATGAAGGTTTGTGAAGAGTAAAATTGGCAACTGATTGATCTTTTGTGACCAGTTGTCGTGTTACGTCACACTCGCTGTGCATGTATCCGTGCTAGTATAAATAATATCAAATGTATTTTATAGCTTCACTAGTGTGATTTTGCCAGTCTAGACGTTTGACAGTTCGTTTCTGACGTAAACAGGACAGTCATGACCGTTGCAATCGTCTAAATTCCGATCCATAGAACTATAAAACTATAGAATATTCTTAAACAACCTTACTGGTTTACCATGTGCACTTTATAGCTTCACGAGTGGTATTTTGACAGTTGGTTGCTGATTTCAGGCTTAGTTTGATCTGGCATAAACGTGGCAATAGCGTAAACTCATGGAGCTACAAAACTACGAAATGAAATGACATTTGACTGTTTATTTCTGATATAAACTCATTCTGTCATAATTGTTGTAACTGTCGAAATATCATTTAAAAAGCTATTAAACTTGCAAAATTAACTGAAAACATTATAAATCAGTGTAAACCAATTAAATGCACTTTATAGCTTTATGAGTGAGATCTTGACAGTTGTGACGTTTGATTGCTGATTTCTGACTTAATCTAATCTGTTACAAATTTGGCAACTGTGTAAAGTCCTTTCCATGAAGCTATCAATTGGTAAAATCAGCATAACTAACAGTAAATGCATTTCATAGTTCCACTACAGAGATCTTGACAGTTTTGACGTTGACAGTTCGATCCTGACGTAAGCAGGTCGGTCATAAACGAGGCAATCGTGTAAATTTCACTCTTTAGAACTAGAAAACTGCAAAACATTTTAAAGCAACTCCTCAAATGCACTGTATAGCTTCACTAGTATAATTTTGACAGTTGTCACTTGTGGCTGCTGATTTCTGACTCAATCTAATCTGTTATAGGTATGGCAACAGTGTAAATGCCTTTCCATAGAGCTATAAAACTTATGTTATTCGGTTATTTATTTGTTATCAGAATGAAATAAAATTTTGGGATTATAAGTAAAGATAATGAAAGCACATTTTAAAATTTTCCGATCAATGGTTTAGGGTTTTAACTATTAGATACATCAAAAACGCGATTCCTATTGTATATTTACTCGGTCGATATATCAAATTTTCTTTTTCAACAAAGCATGTGTATGAAAGATGCAGTAATAAGCCATGTTTTCATAATTTTAGTTTTATCGGTAAAAATTTCCAAAAACGACATGTAATTATAAGAAAGTGATTGTTGATCAAAAGATTTGAAGATATCTCTATCCGAGAAATAAAATATATCTGAAAAGTCATGTAATTTGTTTTTTAACAGTTTCAGGCAATGTCCGAGAGCTTTTGGCATTGCCAATGTTTTCTGGCAATGTCAGATAGTTTCTACTAATTGTCAGACAATTTCTGGCAATGCCAGTAGGTTGATAAACTAATTTTGTCGCAAAAGATCTATAATTCCTTAATAATTCAATCTCATAAAAATTACACTTGATTAAGTTACTAAACCCATATATTTAACAATACTTATCAAAATATGCTATCTGGCATTGTCTGAAACTACCTGGAAATGTCAGAAGCTATCGGGCATTGTCACAAACTATCTGAAATTGCCTGAAACTATCTGGTAATTGTCAGAAATTGTTTGGAAATGTCAGAGTCTATCTGGAATTGTCAGAAACTATCTGGCAATATCAGAAGCTATCTGCCATTGTTGGAAACAATCTGAATATGTCAGAGGGGGTTTCATGTTTCGTGGGTTTGAAGTCAGTTTTCAAGACTGGAGACTTGAAATGTGTTTGAAAACCATAAGAAATTACTTGAAAGGAAAAGTTTAAGCCTTCAAGACAATTTTGAAGAGTTTGAAGCCAATTTTCAAGACTGGAGACTTGACGTTAGTCTGAAAACCACAAAAACTGACTTTAAAGGCGAATTTTAAGCCTTTAAGTCAATTTTTATGAGTTTAAACTCAATTTTTAATAGTAGACACTTGAAATTATTCTGCATAACCACTAAAACTGACCTGAAAAGCAAATTTTATGCTTTCAAGTCAATTTTCAAGTGTTAGAAGTCAATTTTCGAGACTGGAGACTTGAATTTAGTCTGAAAACGACAAAAACTGACTTGAATGGCAAATTTTAAGCCTTCAAGTCAATTTTCAAGTATAGACACTTGAAATTATTCTGAAAACCACTAAAACTGACCTGAAAAGCAAATTTTAGGCTTTCAAGTCAATTTTCAAGGGTTTGAAGTCAATTTTCAAGTATAGACACTTGAAATTATTCTGAAAACCACTAAAACTGACCTGAAAAGCAAATTTTAAGTTTTCAAGTCGATTTTCAATACTAGTCACTTGAAATTAGTTTGAAATTCATGAAAACTGACTTAAAAGGCAGATTTTAAGCCTTTAAGTCAATTTTCATGGGTTTGAAGTCAATTTTCAAGTATATACACTTGAAATTATTCTGAAAACCACTAAAACTGACCTGAAAAGCAAATTTTAAGCTTTCAAGTCGATTTTCAATACTAGACACTTGAAATTAGTTTGAAATTCATGAAAACTGACTTAAAAGGCAGATTTTAAGCCTTTAAGTCAATTTTCATGGGTTTGAAGTCAATTTTCAACTATAGACACTTGAAATTATTCTGAAAACCACTAAAACTGTCCTGAAAAGCAAATTTTAGGCTTTCAAGTCAATTTTCAAGGGTTAGAAGTCAGTTTTCGTGACTGGAGACTTGAATTTAGTCTGAAAACGACAAAAACTGACTTAAAAGGCAAATTTTAAGCTTTCAAGTCAATTTTCAAGACTAGACACTTGAAATTAGTTTGAAAACCACGAAAACTGACTTAAAAGGCAGACTTTAAGCCTTTAAGTCAATTTTCATGGGTTTGAAGTCAATTTTCAAGTATAGACACTTGAAATTATTCTGAAAACCACTAAAACTGTCCTGAAAAGCATATTTTAGGCTTTCAAGTCAATTTTCAAGGGTTAGAAGTCAATTTTCGTGACTGGAGACTTAAATTTAGTCTGAAAACCACTAAAACTGACCTGAAAAGCTAATTTTAGGTTTTCAAGTCAATTTTCGTGACTGGAGACTTGAATTTAGTCTGAAAACGACAAAAACTGTTTCAATCTATCTGAATTGAAACAAAACATTCTTAAACATATAATAACAAAATTCTGCTATTTCTACTGAGACGTTAATAGTTCTAATAATACTACTCATCTGTGTTAAAGTATATAGTTATAAATCTTAGCTACCTAAAAAAAAACTTTTAAAAGGTTTCCGTATTGTTTTTTTCCTCATACTTAAAGAAGATTTTCAGAAAGTTGACATTCAAAAAATTATACAAATATTAATGGTTCTTCATCGTAAATCATTGATTTTACAAAAATATTAGGACAGCTGTGCTCCTACTTTAATTGAAAGATTGAAGATGTGGAAGAATCTTCTGAATAAGCAGTGTATAAACTTCAGTTTTGCTGACACCTTTTGCTTTCTTTAAAATTGATTCTTCTTGTAGATCGACAAGCAACCCAAAATGAGGTACAAGAAAAAAGCAGACTGGGACAACCGAAGTAGAAGAAGTAGTCTTCCTACGTTGTACGAGTACGACTCTGATGGTGGCAGTAGCGTGAAAACGTTGACCAGAGAATCTATGGAGTATCCTTCAATACCAAGAAGGTTAGCCTTTTAAAGTTTGAGTAACAATCGAATTTTAATATACATTTTTAGGTCCTCCAGGTCAAGTTTTAAGAGTGAGGCTGACTTAAGATCAATGTCCGAAGTGACAGTTGACTTTGGACGGCCTGATCACTTTGACACCCACTCAGAAGTTTCAAGTTACTACCCGGAAGCTAGGAGGTACTACGAAGACTCAGACGCTGGGTCAACTCACGGCAGATCATTGGCCAGGTCCCTGAGCCAACCCAGTTTGGCCAGATCAGCTAGTGAATTTACAGAAAGGTTAGTCGCTAACCAACCACATAGCAACAGTCACACTGTATATTAACTGTTATTCCAGGTGGGTGGCACCTTCACGGTACGATACCGCCAGCGAGTTTACATCTCCTGAAGGTACTCCCAAATCGCAAAGAAGCAGTCGAATGCAACAGTTCCATCTTCCTCAAGGTGGTTCCGAACAGCAATCTTCTTGGCAGACAAAAGAGTCCAGGAAGACTACTAGGGCACCTGGGGCTACTAGCGAAGAAGTCACTAGGGAATTTAGGTTAGTACCAACCATATACAAATGAGTGACGATACATAAGTAAATTTTTTTTTAGAAGCGAAGCTACGACCAGCTTTATGTCACCAAGAGGCTGGTTCGCCGACCACGAAAGCGAATCTAGTTATAAGTAGTTAAGAAAGCCTGATGATGCCATTACCGCCAGAAATTTTGGTCTGTAAATACGGATCTCAGAAACAACTTTATTTTTTTTAACTAACGATAACAAACTTCTTTGCCATTTACATGTGTCTATTTGATAGTGTGTATCATATTATATTTTTACTTACTTAGTAACATAGTTGATATAGTTAAATTACCGCTCGTTACTTTGAATCTTGTAACGTGAAGACATTAATAACGGAATTAAACTTATTTTTGTAACTAGCTGTGATAACCACATTTTGTACTTACTAAACTAAGGCTTCTGGATATGTACTTCTCTCTTTAGTTTTATCCCTTGCTACCACTAAGTTTTAAAATGTTCTTTTATGTGCATTGGAGTTTTTACTGTCTTATTTAAACACTAAAAACTCTAATGCCAAGATTCTCTTGAATCTTTTAGCCTTCCTATTGACTTAATAGACTTCACGCTTTTGAGGTCTGTTTGCTCAATTTGCTCAATATACGTTCTGGTGTCGGGTACCGGGGTTTCTATTTTCTTATTCTTTAGTCAATTGTAGCATTTGCAATATTTTAAAATAGACAATGTAATTGTATTTTGCCAAAAGGATTTTTTATATCGTTTATTTTGTAAGCAATACTTAAATAAATACGCTTTTTCATCTTTTGAGTGTGAATTTTTTAGTTGTAGTATAGTATTTTGCTACAGTATCTCAGAAATTTACTTCTATATTGCAGGATTCCACTGATTTTTTCTTTTTTTTTTTTAAGTGCTTGTCACGTGACTTTACAAATTATTTAATTAAAATTATTAAATGAAGGTAGAACGAAATAAGTACAGGGTGGCCAACCAAGAATGCGAGGTACTGTGTCCCGGAAACCAAAAATGATACATGTTTGTACGAAGGCGTAGAAAATTTTTACTTCAAACTCAGAAATTAACTAAATTCCGACTTCAAACTCGGAATTTAGTTGCAATGTTGTCAAACTGACAAATTCTACTATTTTAGATCTACTAATTAAGATCAAAGAGTGTTTGCAATGTTGCCAAACTGACTAATTTTACTAATTTGGTTTGAAGAGTATATGCAATGGTATCAAACTGACTTTCTACAATTTTGGTTTGAAATGTTGTCCAAACTGACAACTAATTTCTGTGTGTTTGCAATGTTGCCAAATTAACAAACTCTCCTAATTTAGATCGAAGCCTTTTTGAAATGTTGCCTAACTGACAAAACTTGGTAATTTGGTTCAAAAGTATCCTTGCAATGTTATCAAACTAACAAATTCTACAATTTTGGTTCGAAGAGTGTTTGTAATGTAACCAAACTGACAAGTCCGACTAATTTCTTTGAAGTGCGTCAGCAATGTTGCCAAAGTTAACAAATTTTACTAATTTGCTTCGAAGAATGTTTGCAATGTTGCCAAACTGAAAAATGTTGTCTAATTTGGTTTGAAGAGCTTTTGCAATGTGACAATGTAAATTCTGAGTTCGAAGTCGGAATTTAACTAAATTCCGAGTTCAAAGTCGGAATTTAACTAAATTCCGAGTTCAAACTCAGAATTTAACTAAATTCAGAGTTTGAAGTCGGAATTTACCTAAATTCTTTCGGAATTTAACTAATTTCCGAGTTCAAAGTCGGAATTTAGTTAATTTCCGAGTTCGAAGTCGGAATTTAGTTAATTTCCGAGTTTCAAGTCGAAATTTAAGAAAAATAACGCCTGTGGCCTTTCTACGCCTTCGTATGTTTGAAACAAAAAATTTATTAAGTAATATGGCCATACTTTTAAAATATTTTCATGATTCCAGCGTTGCCGCATCTACATGAAATCAGTGGCAACAACGGATGCTATTTCTTGATTCTGTTGATTAACTTAGGGCGTTTTCACTCAAATCAGTTTTTCTCTAAATGTTGTCGTTTTCGAGATATTGACTGTTGAATATTACATTTTGCACTACTTGGAAGATTGTAGCAAGCGAACGGTTGAAGATAGAGCAAAACGGTTAACATGTTCCTATCTTATTTTTTTAAGATCTATCATATAATGGTATTTTCAGAATTTTCAAAAAAACAAAAAATACTCAAAATTTGAAATTTAAACTCAAAAAAGTAATACAGGAACATTTAAACCGTTTTGCTCTATCTTCAACCGTCTGCATGCTATAGCCTTCCAAATAGTGAAAATTCTAATGTTTAACAGTCAATATCTCAAAAACGACAACATTTAGAGACATACTGTTTTAGAACAAAAACTCACTAGATTAAGCAACGAAATGATTGTCGAACGAAAATCCGTAGTGGCCACTGATTTCATGTAGATGCGGCAACGTTGGAATCACGAAAATATTTTAGATGTATTCTTTATGGTCATATTGCTTAATACATTTTTGTTCCAAACATGTATCAGTTTTAGTTTCCTAGATACATTACCTCGCATTCTTAGTTGGCCACACTGTACTTAAATCTATTTAGATTTAATTTAAGATTAGACTGTGAATGTTCATTTAGCATGCACTACAAAGAAAATCCAATCTAAACATGAATTTTCAAAATGATTTTCGGTTGTAAAAACTGAAATATAATTATACTCAACTTTTGCAGGTAACAGTCTCGTTTTTAACCTCACTCTACATTTTGTACTTCCACTTAATCAAGTTTTGAAGTAATGGTCCAAAATGGTAAACTAAAACTTAAATTGTTGTCCTTGTTATTACTGAGAAAAATAAACTGATAATAACACAAAAAAAACTTAGAAGGTTTTAGTTCCAACAATAGAAAACAGCAAGAAGCTTAACATCAGCTGTTAAGTGAAATGAAGTTCGGTGATAATCAATATTTCAATTATTCTAAAATTTCGAATGAAGCTTTCAATGAATTACTTCGTCTGGTACCACATCACTCACATTTTTCATTTTAATCCAATGTACAAAATGCATTTTTCATTTCGTGAATAAACAATGCTTGTTGTACAAATAACTACCAATATGCTTAACAAGCAACAAGCATAACAAAAAAAGCAAAAATTAATTAAAATCGTTATTCTGAATGTTTCCTATTAATATTATGAAAATATTGCTATACATTTATATGGTTATATTTACAATTAAACTTGTTTCTAGATAATTGTTTACCCCACTTTAATCCAATAACAAATTGAAAACTTTTTTGCCTTTATTAGCAAACTATTGCATTGCACTGTTTATCTTCCAAAATAATCCTCCAAAAAATAAATTAATACCGTTAACCGCAGCAGGGGCTTTAATTACGAGCGAAATTTACGACAAAAATTTCCATGCATATAAGCATTAGGAACAGTTAGTAGCCTTTTTATAGAGAAACAAGACTAAATCGAAATTTCCTGTTTAAACCAATTACACGGCGGCATGTATGAGCCTTAGGGATGTTACTAACCTCCCTTTTACCCTTGGAATCCAAAATTATAAATTCACACTTCGGTAGGCTTTAGGGTATTACACTAACATGCCGCAATGCTGCTGAATTTACACGGGTTCCCACAGGTAAAAGTTCTAAAACATAAACGGAAAGTCCGTAATTAGTTAAATAGTAAGAGTTTTGTTGGTTTTTCGGCGGACATTTCATTTTATAAACCGTCACAGACAGATTAATTAGGATATTCGATCCATTTTGAAATAATGAGGATTTATCAATCAATCAAAGTTTGATAACTTAGAAATAATTTAAACGCCCACTTTCACTTAAATTGTAATAGATTTTCTGTTGCGTTAATTTTTATTCTCTCAACTACGAGTTGATCCACAAATTATACTGCAATGAAGTAATTTTCAAGAGATATTGCTTCGTTTTCTCCTATATCTTACGAAATTGCCTTTATCGGCGTTAAAATGGGGTTTACAACGTACCCAATAGCGTTTTCGATTTGGAAAAATAGGGTAGCACTGGGCACTGGCTCCACTTTGTGAAATTATAGGTTTTTAGGTGGTTCCAACTTGGCTGGTGCTAAATAAGGTAGTAGGAATGTGTTGATAAAAATTCCCAATTGCAAATGATGGAAAGTTAGCAATTTTGCCACGTTCTGAGCACGGTTTATCTTCATTTTCAACGTGAATTTTAATCTGTGAACACTACTAGCAGACTCAAATGCGTTTTTACTTTTGTGATACTTGCTCCAAAGTAATGTTTGCAATTGGTTTCTGCCAGTTTTTGTCTTTGATTTGAGCGAAAGCTGAATCAAATTGTGATAATAACCAATCTGTATTTTGCCCAACAAGACTTTCATGTAGGTACGTCAATAACATCAAATACAGCTCTATTAATACTAGTTTCAAGTTTCTGCTTATAGTACAATAATTATTATAGGAATCATCAGCTAATATAAAAGTAAGTTTAAACATACTTTTTAGCTTTTTACTCGTTATCATAATTTCCGGAAATCTACATGTTAGTTAACTAAAAGCGAATCACTAAATCAAACTTCATAATAAAAACTAAAAAATAAAAATATATCAATTAACTATTATAATAAACTGCAAGATATGAAATTTGATGTTTGTAGCATATGTGTAACTTGACATTAATTTTTATTGTACTACAAGTTTTTCCTTTGGTTTAGTCACTTTTTTAAAATTGTAGTCTATAATCACTAAGTAGAGTTGTAGTATTGTAAATTTTATTGTGGAGACGATTGTGTGTTACTCAACCACCCCTGACTTAGTAACTAACGACGTTTTATCGTTTAATTTCTAGTAAAGTTTATCATATCACTCCCATTACTTTTCTGTACTAAATAAGTAAATCAAAATTCTAATTACCGATGCTTTGGCAAATTTTAAAAAACGTGTTTGCGGTGAAAACACGAACTCGCAATGAAAACAAACATTAATAAAACCCGAGATATATTCTTGTTTTCGTTTTCTTTTTGTTTGCATCCCATGGCGCTCATCTGTAGTTAAAGTTAATGTATTACTTCATTGCAGCAATTTATTTTTCGCGTTTGTTTCCTAAGCAACTCTTGTTTGTAATAAAAATTGAACAGAATATACTTTGCACCAGAAATTTGGCTTGTAGAGGAAAAATTGCTATTTCCTTAACAGTTCAAAGAAAGGATAAGTAGGAAATTCCTGCTGGCTGAACGGATATGAAATCACTGACCATTCGCAACTAATCCTGGCTGTAAAATATGAAATAAACCAAACACAGACAGTATTAAGCATGACATTTATAAATAAAAAAATATTATCATCTGCACTAACAGTTGCATTTCTATTTGGGCTGTGGAGTAAAATTATTTCAGTTTTCAATTACTGTTAATTTAAAATACAGGGTTTTTTCATAAACTAAATGCAAGACTCCAGGGTATGGTAGTTTGTCCAAAAATATTAAAAAAAATCTCTATTAACTTTTTTGCAAATATTTCCGATACCTTTTATAGTACTGAAAACAGCTTTTATAAGCATTTTCTACTCATAATAAGCTAAGTTTTGTGCTTTTTTTCCTTTTGTCATAATTGGTGAAGGTTTTGAAGGAGTAGTGGGCGATTTTTTCCCCAACTTCTACGTTACTGGAAAAAGTGCGATTTTGAGACGCCCAATGATTTCTACTCAAAAAAGTGTTCCTGGATAAGCTGCAAAATCAATGATTTTTGAGAAAAATCAACTTTTATGTTGAAAACATGGTCATCATTTAAATATTTTAGAGGGTAAGTTAATAGAGACATTTTTCATATTTTTGAACAAGCACCCTGTATAAAACATCAACTTAACGAAACGAGAATGATAACTTACAAATTGCAACTTTAAATATCTTAAACCGTAACTGCTCCACTAAACTAAACCATAAAACTACTTCTAGCTATCAAAGTTACATTGTTCGCCTACATCTGCGGTTAACCTAAATCGCAATCAAACGGCCTTAACCTAGAAATGTTCAAAGTCCGCACGGCAAACGCAATCAAGTAAAATAAACGACGGCGTGTGGAACGTAGCGTTGCGACGCCGACGGCGACGCTACAGGTCTTTGAGGACGGACGTCTCGGCGTCCTCCAGTGCTTCGTGGTCTCTTGTCCGTGACATCACCTCGCTGGTGATGCGGAAAAGTCGACGTGGTTCCGATTTTAAGTGGATGAGTGGTCCCAGTGTTTGACCAGTGAATTTTTTTAAGTCAGGTAAGTTAAATGTTTAAGTTATATAAGAATTTAAAAAGTGAAATTACCATTACACTAACATTCTCAAAAATTAGAAAAGTCTAAAAATACAATTAAAAAAAGTTTTTTTATTTAAATTATTTAGTTGGTTGTAAACTTTTTACTAAATTAAAACAAAGATTTCTACAAACACGTCAAAGAGTACGTATCTTTTTACGAACACTCGGTATTGCATAATTTCTATTTTTTACAGAAGCCTTGTAAGCAAGCATGTAACTAGAGCCTTACATTATTGCTAATCCAAGGTGATTTTTGGAAAAAGTTACAGTAAATATTAGTAGAAGTCCTGACAACTTAAGGTCAACACTAGTTAACATGTAAATCTAAGTTTACAGATCTGACCTTAGATAAAATTTACTTTCATTTTACAAGAATTATTTTACTTTGTGTTTCGTACTTAATCGAAAATGTAATATTTAAAATCTCTATTTTCATGAATAATATTTACAAATGAGTATGGTAATTCACCCTTACAAGTTATTATATTCATCTATTTGCTAGACTAGGTACCAGAGTGGAACATCACTACAGGATGATAATTTTTCTTTGGTTACATCCTTTCTAAGCCTCTATATTTGATCATCGTATTTCAGTTGTTTATTAAATTATGAATTACAGTTTTTTACACTATTTCGGTAATTTCCTATCGTCAGTATTTTTGTATTTTTTAATATACTTTCTGATCTACTTTTTAGCAGATTAGAAAGTAAAATGCCAATGCTAATTTTTTACTAATTATTGAGGTGGTTTACACTTGTTTGTTGACAAAAAATAGTCCAAGCATCACGAACCGTTTTTGACTTTGAAGAAAAAACAGGTTTCAGGCGTTAAAAACAATACAAATATACCGAATAAAAAAAGAATAAATAATTAATGCATCACTATTAGACCGATGAGGGGGACGAATTTTACAATTTTGTTAAAAGCATTTTTTCACCTCAACATTATCAACAGACCGGTCAACAGAGCCGGGCAAGCTACTGAAATAAAGTAGCTAGTTACAGCTACAAGCTACATTGATGTTCTATTATTCAAGCTACAATTTGGATAGCTACTTTCTGAAAAAAAAATGATTAAGTTACAAAGTGACTGAAGCAACCATTTGGTTTTAAGTTACTTGTTACAAATTATAATATAGTACAGGGTGACTTGGGATTGCAAAATTGGTTCATAACTATTTAGAGGATTTCACTAACCACTGGGTCACCCTGTATGTACAACCAAATTTCTAATCAACTCAATAGTTGTGTGAATTGTATCTTTTAAAATAGTTATGTCTTATTTAATTTATTGTGTTACAGTATACTAATTGAAATATGAAAAAACTTAAATAATCTATGTAGCTAAAGCTACTTTTAGTAATTCCAGCTACTTTTCTATATTCAAGTTACTTCAAATGTAGCTTTATGAATACCAATGCTAAAACGCAGAAACTTACAGCTACAGCTACTTATTTGAAAAAGAAGCTGGAATACAACTACAAACTACCCAAATTGTAGCTAAGTTAGTCAGATTATCTCTAAGCTACAGCTAAAAATGCTGTCAAATTTTTAAATTTACCAATGTTTACCCCAGTTTTCAATATAAGTTTCAACAATGAAAACTTGAACCAAAGGGTGGACAGCACTTTTCAGATAATTTACAGAATTATGTTGAAAATTATTAAACTTTTTGTGCTGTTTTGTAGTATTATTTCTCAAACATTTGCTGATTTCTTTCTTTCCATGTTTTCAGCGTCTTTCTATTTATTTTTCATTTGTAGAAAAGTGCTAATGTGCAATCTAAAAAAAATATATTATGCTTGCTTGTGCATCTTGAATTAACATAGTGACTTAGACAAACGATTGGAGAGTGCATCTAAAAGTCAAATTATTAAGTTACACTTTACAAGAGTTTGGAGGAGAAAGTCATTAATTTATTTCCCAGCGACATTTCTAATTAATTAAAGTAATCTTTTGATCTAAAGATTTGTTTTCATTATCGAACAACTTGTCTGTGTACATAAAGTAATTATAGTCGACATTTTATCTCATTTAAGCGTAAACCACTTGTGAATAACCAATAATTTTATAAATTAAATATTATCTTTATACCACCATGAAAAACCTACTACACCGAATTGTTTGTATAGTCTCATTTCTCATTCACTTTTCCTTAACAGTTTAGAGAATGAATAAGTAGGTAATTGCAGTTAACTGAAAGAATATAAAATCACAGAGGGTAGAATTGATTGTCATTTGAATTATTGACCTAGGGAGTATTGCATTTAAGATTGTCACTTTTTAGTCTACATACGAAGACGTAAAATCACAAATATCTAGTAATTACTATGAAAAACTGATTTTTACCTGTTTGCTCCTCTACAGTGGTTTTAATTGAAGTTACAAAGAAAATGAAACAATAATAGAATGACGTAACAAGAAATACTTACTATTAGTTGATATTCTTTCAAGTTTTGAAAAAAACTGCAAAGATAAATTTAAAATTAGTTGAGAGTAGTTAAAACTCAATACTGAGTAGTTTACTTAATATCTACAAAACAAGATTGAAAATATGAGCTGGTATACATATTTACATATCAAATATCATTTTGATATACCTTTTATGGGTTCCAGCCACGTTATTTATTTATTTTTTTTTAACTCAAGTCTCAGTTTACTGATTTGTGAGTATTTAATTAAGTCAGGAACGTTCAAATATCTTTAGAGCTGACATTAAACGGAAACTATATTATCTCTTGTCCTGGCTGCTTAATGATGAATGTTACTGTGTGTTGCACATGGTTTGTGTAACAAACATCAAACGCTGCTAGATATAAGGTTTAGGTTTATTAGTGTAGTAAACTGAGCCGTTAGTTGCCTAATTAATTCAGTAAAATAGATTTCATAAGTTTTATTTATACCAACAAAAATTGAATAAAAACGAGGTCAGTTATTACAGTTTGCTGTAGTTTTAAAAAGTCATATTCGATTCCCTAGGGCTTGTTACTGTAATTCTTTTTTTTTAAACAGCTTTGAAGGGAAAAGCTCTTAAAAGAATTTTAAACGAGCAGAGGCTTACGTATACTAATGAAAAATGGTTAAAAATAAAAATGTTTGTACATCTTTTGCACTCAAGCTAAATACGGGGCTCTCACACTGCAATATAGCGCCATAAATACAGGGTGGTTTATAATAGAACGTTGTTAAGTTAATTTAAGTAGAAAAGACAAATTTACTGTAAATCATCAGAGAACAGGCATACGAAAATGCAATGAGCCATTTAAATAATATATCTCATTAGGCCTCATGAGGATGTAGAAATACTGAAATAGAATAGCAGAAAACAAGAAATGTTACATAACATCTTAACTAAATTACTTTAAAAGTGATAATATAACCCTATTTTTCAGTCAAAATGGAGTTACTTTGAAAAATCAGTTTTCGTTTTTTGCAATCCATATTATAATTTAAGAAATAATTATTGAAATAACTCTTGTATAAGAAAGGATTCGTTTCTTAAATTGGTTTGACAAAGGTTTTGCCTGACCAAAAGCTTAATGAGAGATGAAGAATACAAAGATAAACATGAACCCATCTCCAAACCAGACTTTTGCTTTTAATGTTTACCATTAAATTGAAAAAGTTTTGATTTGATACAGTGGAGAAAAGGAAAAACTACATACTTGGTGATTAGTTGAGAGAATCCCTTTCGTTAAATTTCTTTTCAGAAAGTTTCGTTTCGTCTGAAGGATTACCGGAAAAAAGAGTGTTACAAGGTAAAATAATACTTTTTATACCTTCTGAAGTTTTAATATTAAAAAACCCAATTAAAATTCAGTCAACTACTTTCAAATATTAATTAGGGGAAGTTTATAAAAAGAAATTTTTAGACATTTGACAGATTTGCTTTCAAAGGTTTCTAATTTATTCGTTAATTTACTTTATCTCGTCATTTTTCATTCCTGGTTTCGCTTAAAACTCAATTAACTGCCTCGTTTTACGATCACACTCAGTAAAAGATAATTTTGAAATGTAATTAGAATCTTGTGATGTGAGAATAAAAAAAGAAATAATTATTGACAAAATATTAAACAAGAAGCAGTGACGTTATTTCAAATTGTAATAATGTATGGATAATAGTCGTTTCTTCCAGTCAAAAATTTTAGTTGATATGTTCTTGTGTGTAATGTTTTTAGATAATTTTTTTGAACACTATTTTACTGTTTTCTAAACATTCTGATGATGGTAAATAGCATAAACTGTGTTCATGATAACTTTGTCATTGAATAACATCGGAAATCCATTTCAGCCATTTAGTACATAACCACACATAATGGACAAATCGATTGGGAAACTGTGTTTCATAATATATGCAGTTTTGTGGGGTGTTGCCTGTATAATCCAATAAATCGTTTACAATGTAATTGTCGGGGCTTCATGTTACATCAAAATTGTATACTACGCAACAGACAATACTATTTTCATGTTAATTACAAGTTAATAATTTGTATAACTGATATTCTAGCAATCTGTACAAGTGGTACGTTAATTGAGCGAATAGGAGTTTGCTAAGTGGTTATTAAGCCTTATCGAAAATGTGTGCAGTGCTTGTAACTTTGCAATCCACATTAAATCTAATGCCCAAACATTATGAATCCACCAGATCTATTATTCATAATGACCCAGTTTAAGTTGCAACTGTCTAATACGGCTTATCCTACAGTTTTGATAAAGTTAAAACTTTTTCTAGAACATTATTTTCTTTCCATTTAAAACTAAAATAGATAATACCGCACGTTTCAAGATAAATTAAACAAAGGAAACTTTTATGTTGTCGTAAAATTACTTCGAGAAAACTGAAAACTCGCGCATTTTATAGAACAAATAAAAGAACTTTTGTAGGAGAAATTGAGCGAAGTAAAATATGTCAACTTTGGGTGCTTTTAAGGCTAAAAAAGTTGTAGTTTATTAAATTTAATATTCATGTTAAATGTATCAAAACATTGTTTTTGGTAAAGTAATCCCCTAAAAGTACTGGCAAACAAAAGTTAATAGATAAGTTTAAAAAAATACATAAATACTACCGGCGGTACAAACAAAAAGATGTTTCAAATCCAACTATGCAGCCCACTGTCGCCATAAAATTACCATATTTATATCTAGAAAAGTAGTTATTTTGAGTAGCTAATATAATGCAATTTTCAAGTGAGTAACTTTCCAAAATACTTGTGTTTGTGCTTGGTAAACCAAGCAGAATATTTGTCTTGGCTAAGTTAAGCTGAGATGTAGTTTTTGCGAAATCTAATTTTCGTAGTTCCAGGATAAAGTTGCAATAGTTATGAAAATTAATTGAATGTAAAAGGAGTTGATTTTCTAACAATTACTATTTATGCAATTAGTTTGTTATGTAACAAACAGTTTTCTGCAATGCAAAAAATTAATAATAGTTCTGTTATGTTCCAATGAACCAAAATAAAAAATTTTAAATAAGCTTCTTGTTTAAAATTTAACCCTCTATAAAAGTGCAAATAAGAATTTTTGGTCCAAAACGACATTTAAAGGAGATATTTGCCAAAAACCGCAAAGCTGCAGTTATAAAGTTTCAATCACTAATTTTTAGACACCCGCTGCTTTCACCCTAATTTACTCCCTTACTTGACAAGATACGTCAAAATGTCATAGAAAACAAAAGATAGTGCAGATTCCAAGCTTTCCGAAAATATTCCCACATGAGTTGATTGGTCATACCGTTTGTCCGCTAGACGGCGTCAAAGTTGCTTCACCATAAAATCGTACATTTTTAGACACCCGCTGTTTTCACCCTAATTTACTCCCTTACTTAGTAACTTTTTTATTTAACTCTTATAATTTTCACTAAAACGCCATTAGAAAGAGCCATTATAAAAAATACTACAAAATGAGCCAAAACTGGCCTCTCTAGCTCTTCATGTTACGGAGATATTGAATTTCAAAAAGTGGTAAAAAAAGACCCCTAATTTTCTTTCAAGCCCCATTCTTTAAATTTTTGAGAAAAATTAAAAATTTTAAAGTGATTTTTTTGTACTTATTTCACTTAATTTAAGGTCCTTTGGTAAAAATATGTTTTTTGCTGTGCATTAGAACTCTCCTGGAGCAAAATAAAAAATTGCCAAAATTGCACTTTTAGCAAAAATGGCATTTTTGCACTTTTTGAAAAATCGTAGCTCTTTTATTTAAATTCGCAGGAAATTCGTTTCTACGCCATTCGAAAAAGCATAAAAAATACTACAAAATGGATTAAAAATTGGCCTCTGTAGCTCCTCATGTTACCGAGATATTGAATTTCAAAAAGTACACTTTTGCATGATTTTGCTCATTTTTTAGTTTTTGAACCAATTTTCATGATTTTGATCAATTTTCATAGTTTTGCTCATTTTTTAGTCTTTAACCCAATTTTCATGTTTTGATCAGTTTTCATGATTTTGCTCATTTTTTAGTTTTTAAACCAATTTTCATGATTTTGATCAATTTTCATGATTTTGCTCATTTTTTAGTTTATAAACCAATTTTCATGATTTTGATCAATTTTCATAGTTTTGCTAATTTTTTAGTTTATAAACCAATTTTCATGATTTTGATCAATTTTCATGATTTTGCAACCCTTATCGATACAACTTTAATTCTCTGTATCTTTGTTTTTTGCTAAACTAAAAGATATTCGGCGATTTCACCGTGTCCAAGAATGATAGTAAGCATTTTTCGCCTAGAAAACGTTTAAAAGAGATATTTGGAACAAAACTGTAACCGTTAAGTTTGATAACTCGCGACCCTTATCGCTCTAATTAACATAATTCTTCTTTAAATTTAGCTGTCTGTATCTTCGTTGTTGGTAATGCTAGAAAAATATTAAAAAAAGCTAAATGCAGGAAATTTTATTGTCTATAAGAAGGTTAGTAAACATTTTTGCTCTACAGGGGGGTTGAAGCGAGATATTTGCCAAAAACCGGAAAACTCCAATTATAGTGACACGACTAAATTAGAATCGGAAAGCTCGAGTTTGCTTGCAATTTAATTTTTTTAGCTTAACATTAACTTTTGCTTTATGCAGAAATTGTTATGAGTCACTTTGTATTTTATTAATATTAACCAGTGTCAATAAACTACTTCTGCTAGTAAAACTTTTATAGCAAACAAAAACAACTGATTCTTTTAATAAATCAGAAACATGATTTCTTCTACCAACAATTTTGTATTATAGAGTAATACACAAATTTTTTGCTAGTATATTTAGTTTCAACAAGAAACATTTTGTACTAAAAAATACCACAAATAGCTTATTTGATTTATCTCTGTTCTAGACATTAAATTAAGCAGAGGTTTGGAAATTAGTACATAACATGCAAGCTGACGGATGAATTTACTGGTTGGACGGTGAAACTTTAACTCATTACGTGAAACTTGTCTCTAGTGACTCCTCTATAACAGTTATTTTAAGCTGAGTTTTTACTGCAATCTTTACAGGTTTATAAAAAGTTATTAAGGAACAAATATAGTTAAATATTTACCCAACAGATTAACAGTAACTTCAATAAGTTACTTCAAGAACTGATATTTACTAGTAGGAACATTATATTTCATATTTCATTAAAATCCACTGAACCCTTTTTCTTCTAAACATTTTGTAACCCAGTGTTTGAGCTAATTTCAATTTCTGTTTTTTTTTAACGTTAAATTGTCCAAAGAATTTTGTGTTTAACGTCTAAAATAGAAGAAGCACTAATTTGCTGGTCTATTTTAAATTTCGTATTTCAAGAGTTTATTTCCAATTTATGAATCATTTGCAAAAAGACATAAATGCACAGATTAGTAGGTCAACAGATAATTAACGAGATTCAACTTCACAGGACTTCCACGTGTTAATTAAAGTTGTTTCAAACATTCGATTTCCAAATGTATAATTTTAGTTTCTTTTAATCATATAATACAAATATACTCCTAAATTTAAATGTTAAATTTAGTTAATTAACTAACCCCTATTTTCATCGACGTCTTCCATAATACTAGAGTTTCCACCAAACTAAATTAACTCTGTTTTTGGATCATAATCGTTTGGAATAGTTAATTCAGATAAATTTCGTGATTTTTTGAAGAAAAATTATTATTCTAAAAAGTTCATGAGTAGAGACATTTTTGAAATTTTTCATTGTTTTCTAATTTCTAATTCTTTTTTAAAGAATCAAAACATAAGTTTTAACTTGGTACCAGACCATAAATATTAAAAAAAATTTTATACCAACCATTAAAATACATAATTTTTGACTAAACGCATTTATTTTTAATTTAAACCGACGGACGCAGGCTGTAAGAGAAGTTTTTGGATCATGATTAACCCAGTTCTGGAGTTTGAATTGAACAAAGTTTCTCAAATTAGAACGTTACGTGTATGTATGAATTAAGCTGGCGGAAGCATTTTCAGAATGAACGCTAAAACTTCCACTCATTACATTAATACATAGATCGATGAGGGGAGTGAATTTTGAAATTTGTACAAGTTCTTACTAGAAGGTTATACAATAGAGGCAGTTTTTGACCAAAGCTACAACCTATTCCAAGATCAGTACTATGGAACTCTCTTTGTTAAAAAAAATTTCAAAATTTCAAATCATACTAAGGACACAAAGACATGCTTAAATAATAACAATGTTATTTCATACTGTTTCTAAAGATTTTTTTAATTTAACTAGACTAGTAAATATGAACAATTAACAATCACATGCACTAGAAAAAACATCTTTTTCATCAATTTCGTTGTGTCCACTAAACCAAAAACAGTTTTATTGATATAAAAGAGCGTAGATGCATAGATCATCAGCAAATTGGTGTTATTCGGCTTTATTTGACGTGCGCGTGCTAATTGGGTATTAAGCCTTATCGGGATGTAACGAGTGTGCATGCAATTTTACAGCGAAAATTAAAACTAACGGCCGAACGTATCAGATTTATCATTTATAATGTCCTGTTTTCAGTTTTCAGTGTTTAATCAGGTTTACCTCCGAGGGAAAAATTTAATCAATGTCAGGGTTTACGATTTAAATTTAACGATTTAACTTATAATCAATTACAAATATAATTTAAAAAAATGATCATTTCAATTGTATTAACTGATTTAACTTAACAATCACAACTGGGTGTAGTTGTTTTAAGTAAATTTTTAATTTAGCAAGTTTCACTAATTTTAAGTAACTTTAGAATAGAATTTAAGTCATATTCTTTATTGTTGGATAGCTTTTAGACATTTCAGAGCACGTCTGTATTCCTTTTTAGGACTATGTACGGATTTCTTCTTGTTTTTTGCAGGACAAATTGAATTTACTTACTTTTAGTAAAAATTTGCATTTTTTTGAAAACAGTCTGTGATGGGGAAAACCTGTTGTAGTAGATCTTCTAAATTGTATTCTATGTGTATGTATATTGCAGACGACTTTGATATAAAAAAATTGTTCTGGATATGGAGTTTCAAATGTGCTTTTTCAACACTTTTCTAATGAGCCGAAAAAAGAATCACAAATTGGCAAATCAAATTGTCAGTTAGTTACTGCGTTTGGTGCACTCCTACATGTTAATTCTGCATTAAACCTTAACGAAACGTCAGAAAAAGTGAAAAGTTTTACAGCATTAATTAAAACCAACTACTAAACACAAGCTATCACTCCATTATGTCACGGTTTCAGTCTTCAGTGCTTAATTAGGTTTGCCTCGAAGAGAAAATTAAATTTAATGAACGTTAAAGCGTTAAAAAAACAAGTTGAATAATTAAGTTTAAATTTTGTTCCATCAACATTATACCCCATTTGTCATAAAAGCTTTGTGTAAATTAAAAAAAGTTTGTTAGAACAAATAGGTCACCAAACCAATGAGTAGAGAGAACCAAAACATGGGAAAAAAGTGGTTGTTGCATATGGCGGCCCTAAGTTGTTCGATTGGCACAATCAGAGATCAATGGCTGTGGGGTCAAAATCATAATGCTTTTTTGTTGTACTTTCGTAAAAATTTGTTGAATATAATTTTTGATTCAATTTAACAAAAATTATTCTGTTGGTGAGTTGGCCCAGGAAGTACCTCTTCTTCACACCTTTTACTCTTACATGTTAAAACGTCTTGAGCACAAACAACTTGTGAGTCATTTCTCCCCTGTGCCTTTTAGTAACCTATTCCATTGTCTGTGAATTTTGTCAAACCAAAATTGTTCTTTATAATAATAATTGTGTAAATTGATTTGCTAAAAAACACAGATACAAATCACGAGCTGCCTATGTATGTGTACTTTGTTTTCGGGTTTTTAGGTTACCTCGACGGCTCACCCATAAAAGGTTAACCAACATGGCGACTTCCGTCGTCCTTTCCGTAATAGACAAACGGGGTTCTTGTTATTTCCTGATATTTATTCCGTTTACTGAATACAGTTATAATAAAAACAACTCCTTTCCGAGTAAAACAAGGCAGTCTTTTAAGTTGGATTACTCAACGTATTGCTGTTGTAAACTTACCAACCTAGAACACTGAAAAGCAGTAGATGTTTCAGAATAAACAATTAAGTTTTCAAAAGGGCCACCACTCTCTCTACATTATTTACGCTTAACTTCCTGCCTTTTAGAGCGAGCACAACTTGGGTGGTTTTGGCTTCCGTTGTGTTACATATGAGCCTCTTGAAAATTATATAAATTTTGTTTCTGGTGTTTAGTATATTGAATTAAAATTCAGCCAGGGCATAACCCAATTTCTATTCGCTATTTTCTGTATATCATTAATATCTCAGCACTACAACTATCTTTTATTACATTATCAAACACTCCCACATCTCCTTCCATTTAACTCCAATATCCCATTCTACCAAACTTGTATCCACTCAAACCTTTCTCATCATCCCACAACTTCCATTCTGGACAATCCTATCATTTTATCTCCTTTCTTAGCAATTCGCTCTCTCTTTCCTAAATCTACCATCAAATGTCAAGGAAATGTATCGTTTAAAATTCTGAAGGTCCATGTGACTCAGATTCAGTAGCATCAAACCGCAGCCAACATAAATTTTCTCTCTTTCGCCCCCAAAACGTCTTTTCGCCCTTTTATCATTTGCTTTCACTCCTCACATTGCACTCACACACACCATTCAAACATTTTCATTGTCCATTCTCCTCTTACTCCTACCTAAACCTGTCATTTTGCTCACCGCCCCAGCCAATCCATCTCTTTACCCATATTACCACCGGAGTATCTAAAGTCTTATTTCCACCAAACTTCTAGAAAAAAAAGCAAACTGGTCTGGTTTTTACTACTTCAATTAAGTTCGTATAGTCATAATACACCAGAAAACCCCACTTTGAAAACCATCACACTAAACTGAATAATCAAACTTTACGAAGTTCCTGAGGCATTACATTCAAATTGGTATATGTGGTCTATTCAAAATATTTGGTCATAAGTAAAATAGTGTAGTACACTCCATAACAATTATATTGTGGTTTTGGGGATTAAGTACACATACATTCTCTCGATAGTAATAAAACATTGTCTATTTCGTTATAATAACCAAATTATTGTAATATTATGTTATTGTGGATGGTTAAATATTATGCTAAATTTCTTGGAAAAGGAATTAAACAGGAAGTCAAATAAACTAGATTTTACTGATACAAGCTTCGATGTTTGTATATTGACAAAAGTATTGTATTATACATTATTGGTAAAGTGATTAGGCATTTAAACTGTCAGTAATAGATGCAAGTAGAAATGTATTCTCTTTGAATGTATACCATGATTTACCCTAAAAAATGTACACTTTCATATTAATGACTTATTTCATATTAAGTTGAGTAGAAACTCGAACATCGTGTAAACGAACTAGTTTCATGCTCTAAAACAGGTAGAAAATCATAATATGAATAACAAATTACTGTGTTACGTGCGAAACGAGTTTTGTCTGAACATTTTCACATTTACATTTTTCTAGAAAGTGGATCTATCAATAATGGAAAAAAATAACCTTATTTTAGATGTAACATCCACTATCTCATCAAGTGTACTCAAGTACCAATATGTGTAACTTAATTTAAAACGTTCTACCAGAACTTTTCTGTATTTTTCATAGTTTTCAGACTAATTTCAAGTGTCTACTTTGGAAAATTGACTTCAAACCCAAGAAAATTGACTTCAAACTCCTGAAAATTTACTTAAAAGATGAAAATTTGCTATTTAAGTTAGTTTTCGTGGTTTTCAGAATAATTTTAAATCTTCAGTTATAAAAATTCACTTCAAACCCATGAAAATAGACTTGAAGGCTTAAAATTTGCCTTTCAAGTCAGTTTTCGTGGTTTTCAGACTAATTTTAAGTCTCCAGTCTTGAAAATTGACTTCAAACCCATGAAAATTGACTTAAAAGGTTGAAATCTACCTTTCAAGTCAGTTTTCATGATGTTCAGACTGATTTCAAGTCTACAGTCTTGAAAATTGAATTCAAACCGATAAAAATTGACTTGAAGGCTTAAAATCTGCCTTTCAAGTCAGTTTTCGTGGTTTTCAAACTAATTTCAAGTGTCTAGTCTTGAAAATTGACTTGAGAAGGCTTAAAATTCGCCTTTAAAGTCAGTTTTCGTGGTTTTCAGACTAACGTCAAGTCTCCAGTCTTGAAAATTGGCTTCAAACTCTTCAAAATTGACTTGAAGGCTTAAACTTTGCCTTTCAAGTAATTTCTTATGGTTTTCAAACACATTTCAAGTCTCCAGTCTTGAAAACTGACTTCAAACCCATGAAACATTAAACCCCTCTGACATATTCAGATTGTTTCAAACAATTCCAGATAGCTTCTGATATTGCCAGATAGTTTCTGACAATGCCAGATAGACTCTGACATTGCCAGATAATTCCTAAGTCTCCAGTCTTGAAAATTGAATTCAAACCCATGAAAATTGACTTGAAGGCTTAAAATCTGCCTTCTAAGTCCGTTTTCATAGTTTTCAGACTAATTTCAAGTGTCTATTTTTGAAAATTGGCTTCAAACTCTTAAAACTTGACTCGAAGGCTTAAAGTTTGCCTTTCAAGTAACTTTTTATGGTTTTCAGACTCATTTCAAGTCTCCAGTATTTGAAAATTGTTGATTTACCCTAAAAAATCTACACTTTCCCAAATGGAAAGAATTACTACAATCAGACTTATTTCATATTTTAAGTAGAGTAGAAACTCGAACATCGTGTAAACGAACTAGTTTCATGCTCTAAAACAGGTAGAAAATCATAATATGAATAACAAATTACTGTGTTACGTGCGAAACGAGTTTTGTCTGAACATTTTCACATTTACATTTTTCTAGAAAGTGGATCTATCAATAATGAAAAAAATAACCTTATTTTAGATGTAACATCCACTATCTCATCAAGTGTACTCAAGTACCAATATGTGTAACTTAATTTAAAACGTTCTACCAGAACTTTTCTGTATTTTTCTTCGAACGTTTTTAGTCGTCTGGCATTATTGTTCCAGACAACGTCAACTTTACAGAAGTTATTTTAAACGTTTACCGAACTTTTTCGACTTCAATTCGTCTAGCTGACAACGTCTCCCGTATTTTCTGCGAGTTTTGACCTAGTAAAACAAACACAAACAACTCCAGGGCTCGACAATGTTGATTTATTATTAAAACGACATTGAGCGACTCTTCATAAAATTAGAGATCCCTGTTGCTCCTGAAAACCTTTCAGAGACATAATTCGCGTAGCCTTAAGGATTATGGAGGGCTTTTTACTATAGGAACTAGGTTAAATGGTCAAGAGCTTAACAAGGTTTCTCTCTAAGACAATTCAGTTGAGGAAACTAGTTTGCGTTGTCTGTTTTCCTTCAAGTGTCCTGCTGGACGTTTATAGATTACTGGCAGCCGCAAGTTCTATCTACGATGCCCTTTATCTGTGTGGAAATTGTGTTTGTCGGTTTGCTGTTAAGACCTTTCACCTATCAGAAGGGCTATTGGTGAAAACCCTATTAATAGAAAGTTGGTTTCTGTTAAAGCAGTCTTTCTAATAACTCGAAAACGACAAAATTTGTATAAAATGAATATCTGAGTTTCTGGTTTTTCCTACACTAAAGAGTTCCAACAAATTTCCAATATAATTTCGCAATTTATCGAAAAACTCTTCACTTCTTCCAAAATAACTATTTTCCAACTTTTTATATTACTTCTATAATAGCCCCTAATTCCCACGAGTATAATTTGATGTCTCTGCGAATTCTGGCAACTGGATACGTTGAAATATTCTCAATTTTGTAGAGGACTCGTTATAGGGTGAAAGAAAGTTATAAAATGACCCAAAGGAGCCATAATTTTTTTACATAAAAAAGCCATCTTTCGTATAATGTTCAGAAGAACTTTTTGTAATTTCTGGTCAAAACCTGTTTTTAAAATTCAATCATATTATTACCTTAAAAATTTGTTACACTGTTTGGATTTAAGTGGCAAAATTTTGAATTTTTGTCAGTGGTAGTGTGTCCTATATTTTAAGTACGAAAAAGTTGCAGTTTTGCAGCTTTGAAAAGCAGAGATATACCCTACAATTGTTTTTAACTGTATGTCTTTTGCATGAATATAAACAAACAAAAATGAATTCTTTGAAAGACCAAAAAGTGTCAAATATTTAGAAAATGGTTAAAACAGTTTTTAAAAAAAAACTAAAAAACTGATGTTCATGTTTTATATATTTTTTGAGCACACTGTATATAAAATGTTGATTTCTAAGCGACTTTTCAAAATCTTAATTATGAAAATCATGAAAATTGACTTGAAAGCTTAAAATTTGTCTTTCAATTCAGTTTTGACTAATTTTAAGTCTTCAGTCTTGAAAATTGACTTAAAAGGTTGAAATCTATCTTTCAAGTCAGTTTTTATGATGTTCAAACTAATTTCAAGTCTCCAGTTTTGAAAATTGAATTCAAACCCATCAAAATTGACTTGAAAGCTTAAAATTAGCCTTACAAGTCAGTTTTTGAGGTTTTCAGACTAATTTCAAGTTTTCCGTTTTGTAAATTTCCTTCAAACCCATGAAAGTAGACTTGAAGGCTTAAAATCTGCCTTCCAAGTCCGTTTTCAAAGTTTTCAGACTAATTTCAAGTGTCTACTCTGGAAAATTGACTTCAAACCCAAGAAAATTGGCTTCAAACTCGTGAAAATTTTCTTAAAAGATTAAAATTTGCTATTTAAGTTAGTTTTCGTGGTTTTCAGAATAATTTTAAATCTTCAGTTATAAAAATTCACTTCAAACCCATGAAAATAGACTTGAAGGCTTAAAATTTGCCTTTCAAGTCAGTTTTCGTGGTTTTCAGACTAATTTTAAGTCTCCAGTCTTAAAAATTGAATTCAAACCCATAAAAATTTACTTGAAGGCTTAAAATCTGCTTTCCAAGTCCGTTTTCATAGTTTTCAGACTAATTTCAAGTATCTACTTTGGAAAATTGAATTCAAACCCAAGAAAATTGGCTTCAAACTCCTGAAAATGTAATTAAAAAATTAATATTTGCTATTTAAGTCAGTTTTCGTGGTTTTCAGACTAATTTTAAACCTTCAGTTATAAAAATTGACTTCAAACCCATGAAAATAGACTTGAAGGCTTAAAATCTGCCTTCCAAGTCCGTTTTCACAGTTTTCAGACTAATTTCAAGTGTCTACTTTGGAAAATTGAATTCAAACCCAAGAAAATTGGCTTCAAAGTCCTGAAAATGTACTTAAAAGATTAAAATTTGCTATTTAAGTTATTTTTCGTGGTTTTCAGACTAATTTTAAACCTTCAGTTATAAAAATTGACTTCAAACCCATGAAAATTGACTTGAAGGCTTAAAATCTGCCTTTCAAGTCAGTTTTCGTGGTTTTCAAACTAATTTCAAGTGTCTAGCCTTGAAAATTGACTTGAGAAGGCTTAAAATTCGCCTTTAAAGTCAGTTTTCGTGGTTTTCAGACTAACGTCAAGTCTCCAGTCTTGAAAATTGGCTTCAAACTCTTCAAAATTGACTTGAAGGCTTAAACTTTGCCTTTCAAGTAATTTCTTATGGTTTTCAAACACATTTCAAGTCTCCAGTCTTGAAAACTGACTTCAAACCCATGAAACATGAAACACCCTCTGACATATTCAGATTGTTTCAAACAATGCCAGATAGTTTCTGACAATGCCAGATAGACTCTGACATTGCCAGATAATTCCTAAGTCTTCAATCTTGAAAATTGAATTCAAACCCATGAAAATTGACTTGAAGGCATGAAGTTTGCCTTTCAAGTAACTTTTTATGGTTTTCAGACTCATTTCAAGTCTCCAGTATTTGAAAATTGTTTTCAAACGAGAGCATGAATATAAACAAACAAAAATGAATTCTTTGAAAGACCAAAAAGTGCATTAATTTAAATGCGACATCCTGTCATTCCTCAGACATACAGGATGAAAGTTTCAACAGAAAATTGCACCAATTGTGACAACATTCTCTATGCTAAAAAAGTAAACTCTTTTAGCATTTAACCAAATTTTTAATAATTGTGTGTTCCATTCAAGTTTTAACTTTTGCAGTGTAAGAAAGCTCATAGAAAGTAGGTACTCTTTCTAATAAAGTGTTAACAAATAAAAGACAAAACGAGTTACTAGGAAATTGAGTGATCGATTTACTTATTTATCTAGAGATTCCTCCATTCCTCTTCCCAAGAATTTCTCTAGTAATTTAATCCCGCAATCTTCTGTAATGAACTCAAAAGCGGTGCCCTTCCATAGAAAACATATTTTAGCCATTTTCCCCGCTTGAAACATTAAGTATAAAGGTAGGCAATTTAGCAACAATGCGTTTTAACGTGCTTTGCATGAACCTTTCCACTCTATTGTTCCTGTCGCTCTTCAAAATCTGAAATTCCTTCAATGTAATGGGAAAACTTTTGAGCCAATCCAAATTAACCTACTGGAAAAACCTGTTTTATAGCAGTTTTTTGCAAAGATGCTAAAGCAAAATTTCTGAAAATGATTGCTAATGTATGTATAACCCTTTACGAAAATCTGATATTACTGACTTGAAAATGTGTGGTATTGTATGACACAAAGTTAGGAGGGCTGATGTTTCTGGAAATATCCACAATATGATTAATGTTTTGCAGTGTTTTGCAAGTAATTTATCACTTTTCTTGGCTGTAAATCTTGACAACAATAAAACAGTATAAGTTTCTAAAACTGCATCGATCCACACAACACAATGGACCGGGGTGAAACCATTTTAAAATCACCTCGAGCACTCAACTCTGTGACAAATTGTTAAGCTTGAGACCATCATCCGTGTTTCAGTCGTTCTTCCTGCATGCACGGACAATTGTCCAGAAAATTGGTTTCGGGATAGTGTTCCAAGGCTTGGAAAACTTTTTCGTACAGTGAAAACCGATTTTGGTTTAGATTGCAGCAAACCTAAAGAGCTGCAACAATTGAATAAGGAGACCGGGTAGAGTTGCTTTCCAATTAAGATAATTTTCTTTGCTTTTAACTAATTAAAACTACGTTAGTTAAGTAATTAAACTTGATTGATTTAAAGCTTAAACCCTGTTGAAAAAATATCAGTAGTCATTCTAGTCGAAGGTTTATTTAATTAGACGCAAAATTTGGTAGTGTCACGTCAATCTATAAATCCAGTTTAATGTTAAATTAGTTTTGTATACATATAATCGACTACTTACATAAACAGTTCTATTATTAATTAATCTATTTCAAATCTACTCACAATGCAACACCGTTCATTTATACAACATGTAACAGAGGTTACGCTTATTATTCTATTATTAACTAAAATCTATTTCAATAACGTATTAAGAGTTTAAAATTACTGCATATTGGGTCATTTGGATGATTTACATATTACAATTCGAATGTTTTTAAAATTGTATACGATTTGTTGATTGATATTTTTGTCATTTTCAGATTAGAGATTTTGGTGAAATATGCAATAATTTGTGGCTACTAAAAAACTAAATCATTACTAGGAAATGTTTCGAATAAAGACAGAAACAAATACTCAAGAGTTAGTTACTAATTGAAAAAATGAAGACAACATTGATAATACATTATTAATTCAATCGAGAATAAATTACTTACTCAAATCACATCTTAAATTAACAAAAATTCTATTAAAGCAAGAGCAAGGAGGCTTTACTGTAATAATGTTTTTACATGTAATATTAAAATAACGTCTCCAATTTCAATTCGAAACCAGCTTGCCAAAGACCCTTAATGCTCTTATGTTTCTGCTTACCATACATTTTCTTAATAAAATATGGGATTTCCCATTTAGAAGTGGCGTTTCGAACAAGGCTTTCGAGAGTAACTGATTTATAACAAACTTCGGATCCATCTTCAGGAAACATTGCCTGGTTTCTGGGTAATCAATCCGATTAACCTCAGGAGAATTTCTTATCTTTCTCCGATGTTTTAGAATATATTTTAAAAAGATTGAGATAAAGGAAAATTAAGGCCATAATTTTTGGTTTGATCATTGTTAGGCTCTTTAATGGCAATAGCAAGTATCAACAACCAATATTTGAAAAATATGTTGGAAAACATAAAAAATGCTTCATACGAAATTTACATAAAAGCAACTTTTAATGTCAAATATTTAGAAAATGGTTAAAACAGTTTAAAAAAAAACTAAAAAACTGATGTTCATGTTTTATATATTTTTTGAGCACACTGTATATAAAATGTTGATTTCTAAGCGACTTTTCAAGATCTTAATTATGAAAATCATGAAAATTGACTTGAAAGCTTAAAATTTGCCTTTCAATTCAGTTTTGACTAATTTTAAGTCTTCAGTCTTGAAAATTGACTTAAAAGGTTGAAATCTATCTTTCAAGTCAGTTTTCATGATGTTCAAACTAATTTCAAGTCTCCAGTTTTAAAAATTGAATTCAAACCCATGAAAGTAGACTTGAAGGATTAAAATTGAAGTCCGTTTTCATAGAGACTAATTTCAAGTGTCTTAAAATTAGCCTTTGACAAGTACTTAAAAGTTTTTTTTCAAGTCAGTTTTCGTGGTTTCAGACTAATTTCAAGTTTTCCGTTTTGTAAATTTACTTCAAACCCATGAAAATAGACTTGAAGGCTTAAAATCTGCCTTCCAAGTCCGTTTTCATAGTTTTCAGACTAATTTCAAGTGTCTACTCTGCAAAATTGACTTCAAACCCAAGAAAATTGACTTCAAACTCCTGAAAATTTACTTAAAAGATTAAAATTTGCTATTTAAGTTAGTTTTCGTGGTTTTCAGACTAATTTTAAACCTTCAGTTATAAAAATTGACTTCAAACCCATGAAAATTGACTTGAAGGCTTAAAATTTGCCTTTCAAGTCAGTTTTCGTGGTTTTCAGACTAATTTTAAGTCTCCAGTCTTGAAAATTTACTTCAAACCCATGAAAATTGACTTAAAGAGTTGAAATCTATCTTTTAAGTCAGTTTTCATGATGTTCAGACTAATTTCAAGTCTCCAGTCTTGAAAATTGAATTCAAACCCATAAAAATTGACTTGAAGGCTTAAAATCTGCCTTTCAAGTCAGTTTTCGTGGTTTTCAAACTAATTTCAAGTGTCTATTTTTGAAAATTGGCTTCAAACTATTAAAACTTGACTCGAAGGCTTAAAGTTTGCCTTTCAAGTAACTTTTTATGGTTTTCAGACTCATTTCAAGTCTCCAGTATTTGAAAATTGTTTTCAAACGAGAGCAGGTCTATTTTATGAAATTTTTGCAAAACGAGCTCAGATAGTTAGTAGATAAAGACTATTTTGCCAACTGTTGTGAATCAGCCAATTTATCAAAATTTAAGAACAGGTTTTTATGTAATTATTTAGCAAAAAGTTAAATTTTATATCAAATTTTCCTAACAATTTTTTTCCTTTTTTGAACAAATTTCGAACCAAAACCCCAAAAAATAACACAAAACAATAAAAAAAACTGTAAAACCCTATATTATCTAAACGTTATTTTTCTTGACTATGACAACATGCTTTATTAATTTATTTAACAGTTACTAACTAACCTGACTTGAAACTAAAGTATAAAAACTAATTTCAATTGACATTTTACTCACAAACTAATTAAAATTGAAACCATTTAACTTCAGTTTAAAATCTTATTGGAAAATCGTTGAAAATGCAAGATTTTCAAATATAAACTAGCAGCACGGTAATCAATTTTAAACTTTCTTCTGCAAAGCGTATCTTTAGTAAATTAGTAGCTGTATTTTCTCCAGGATCGATTGGATTAATTTTCAGATAACTCTATAAAATAAATTTACCTTTACGAAAAGTTCAAGCAACAAAACAATAAGTTAGAACTCACTAATTTTGTTAGCAGAGTTGTTATATTTGTCGAGATATAATTTTTATTTTATCTGAGTTTCTTGTTGGTTAAATTTAGTGGCCGCAATACGTTGCAACTAATCTAGCTACGTAGTTTCTGGCTGTATTATTTTGCCGCGTAATGGCCCACTGTTTCTAGAAACCGTGAAATAAATTAGCCTTCTCGGCTTAATTAGAATCACTTATTTAGGCTTTAAAGAGGTGATTCGTAGTTTTCCCGCCGTAATGATGTTTCGTGTGCGCTTTTTAGAACCTTGCAAGGTTAGAAACTTATTGTAAAAAATTTAGAGACATTTTTCTTCCCTTTCTTAAGTGGGCAAAAAGAGAGTTAAGTATTATACATATAAATCTTGCTGAGAGTTAAATGGTCAGACTTTTTGTTTTCTAGTGAAGATTGGATTAGTCTGAACGTAATTTTAGTAATTGACTGTTGAAACAATATGCTTTTCAAGTCAGTTTTCGTGATATTCAGATTAATTTCAAGTCTCCAATCTTGAAAATTAAATTCAAACCCTTGAAAATTGACTTGAAAGTTTAAAATTTGCCTTTCAAGTCAGTTTTTGTCGTTTTCAGACTAAATTCAAGTCTCCAGTCACGAAAATTGACTTCTAACCCTTGAAAATTGACTTGAAAGCCTAAAATTTGCTTTTCAGGTCAGTTTTAGTGGTTTTCAGAATAATTTCAAGTGTATATTCTTGAAAATTGACTTCAAACCCATGAAAATTGACTTGAAGGCTTAAAATTTGCCATTTAAGTCAGTTTTCGTGAATTTCAAACTAATTTTAAGTGTCTAGTCTTGAAAATTGACTTGAAAGCTTAAAATTTGCCTTTCAAGTCAGTTTTTGTCGTTTTCAGACTAAATTCAAGTCTCCAGTCTCGAAAATTGACTTCTAACCCTTGAAAATTGACTTGAAAGCCTAAAATTTGCTTTTCAGGTCAGTTTTAGTGGTTTTCAGAATAATTTCAAGTGTCTATACTTGAAAATTGAAGTCTTGAAAAATTGACTTGAAAATTTGCCTTTCAAGTCAGTTTTTGTCGTTTTCAGACTAAATTCAAGTCTCCAGTCACGAAAATTGACTTCTAACTCTTGAAAATTGACTTGAAAGCCTAAAATTTGCTTTTCAGGTCAGTTTTCAAAATAATTTCAAGTGTCTATACTTGAAAATTGACTTGAAACTAAAAATCTGCCTGTCAAGTCAGTTTTCGTGGTTTTCAAACTAATTTCAAGTGTCTAGTCTTGAAAATTGACTTGAAAGCTTAAAATTTGCCTTTCAAGTCAGTTTTTGTCGTTTTCAGACTAAATTCAAGTCTCCAGTCTCGAAAATTGACTTCTAACTCTTGAAAATTGACTTGAAAGCCTAAAATTTGCTTTTCAGGTCAGTTTTCAAAATAATTTCAAGTGTCTATACTTGAAAATTGACTTGAAGGCTAAAAATCTGCCTGTCAAGTCAGTTTTCGTGGTTTTCAAACTAATTTCAAGTGTCTAGTCTTGAAAATTGACTTGAAAGCTTAAAATTTGCCTTTCAAGTCAGTTTTTGTCGTTTTCAGACTAAATTCAAGTCTCCAGTCACGAAAATTGACTTCTAACTCTTGAAAATTGACTTGAAAGCCTAAAATTTGCTTTTCAGGTCAGTTTT
The DNA here is from genome assembly GCA_018691245.2 of Ips nitidus. Lineage (NCBI taxonomy): Eukaryota > Metazoa > Arthropoda > Insecta > Coleoptera > Curculionidae > Ips > Ips nitidus. The sequence continues at coordinate 5,360,002 of CM042788.1, forward strand.
CAAAATAATTTCAAGTGTCTATACTTGAAAATTGACTTGAAGGCTTAAAATCTGCCTGTCAAGTCAGTTTTCGTGGTTTTCAAACTAATTTCAAGTGTCTAGTCTTGAAAATTGACTTGAAAGCTTAAAATTTGCCTTTCAAGTCAGTTTTTGTCGTTTTCAGACTAAATTCAAGTCTCCAGTCTCGAAAATTGACTTCTAACACTTGAAAATTGACTTGAAAGCCTAAAATTTGCTTTTCAGGTCAGTTTTAGTGGTTTTCAGAATAATTTCAAGTGTCTATACTTGAAAATTGACTTCAAACTCATGAAAATTGACTTGAAGGCTTAAAATTCGAAAGCTTAAAATTTGCCTTTCAAGTCAGTTTTTGTCGTTTTCAGACTAAATTCAAGTCTCCAGTCTCGAAAATTGACTTCTAACTCTTGAAAATTGACTTGAAAGCCTAAAATTTGCTTTTCAGGTCAGTTTTCAAAATAATTTCAAGTGTCTATACTTGAAAATTGACTTGAAGGCTTAAAATATGCCTGTCAAGTCAGTTTTCGTTGTTTTCAAACTAATTTCAAGTGTCTAGTTTTGAAAATTGACTTGAAAGCTTAAAATTTGCCTTTCAAGTCAGTTTTTGTCGTTATCAGACTAAATTCAAGTCTCCAGTCTCGAAAATTGACTTCTAACACTTGAAAATTGACTTGAAAGCATAAAATTTCCTTTTGAAGTTAGTTTTAGTGGTTTTCAGACTAACGTCAAGTCTCCAGTCTTGAAAATTGGCTTCAAACTTTTCAAAATTGTCTTGAAGGCTTAAACTTTGCCTTAGTTTATCAACCAACTGGCATTGCCAGAAATTGTCTGACAATTGGTAGAAACTATCTGACATTGCCAGAAAACATTGGCAATGCCAAAAGCTCTCGGACATTGCCTGAAACTGTTAAAAAACAAATTACATGACTTTTCAGATATATTTTATTTCTTGGATAGAGATCACTTTCTTATAATTACATGTCGTTTTTGGAAATTTATACCGATAAAACTAAAATTATGAAAACATGGATTATTACTGCATCTTTCATACACATGCTTTGTTTAAAAAGACAATTTGATATATCGACCGAGTAAGAAATACAATAGGAATCGCGTTTTTGATGTATCTAATAGTTAGGTTGAACAGAAACATATGAATTTATAGTTTGATGTCATAATAATTATTGGAATAAACTAAAATTTTACAGATGAAAACTCATGGTTTGTAATTTCGTTAAAAACTGAATAATCATCAATTAAAAGTGCCTCTTGCAAATTGCAACGTCTGTCCAGAAAATAAATCTTTCTCCAATATTAAACCGGAAACATATAAATGAAACCCGGGAAATAGTAAGCGAAAGATATACTGGAAATTATAATCTCGTTAGCCGCCTCGAGCATTAGATAAACGAGTTACCTGTTAATTTTCTTTTGAAACCTTCTGGCGCACTTTTTCCGAACAAATTAATTTAAAAATTTCCGTGAATAACTTGTTTTCGGTAAATTACTTGTTGGTAGATAAAATTATGAAATTGACATGTTCAAGGATGCTGTCACACAGTGAAAGTTTAATGACTAAACTTCCTAGTAAGAAAAAGTTGATTTTAAGGCAACGTTAAGGGTTTTTAGAAAAGTGAATCTCGCCTTGAAAACCATTAATAATAATACTTCTTCATTTTTCTTTTCGGGAAATAAGCCGTCACCTCGTCTGTTGGATAGCAGCAAGATTGAGGATAGAGTTTCGGGCTGTTTATTTGAAATATATGGGAGTTTTGTTGGTTAAACTTGGAATTTATGGGCTTTACACTCACTTTTTGCTTTAGTGCTCAGGAGACGGGAATTAAATCACCATTTTACCATCAAATTATTAGCTTACCTTCTTTAAATTGACTGCTTGATTTTGTCTGATTTATTAATCTCATTTCTAAGTAAAATTCACTTGTAGACAACTTTTAATAACAAAATAACTACTGTTTACTCTTAATTACATACTTATTTTGATTCTATTGTTCTACATCTTCCTGCTCTATCGCATCCATCAGGACATCTACAACTGACACGAAATAAGTGATCATCTCTGGATACGTTGGAAGAGACACTGGGAAACTTTACCGGAGCTCTGGATTTATAATCGTCCCGTTGCCGGACACTGTATCTGGTAAATCCAGAGTTTTGGTACTGGTTTCTTAACCACTCTATCATAAAAGGAAAAATTGCAAGAACACTAAAATTGATAAACAAAATTACAAACCAGTAGACTTAGTTGAAGTTTCAGCACTTGAAGAAGCAACATCAACTTTAAGGAAAAGCACACTTAAGATTAATAATGCACTTATAATAAAAAAGCTCAATGTTGACATATCGAATGTGTGTTTTGAAATGAATACTTGGTGGTTTAGCTGATAATTGTGTTGTTTTGACCTCCAAATCTAAGATGCAGTGGCGTAGATGTAATTACCATATTCAGATAGTTTCTAACATGATAATTATATAAACTTTAATGCTTTAGAAAAATTAGATCATATACTATGATGATGTTAACAAAAAAGGTAGGATAAACTATTAAAACATAACTTAGGTTGGCTGGAAAATTATTAGTTAAGTAAAATAAAATGATTTCTTGGAGAAAAACTGTTGACTAACATATTTAGCTCAGATATCATGCCTGAGTACGTTTTTCCCCTTTTTTGGGTACAGGTATTCTTTTGTCCTCCTAAATATTTTAAAAGGGCTACTTACCATTAATAAATGCCCTTTATAACCAAAATAATTTTTATTTTTGAATCCACCGGTGTAGTGCAGGTACAGAGATAATTTAAATACAAAATTTTTCTCAGGCTGACACATAATTTGTATCATCTGCAAACATATTCTGTGTTTGTCAAGAACATAACTGTTTCTCTTCTTATATCGTCCACAGGTAATGGATAATTTTGACATTTTTACATTTGCGTATTATGTTTTTATTATTATATTGATAAAATTCTCTTAAACAGCTCAGATAATAGTTCATATACTATTAGGATTACCGAGACAACAATTGCAAACCAAGTAAAGAGGATAATCTTGGGAAACTTTAATGCTAATCCGCTTTAAGATCGTGAGCAGGAAACAGTGGATTTAAAGTAATCGAAACCCATAATACATTATAGAATGAACACGAGGATACAGGGTGGTGTCTGTATGTTAGTAAAGAACAGAATTGTGAACTTTTGGCAGCACACTAAATTGGATGTGAAACACTCTGTATATTATTTTGGTATTCTGGTTCAACTAAGTTTTCTTAGGGTGCAAACAAAATTTCAGTTACAATGATACACATTTTTAAAACACCTTGTATGTATTACTACATTTCTGATCTGTTTTTTTATTTAATTTCAATACTATACTATATGTGAATAACACAGTTACTAAAATCACGAATTTTTGAGATTTACAAAAATAAAATCTAAACTCGTTTTATTGTTGTTATAATGCGTTTTGATTGCTATTATTAATGGATTACTTTGGCAGTGTTAACCATTTTGTGTTCAATTCGTGTTACATAAAAAATATCTTTATTAAATATCTTATGATTTAGATATCGTAACCATCCTGAGTTTTGAATCAAATTGCATACATTAATTTAAAAAAAAACATGAGAATTTTAAGCATAAATTAGAAAACTTTGTTACAAGAACAAATTAGCACCAGTTGTGTAATAATTTCTGTAAATGTGACCATTTTCATTTCCGTAAAGCTCCTCAAATTCCATTGAATGACTTCTGTAACAAACATACGAGTTTAATGCTTCTTCCTTAAGTTTGGAAAAAATATGACGAATGAATGAAAACGGCCGTATTATGCCACACCTCCACGTAGAGAATTACTTTCCCAAATTGAATTTCAAAGTCTGAATGAATAAGGGAAGTCTAGTTCCAATTTATCTAGCGGAAGTGTTACGTTTAGCATAGACATTGATATAGAATTGAAATTTTCTAGTAAAACTAAAAACAAAGTTGCGTAAACTGTCTCTCAAGGTGTGGAAAATTTAAAAAGTGTTGTCTTTCTTCTTATATAAATACACGAAAGATTTTTCCTGGATTTATTTTCGAGAAAATCTGTTTTCTTTTAATTTTTCCAGCCGGATTGAATGGACCGAAAGGAAAGCAGGTTTTTCCGCTTTTCGGCCAAACTGAATCATTTTTGTTGTTTGGTCCATTGAAATCTGAGCGGTATGTCAATACACTCAACTAAACCCAAACAATGTAAAACAAAAAGGCTCGATCAACAGGATATTGCGACCTATAAATTTTCTTTTAGGCTTTTCCCCACCGACTTAACTGCACGGTATAAGAGTCACGCCAACCTACGGAGAACATAAAAAGGCTTTCGCTTTCACGTGTTCCTTATTTTCCATAGACACGTAATCCCACGGGAACACCTGAAAGCTCCGCATTAATTTTCTATCTAGTTCAGATAAAATTCAACCCTTGTCTCGGGTTGATTTCGTCTTGTTTCGTGTGACCTCGTTAAGCTTTTAGATGGTTTGTTAAGCCCATCGATGGTTTCAGATTGGTGCATTTATAGCTGCTCTTTGTTTTAGAAGCCCTATTATGCACCAAAATGTTGCAACTGACGTTTGAAATGTAAATATCTAAACAGTGAATTGTAGGATGAGACACATAAAACGTAAAATTAGTAATAAAGTTATCATGATAACTTTGATGAGGGGCAACACAACAACACAAAATGGCTTCTCTGTAATTAAATAGCCAAAAACCTTAATCAGCGGAAGAAAAAGTAAAGTATGGTTTCTACCAGAAAATTCCAACTATTTCATTAAAACAAAAATTCACACAAAAATAGTTGTCCCATGTTGTAAAAAGTAAACTTAACAGATTTTAAGTAACAAATGTATGTTTGCAAGTGCAGGAATGAGTAACTCGAGAAGGTAACTGCTCAAATAAAATGTATTTTATTAATTTTTTAAATTTTACTGGTTTGTCCAAATTCCTTCTGACTTTTTAGTGTTTTGTCCTGATTTACGTTTCAAATATCGCCTACTCCATTCGGTTTTGTGCTGAAGGCTACAAAGCTGTAAAGTGTTTTGTCCGCAATGAGTGGCTTTCATAAAGGAAGTGTTCACCACTTAAAAATGCAAAAGAAGCAGTATTTCCACAGTAGGTATTTCCTCTCTAAAATCATGCTTTATTTAAAACAACTTTTTATTTGTGTCCGAATTGAATATTTAAATTAAAGGCAGAAAAAGACAGTTTATTGTCAAAGTCAAGTCATTCAGTAAAATTTTTTCTATTTCTGTTTAAAAAGTAGTTTCTTTCTCTTTCTGATAGCCTAAGTAATGTTTTTGAAAGTTGCCACTAATACGAATATACGTGTGACCGATTTGTAGTGAAAAAATGAAAAATTTGCTTTATTTTCGTTCGAGCAAACGCTTCATGGAGAAGAATTTAAAGTCGACTTTTGTGGTCAATATCTCTAGATTTTTTCTGTGAAAAGAACACTGCGTTTACGTTTATGAAGTGAAAATATGAACTGCGTTTTACAAGGTGAGAAAAAAGACCATTTAAATCATATGTTTTACTATAAACCTTAGCATGTTGAGAAATTTTAATATATTTACTAAATAAATACATATTTGCTTAACAATCCAATCTATATCTCAAAACGTCTCTATCAGTTTAGCGATTTTAAGAACCGATTACCGAATACAGGGTTAGCCACCCAAACTGTTCATTAAAAGTTTCAATCAGGATCAAATATTTATTCATTTTTTGAATAGCCCTACCGATTTCAAATATTCTTCATGTATCATAACCTATATCTACAACGGTTTTCAAAATATTGACGTTTGAAAAATGACAATTTTTGTTTTTGGAGTGTCATACCTCCTAATCTGAATAAAATAGAGCAAAATGGCTTGCATGTTCTTTTTTGAGATCTATTGCGTGGTCATGCTAGAAAATTTGACAGGTGTCAATTTTTTTACTGATATAAAATTTTTTTGGCAAAAGTAAAAATATTATCAAATGGTAGATCTCAAAAAGTAAAGATAAGAACATGCAAGCCGTTTTGCTCTATCTCATTCTGGTTAGAGGTTATGACACTTGAAAGTGTCGTATTTCAAACGTCAATATCTCGAAAACCGTTGTAGATAGATATAGGTTATGATACATAAAAAATATTTGAAATCGATAGGACTATTCAAAAATACAATAATATACAGAGTGTTCCAATTAAAATAAGCAAGTTGACATCAACTTCCGGTTAAACCAGAAGTGACTTAAGGATGAAAATATTTTTAAAACATAGCACTCATCAAATTTCTTTTAATTCCAAAATTTCAAATTTCTTATTGGATAAACTTTTAATAAACGGTTTGGGTGGCTAACCCTGTATACCAATAGGTCAAAAAATTTGGCTATTTTTACTTCTACTATTGGAAATTCAATAATTTAGTAGGCAATTCCCAAAAAATAAAGTGAAACAGTGGGAAGACCAAAGATGATAATTCTGCAACAAATGTTTGATTTTTTAGTCCGTTTTTAGTTGTTAAAATATTTATTACAAGTTAAAGTTACAGCTTTACTACGTGTTTGTCTACATGCAACACATCAGCAGCATCTCATAATAAAGAAAAAAGAAGCAAGGCAAAAAATGCACAGAAACATTGTAACAAATATATTTAGGAAAATTTAACATTTGAAAATACTCTAAATAACGGTTGTAAAACACGTTTTAGTCATCAGAGGGTTAGTATTTGGTGTTTTTCACCCGAAGCGGATCAAGAAACACAAACCTTTCAATTCAGAATGTCAAAGTTTGAGGAACTAGGATCCACTAGGAAAAGGATGAAATTTGGCAGACAATTTTTGCTGGTACTATTTTGTGATTCCTGAAAGTCTATTTCAAGATTTTCTTGTTTAATGTTTGATCATGTAAAATGTCGGGCAAAATATATTGACTTTATGACTGAAAAAGGGCTTTTGCTGACTTATCTCTTATTTACCCGGGGAAAGGGAGAGGAGTCCTGAATTTGTACACTTCTGCATGAATTCAGTATGAGTAGTCGGTCAAGTTAAAAGCATCAGTTATTTAATATTAATTTTCCTTTTTACTGGGAGATATTTCCCGACCCATAAAATTCACACGTTTGACAAGGCAATCAGCCTTCTTTTGAAGTCTGATTTGGGCAAATGCAAATTTATTTCCTCCTAGTCAGTCGAACTCCCTGACCTGCCACGAAACCGATTGCTTTCAAATCTGCATGTAAATCGAGTTATTTAGTATAGAACCTTTTGAACCGGACGGAACAGTTGCCGTGTAAAGACCAATAAATTCGGCAGTTTGTCGAGTGTGAATTTATAGAGCCATGGGACTGGAAAAACGGGCTTTGTTTCCCTGAACCGGGGCCTTATGCTTCTGGATAAGGGGTCAAAAAGCCGCCTCCTCTCTCTATTTGATTTACTGTCCCTCGCTTGCGGCAGTTTTTAAGGCAGTTTAATGCGTGCTGTTTGTTTTATCCATTAATCTTTCTGCCTCCTGCTCGTATATGGTTTAGATATAATTTAGAAAATGGTTGGCGCTGACCTGAACGGTGGTTGTGAACTTTTTTGCGTGACTTTCATAACCTTTTAAAAGGGTCACCATATTGTGTGAATTTGCATACATAACCTGCTGGGGCAGCTAGCTATTGTTAAAGTCAGCACACATAACCTTGGTTATCTGATTTATTCGTTGTTCTTTCCTGATTTAACTAGATATTTTTGTATTCAGGTGGCAGAATCTGGCTTGGCACAGTTCCAATGCGCTTGCATCTTGTCGATTGCATTTTATTACAAGTTTCTGAAACAAATTTTATTTTTGTTGTTTGGTTTACTCTACTGAAGAAACACACTTTTATTTGACACTTTTTACAGGGTGTCCTAAATTTTTAATCAGAAAACTGCACAAGGTAACAGGACTCTTTTAGTTGCTTATAGTTAGTTTGCTTCAGTTATAACATTCTCATAGGTATGTAAAATTATACTGAGGAATCTCTGAACACTACATTTAGATCAGATACTAAGTTCTAGTTCATATTCTAAAAGCGCACTTTAATACGCGTAAATCAGAGTTTGCCTAACACTGTGGTAATTTGTTTTAAGAGCAGCTTGAGATTAATGAAACCTTAATTTACTATGTTTGCTTTATTACTCAGTTTTAGAAAGAAAATCGTTCCATTTTTAAAAAATACTATTTGCAATTCAGCTATCTCCAGAATTAGATCACTTTGGGTAGAAATCAAGTTATGAACCCAAATCTGCTTATCCAAGGTCTGGTTAAGAAAATCTGTAATTACCCTTGTAAAATGAAAAAGAGCTTCATTCATTTTATGGCTAATATTTCTGTTTTCTCTAATCTATTTTTGGTGAAATATGCACATTACCGTTAATAGTATGTTGATTGCATTTTTTCACAAAAATCAGTTTTCTAAATTTTATCATATTCATCGAACATATGATGATTTGGAGTATTTGTAAGCTTTAAATAGAAACTATTTTAGAGTTTTTCGACCTAAAAATTTTGAAATTGCGAAACATTTACTCCATTATGGATCTCTTCTTCTAATCAACTATTTTTTTCTTCTTTAGTGAACATTGAAATAAACAAAAATGCAACAAAATAGATTAATATAGAATATTCTAAATCTGACAAAAAAAGTCACATTTAAATGATTTATCTGTCTGTTATATCTTTAAATTTTTGTTGGAACACTAACAAGTTGTATACACGATCAAATTGCTCGTCATGGCATGTCTTTTTGTCTATCCTGTCTCAGAAACTTAGCTAAAGAAATTTCTGAACCAAATATCTTTCCAACTTTCGGAGATATTCAACATCAAATAACTAATCTAAGCTTGGTTGAGTGATTTCTGGCTGTTGCGGCACATCTTGTATCTCATTTCACTAGACAAAGATCGAATACTTAAGAAAAAGGCTTGAAAAACTGTCAAAATTACCAGAATCCTCTACAGCCATTTTGAAAGTTCCAGAAACCTCTAAATGCTACTGAGAACCTTCTAAAAAGTGCCAAAATCCTCTACAAGTGTCTTAAACGTTCCCATAAGAGTTTTAAATAGCCAGAGGCTTCTAGAAACATTTTGAAAGTGTCAGACATTTCTAAATGCTACTGAGAACTTTCTAAAAAGTGCCAAAATCCTCTACAAGCGTCTTGAACATTCCATAAATGTTTTAAATTGCCAGAGGCCTCTAGAACCATTTTGAAAGTGTGAGAGACCTCTAAATGCTACTGAGAACCTTGTAAAAAGTGCCACAAGCTTCTACAAGTGTCTTAAACGTTCCCATAACAGTTTCAAATAGCCAGAGGCTTCTAGAAGCATTTTGAAAATGTCAAGACATTTCTAAATGCTACTGAGAACTTTCTAAAAAGTGCAAAAATCCTCTACAAGCGTATTGAGCATTCTCATAAATGCTTTAAATTGCCAGAGGCCTCTAGAACCATTTTGAAAGTGTGAGAGACTTCTAAATGCTACTGAGAACCTTGTAAAAAGTGCCACAAGCTTCTACAAGTGTCTTAAACGTTCCCATAACAGTTTCAAATAGCCAGAGGCTTCTAGAAGCATATTGAGCATTCTTAAATGCTTTAAATTGCCAGAGGCCAGAGGCTTCTAGAAGCATTTACTGAGAACTTTCTAAAAAGAAAATGTCATTGAGCATTCTCATAAATGACTATTTCTAAATAAAAAGTGCCAAAAGCGTCTACAAAGTGTCAGACATTTCTAAATGCTACTGAGAACTTTCTAAAAAGTGCCAAAATCCTCTACAAGTGTTTTGAATATTCTCATAAATGTTTTAAATTGCCAGAGACCTTTAGAACCATTTTGAAAGTGTGAGAAACCTCTAAATGTTACTGAGAACCTTCTAAAACGTGCCAAAATCCTCTACAAGTGTCTTAAACCTTCCCATTAGTGTTTTAAATTTCGTGATGACTCTAGAACCGTTTTGAAAGTGTTAGAGACCTCTAAATCAAACTGAGAACCTTCTAAAAACTGCCAAAATTCCCTACAAGTGTCTTAAACCTTCCCATTAGTGTTTTAAATTGCCAGAGGTCCGTAGAATTCTAAAAAGTGCCAGACTGGGCTATGTACCACATTTTTTGTTACTTTTGAGCCATTCTACGTCTGTTGGGACTACATTGGTCGCTGAATTTGACTCGTTCGTGGTCAATCTGTGCTAAATTGTATTCTTTCGTCTCAAAACCGGCAAAGATCGATTCCGGTGTTTTTTTTCAAACAATGTTTAATAGTTTATTTAAATGTGGCATTGAAAACCACCAACCAAGTTCTTCCGATTTTCCTTTGATTTTTGATATTGTTTTCAGATCAAGTGTAAATATCTCATGTGAATATGAAAAACAGAAATTTATAAATCAAAAACAAAATAAAAACAAAGTTGAATGTTAAAGCGATGAGGGTAGCGAGTTTTCTAACATTATTATGACACGAAAGAATTAACTTTTCTACAAGGCAAACCAATGTTAGTAACTCTGTAATTTTATTGGGAACAAAGTTAGCAGTTTTGTGCTTATACAACTTGTTGTAATTGTACAAAACAAAGTTTTTTAGTAGAAAAAACTGTGAAAACACGGATTACTTTGAAGCTTTCTGGAGGACTGTATTGTAACATTTTGGCAAAACGGTAAAGATTGCACTATTTACATAATAATTAGACTTGATGGCAATTTAGTAAAATTTTCGCATGAAAGAAGAGCACAGAAAAACATTTAATTTGTTTATATCAATTTTCTGGTACAACTATTTTAACACTGTAGAGTTTAAAAACATTGCACTAGCCAGTTTTGTCCATTTAATATTCTTGTCAAACCAGATCCAAGATTTATTTCTATTATAACACAAATACAATTATTTATAGATTATGGAAATGACTATAATCTAGTGGACCATGTCCGAAAACAAACCAAGACCAGGACGGCCTAAACTGCAACGATCCGAGCGAGTCTTTAGCGAATCGCACCTTACCTCTTGGGAACTCTTCGTCAGAGACTCTTTGCTCACATTAGCATGGCCTGAACTGCTCAACAGTGTTTCCGGGTAAGTCTTGTAACTACCCATATGTGACCAGTGCACCCCCAGAATGGAACAAATAGCTCTATTACCGTAGAAAATATAATAATCGTAGAAAACAGCCACCCAAAGCGGAAACAACCATCAACATTATACGTCGGATGCTCTGAAATTTCTATCGCTCCTTTGTCGAAATAAGGATTTTCCGGGAGCTTTCCTTAATTTTGCTTTTGTCTTCCATTCTTTACCGAAATGTTTCAAGGGTAATGTGAGAAATTTCGCTCTTTAGTTTGATCGTTACCGCGGTAAGGGTTTAAGGGGCGAACACGAACCGTTTTGAGTTTTTGCGGTAACGATCTGATTATCAGCGTTTTACCATATCATGACTAACGGTTTGGTAACAGTTGGTTGGCAAATTTGTTTGTGGAAAAGGATAAGGACAAGGATAATGCAAACTTAATGTTATAGTTAAATGTGTGGCATCACTAACATTTACCTTAATGTTTGTGATTTTTTGCAGTTATTATAGGAAACGAAGAAATTTAACATTTAAAAAGCCTACTAACCAGAGATTAACAATAAAAATCCATTTTTTTCCAAAAAAAGTTAAACAGACAGAAATATTTACTTTTTTAAGTAGTACTTGAAACTCATACTATTAAAAGCAAATAATGCTTTCATTACAAGTAGTGGTTAGAGTAAATGGTTAGCTAGAGGTGAAAAAGCAGTTCAAGTTGAATATTTTCAGTTTTTATCAAACGCTGAAATCCAAAATATGGCGGAGATATGGAATTTTAAAAATTTTGATGCAATTTCCAAAAAACAAGGTAATAAAAGTCGAATATCTCAAAAACGGTTAGAGTTTACGGAGAGACCAACAATAGCACGATATGAACATTCAGTTTAAGGCGAACATTTTAAGCTTTTTACCCCAAATATGACAAAATTTTCTAAGTTTTGATGCAATTTCCAAAAAGAAAGTAAAAAATCGGAATATCTCGGAAACGGTTAAAGCTACGGAAATTTTGCATGAGATCACAAATAATCAGAATGCAACTACTAAATTTGAGGACTGAATTATTACAGGACAAAAAAGGAAGAAAGATAACAGTCACTGGACACTAATCCTTCTTTCAGAATAAATTTAAAGGCTATGTGTTTATCAACTCTTTATTTATATAATAATACTACCAAATTAACAAAAAAGAATTTACAATTTATTTGTTCTTTCAAATCACTTTTTGGATATTATTAATCGTTATTCCCTCTGGCTTTTCCATTCCGTTGTGCATTATTCGAATCAAATATTAATACAGTATTTATAGTTTAAAAACAATACCGGTAATATTCAAAGTCATTACCTAGAATAAAATAATAAATAAAGACAACTACACGATTTCTGACAATAGCATTATTTGGATAATGGATCTATAGGAAATTACACGAAAATTACAATTTATTCCTATACAAAACAAATTAAATAATAAAAGTTATTATCAGTATTCCCGTATTAAATTTTATGAACCGTGTATCATATTAATATAATAATATAAATTAATTAAATAATTATATCGACGGCAAAACACAAAGCTAATTGAGCAAACCTGGAACTAAATAATCTCTCTATTTCACGTCAATCTAATTAATTAATAAGCAGAATTTACTGACAGTCGATACAAATTTGCAACTAAAATTTACCTTTCAAAAAATAGCATAAGTTTTTTTAAAATTTTTTTTTAAATATTTTATATACAACTTGACGGAAATTTTAATGCAAAATAACCATCACAACCATTATGTAGGCCTCACAATTAAGGCAGTTACTTTGCTGTGTAGTGCAAATACACATTAGGTTTACTACAAAACTTACTTTTTAAAAAGAGAATAGTTATTGAAAAAATAGTAATAAATTCAGCCATAAGTACACAAAAATACCAGTAAACTTTTTCGTGATTTATGAGAGGAGAAGTTTTAAAATCCAAACACAAACTTATTGTTTCGTTGAAATCTCCGGCTTTGATTGTCAGAGGTTTGGAAACATTTCGAATCAGATTGCCGGCAACTATTTTCGGTCTTAAACGTGACTTCTGTCAGATATCGACGTACCAAACTGAAACGTGAGTAGGTTGAAAGCTAAACTCAGGTCTACACTTAGGCTTTGATGTTTTGTTTCCAATAAGGGCGAAGTAAACCATTGATTTGATTAAGTATATTGAATTGAGATCAATAATTACTAATTATACCAAGAGTGGTAGAGATTTTTAGATAATAGTATATTATTCAACGAGCATGATGTAATGATAGTTATTGGGTATTTGAGACTATAAAACTGAATCCAAAAGAACTCAACTGACATGAAACGCAAATTGACTAATAATTGGGGTATTTGAGCAGTTACAGACCTGAAACTTTCACTGAAACTAGTAAATTGAACCTGAAAACCACGGCCGTACAGAAATTTTTCTATAAAAAATCCTAGTATGCATTAAACTGGAATAGATATAAACAGAAAATAGCAGAAAACACACTGAATTGACAGGAAACAAAATTTGGCCCATAATTTGATTATTTGGGCAGTTACGGGCTAAAAGCTTTCACTGATATCAGTAAATTAATCCACGAAACCAGGGTAGTACTTAAAATTTTTTAGAAAAGGCCTTAATTTCAATCAGATGACAATAACCACGAGAAAATGACAGAAAACCCACTCAACTAACATAAATCACAATTTGGGTAGTTACCTGAAATTTTCACTGAGGCTAGTAAATTGAACCCCTAAGTCAGGATCGTACTGAACATTTTTTATAAAAAATCCTGTTATTCATTAAACTGGAATAAGAAAACAGTAAATTGCAGAAAACACACTCAACTCATAATTCAGATATTTGTGCAATTACGGACCTGAAACTTTCACTGAGAATAGTAAATTGAACCCCTAAGCCCTAATAGAAAATGTCTATAAAAAATTCTGATATTCATTAAACTGGAATAAGCAAACAGAAAACATATTCATCTGACATGAAACAAAATTTGACTATTAATTTAGGTATTTAGGCAGTTACAGACAAACCAAAGGGTCAAAGAGGCAAAACAGTTTTTGTGGAATCTTTCATAATACTTCAATTTTTCTTTTGCGGATAGACAAAGTCGTAAACTCAGAAATGTAATTAAAATTCGCTAGAAACCAATCTTTTAATTGAATTCTAAAATAACCACAAAAAAGACATCATTAAACGTCTATCACTCTCATTAAACTCTTTTTTACTGACTGGGGTAAAAGGCAACTTTAATTATGCTTCCGCTTTGGTGTTTATCAGGGCAGAAGCACATCTCATAAAAGCTCTGCGAACCAACCGGTTCATGCGCCATTTTTGCAACAGTTTTTAATCAAACCCAACAAGACGAAGTTTGATCTAGATCAGTTCACTTCGACAATGCGGTCTGGCGCGATTCTATTACGTACGTTATTGTTGGTTTCAAAAACTGTGTTAAAAATAATTTATTGTGATGCAGTTTTCAAGATAATTAACCAGGTATTTAGGAGTATTAATTAGAAAGTTACATAACTTGGGAGTTTATGACGCACGTTTCTTTATTCAAACTACCAGTCTGCTTTAAACCCTGTAATAAATCGCTCGTGGGCAGGAGGTGCTCAAACTGTCCAACTATTATAAGCAATTTGATGTTAGTTTTCATTAAATAGCTGTAGGAGGCCAGTCGGTACAACTACTTACTCAAGAAATTAACACAACTTCCAGAAACTCTAATCAAATAATTTCTTTTTGAGTTAACTTTCTATGGTTTGTTAAAACTTTCCCTACAATCGTTATGGGTACTAACTTTCATAAAATTGTATATTTCTAAAATGGCTTATTTAACAAAAAATGTTTGAAAAAGAAGTTGGTTAGTGTCAACAAGAAAACAAAGTGGAAAGAACTGGAAAAACTGACAGTCTTCTGCCCCTATTTGAAGCAATACTGGCTTTTACCTCTACGAAAGTTATTTTGACAGTTATCACATGTTTTCATAAATACTCGCTCAAGATCATGAGACAACTGTCACTATTGTCATAACTTCCAAACTTTGTCTAGAATCTGTCAAAATCATGGTTCAGAACAGTTTTCTTGCAATAATCGACACAAAACGTTTTTGAGCTCTATGACCATTATTTTGACACTTGTTACGTAATTGAGTAGTATTCTTGTATCACGTGATAACCGCTATTAACGTAAAAACTAGCAAAAAAAAGAAATAGCGTCAGAATTAATGGACAGAAGTTGGTCAGTGTCAACAAGTAAACAAAGTGGAAAGAACTGGAAAAGGTAACTTTGGATTCTTTAAACTATATTTTAGAGCAGGCTTCTGCCCCTATTTGAAGCAATACTGGCTTTTACCTCTACGAAAGTTATTTTGACAGTTATCACATGTTTTAATAAATCGTCAAGATTATGAGACAACTGTCACTATTGTCATAACTTCCAAACTTTGTCTAGAATCTGTCAAAATCATGGTTCAGAACAGTTTTCTTGCAATAATCGACACAAAACGTTTTTGAGCTCTATGACCATTATTTTGACACTTGTTACGTAATTGAGTAGTATTCTTGTACCACGTGATAACCGCTATTAACGTAAAAACTAGCAAAAAGAGAAATAGCGTCAGAATTAATGGACAGAAGTTGGTCAGTGTCAACAAGTAAACAAAGTGGAAAGAACTGGAAAAGGTAACTTTGGATTCTTTAAACTATATTTTAGAGCAGGCTTCTGCCCCTATTTGAAGCAATACTGGCTTTTACCTCTATGAAAGTTATTTTGACAGTTATCACATGTTTTAATAAATCAAGATCATGAGACAACTGTCACTATTGTCATAACTTCCAAACTTTGTCTAGAATCTGTCAAAATCATGGTTCAGAACAGTTTTCTTGCAATAATCGACACAAAACGTTTTTGAGCTCTATGACCATTATTTTGACACTTGTTACGTAATTGAGTAGTATTCTTGTATCACGTGATAACCGCTATTAACGTAAAAACTAGCAAAAAAAGAGAAATAGCGTCAGAATTAATGGACAGAAGTTGGTCAGTGTCAACAAGTAAACAAAGTGGAAAGAACTGGAAAAGGTAACTTTGGATTCTTTAAACTATATTTTAGAGCAGGCTTCTGCCCCTATTTGAAGCAATACTGGCTTTTACCTCTATGAAAGTTATTTTGACAGTTATCACATGTTTTAATAAATCGTCAAGATCATGAGACAACTGTCACTATTGTCATAACTTCCAAACTTTGTCTAGAATCTGTCAAAATCATGGTTCAGAACAGTTTTCTTGCAATAATCGACACAAAACGTTTTTGAGCTCTATGACCATTATTTTGACACTTGTTACGTAATTGAGTAGTATTCTAGTACCACGTGATAACCGCTATTGACGTAAAAACTAGCAAAAAAGAGAAATAGCGTCAGAATTAATTTGCGACAGCATTTGCGTGCCAAAAATTGAGTTCCACTAGATTGAACAAAGAAAAGTCATAAAGAAAGAAGACAAATAATTGACAGGAAGAATGAAAAAAATTGAAATGAAAGAAAAAAATACAGCAGTAGAATTAAAAAAAAAGGAAAGAATTGACAAGAAAAAAGGAAGGAAAGACGGCATAATTAGTGGGTATCTTAATAAAAGAAGGTAAAAAAAAGAAGAAGAAATTACAGTTATTTTGATGATATTTAGACTGTTTAACCCTTAAAATGGTATATTCTGAGGCAGTTCATATAATTGATACTCAACTGTTTCAGAATGGGCATAAAATGTGTCAAAGTGTCCTTAAATCCTTCTTATTTTAAATTGACTATACTGTTTTAGTTTTTACTCTCATTTTAAATCAATTTTCCATAGAATTACCAGAAAGGCTCAAAACCGACTTAAAATTGAACTCAAAGCAACAACAAATGTTATGAAAAGATCTTCCTTTCTCTCTGTATTATTTGCTTTAAAATACAAGTTTTTAGTTGAAGCTTCTGTAAATTTCCATCCATTGACATTGACACGTTCTTCTTCAATTTTTCACGTTATTTATTTATGATTATATCGCAAATTGAAATTTTGAGACCCACTGATATGACCCATATAAATTATTCATTAACCAAACCTTCAGGCTAAATCACCGTAATGCCCACCGCAAACTTGTGGAAATTATGAAGACCGTGGCACGTTTCGGGGTGTTTGCAAATCGATCGGTCTGATTGGGTATTAATTAGGCAGTCCGATATTCGGAAACACCCTGAGCCCCCGGATTATAAAACGGAGAGTTTCGGCGATAAATCCTTTTTTTTTAAATCCCGTAGAGACAGGAAAAAAGTACAAAACTTTTATTCGGTCCGACTGTTTTTCCGCGCCCGAAACTAACTACAAATGGAAAATTAAGGCAGTTGGACGTAATTAGTTTCCGACAAAGTTAAACTAGTGGTACATTTTTCGGTGAAAAGTTTTGAAAATGTTTTTATTTGTTGGTGATTTACAATCTTTTTGGTTCTATCTTTTCCCTGTATAATAAATGACAAAAAGATTCAAGTCAAACGTTTATGGTTAAATGTTAAAAGTCATCTTGAACTCTCCATGAAATTCCGAAACTTTATTCTTAATAATGTCCTGTACTTAAACCTAATAGTTTTTCTTATATTTTAAGTTTTTCAAAAAAAAAATAGATTTTACTGCATTAATTTGCGTTATTTGTAATTTGTTTGACTAATTTAACTTAAGAAATTTTGATGTCATTTATCTAGATTTAATAGTCTGCGAATTATTTATATATTTCAACTTTTACTTTTGTTATTTGTTGTTTTATCTAAACCAAAATCTGAACCTTGTCTTTGACATATCAATTGAGTAAAAAGAAACATTTTAAATTGTTTTAAGTAAAGTAAATGTTAAATTTGGGTTCATAAAGCTCTAAAACATATTTTTTGTTTAACGCTGCAAGAAAACTGTTTCAAATTGTTTTTGAAGTTGAGCAAACTTTGACGTGTGACAGCAATCACGTGATACTGGTACACTATTTTATTAGACAGTCACGTGACAACTGTCAAAATAATTGCCGAAAAACCACGACTTCTCGAATACTTCAAGAAAACTGTTTCATACAGAAAGGTAATAAAATAACCAAGTGAATGATGAACCAATTAATTTGTATAGTAAATTAAAATGTGAAATTACTTAAAAATCTCAATAATGAATTAAATTTAATCAAACAATGATGGCTCAATAAAAAAACTGTTATTTACTGAAAAACGTATCGAAAGTTTTGTTTTAGATACTAAAAAGGTACAGCTACAGCTACTATACAGCTTTATAAGAAATTTCACAAATTTTAGTATTTTTCTTGTACATATTTGATATCTTGGCTACAAAACAGCATACGCAAACTATCGAAAACTTGGTTACTTTTATTACAAGTTTTTTTTTAATATTTATTGTATTACATCTGGAGTCCTTTTATTAACGTGAAAAATGGTTCTTTTTTAAAACATCAAATACGTTGTAATCAGCATCATCAATCATTCGAAGGGCTAAACCATCATCCACTCATCATTCAAATTCATTTGTTAAAATAACAGAAGCGTCCCTTGTAGAGCCGCCTTTGGCTCTAATTAAACGAAGTTTGTATATTAAAATTGAATTTTCCCAACTGGAGGAGGACGGTGAAAGGGTAGAAGAACCTCCAATTCCCCGTCGTCATTTAAAATGCCATCAGCGACATAATATGCCGTCGGAAATAACGGGCTGATCAATTTAAATCCTGCCGGAATTTCTGGAAAACCGGAAATGCACAGAGCTTTTCTATATGCTTCCTGATGGGTTTTTTCCAAAATTTCAACGTATATTTTGCCGTATATTTCTTGCGGCCCTTTCAAACTACACAAACTGTTCGGATTAATGGAGATTTATCGTACCATGGGGTTTTTTTTCGGTTTAAAATCTAATAAAACATTGCCTTGTTGTCTGAATGAATATTGCAGTAATGTCTACTTTGCCAGCTATTTTAAGAGTAGTTTCAACTGAAGCATATGAACTCTTTTTCCTTTCATGTCAGCAAGATTATTAAAGTGTCTAACCTAATAAACCAAACAAAATTCACAAAACAAATTGCAGGTGCATATCGTTTTCTGGAGGATTGGCCCCACTCTAGCACTCACTTCCAAGAAATAAAAATGACGAACACGAGTAATAAACAACCGAACAAACCGGAGCAAAGAGATGATTTTATCTGGAACATCTCTTGGGCGCCTTTTATAAGAACAGAACGGCAGTCATCATTCATGGAAAACTTGAAAGCAACGCAAGCAGGTCGATATTAGAAAACCCTTTTCAAGCTTTACGTTTTATAGAGAGATGCAATTTTATGTTTAGAAGGTGTTTAAGGTATAACGATCTTTTAATAACGGTGAAAAGGAAATTCTTGCCAAAAAGGGAAATTTCCCGTCCATCAATCATGAAAAATGTTATAAGTTGAAATCGGAAAAGGGGAGGTTTTAGGTTTGATACGAACACGACGAAAAAGACAGTTTACTGGGGCTTGGATCATTCAGAGCTTAATGTTTCTTATAAACTGATTGTGCTTGGTGCGAGATGAAGAGAAATAGTGACAAATTTTCTACGATGAGTGTGAAAGTGGTGACAAAAACAGGCGAACGACTTTCTAGGCGGACGACAGGCCTCAAATGCAAGTTTTTGGAGAGAAGAAGCACCAGTTTGCAGAGTTGGACGTTCGAGAATCAAAGGTAATTTTAGTAATTATTGTTATATGAGATTTTTCGTACTACTTGGGTTTATTTGGTCTAGATTTGACTATAATTTCATAATGACTGATAATCGAATCACTGTTTTTTTCGAATTCTTGATGATTCGCTTTGTTGGTGTTAATATCGATAATGAGTAAGAGTATTGGTGTTTCAGAATTTTGACATTGTTGACTTGCTAGATATTTAACATAATTAACATCAAAATGTTGGTAGAAGACAGGACTATGTTTCCATTAATTTCTCAGCCACCAAAACATCTTTCGTCCCGTGGGCATTGTGAACTACACATTACTTATTCTTAAAGTATCAGCAATTCCAACAATTTCTTTGATTGCTCAGCTTCTGTATTAGCTTGCATTTTGATTGTGCTCGCATTGAAAAAACCGATATTATATCGGCGTTTGTTACTTGTAACATATCGCATTTTCAGTTTTACAACATTTTTCTACTTTTCTCTTAAAAATTTGGTCAGTTAGCCTCTACGATCATTTCAACACATTCTTCTACTCTTTTCTTGAATATTTTGAACAATTAGCCAGTTAAATCATTTTAACACATACTTCATCTATTATTTTCAAAATTTTAGGCAATTCAATCAGTTTTACAACAATCTTCTACTTTTCTCTTAAAAATTTTGGTCAATTAGCCATTATCATTTTCAACACATTGTTCTACTCTTTTCTTGATTATTTTGAACAATTAGTTTTGTCAGTTTTAATGAGGATGACTCAATCAGTTTTAAAACATTTAAAGTGATAAAAACATACTTCATCTATTATTTTTAAGTGGTTTTACAAAATTTTGATATTTAATTAGCCCAGCAATTCAATACTTCATCTAGTTTTTTTGCAAAATTTTAGCAATTCAATCAGTTTTACAATCACTACATTTTCTACTTTTCTCTTAAAAATTTTGTCAAAGTTAGCCATCTCCCACTCATCATTTCAACACATTCTTCTACTTTTTCTTGAAGAAAATATTGTTGAACTTAAGTTAAAATTTTGGTTCAATCAGTTTTTCAGAGGTTTTATAGCCAGCAAATTTTGAGATTTAAGTCACAACACTGAATCTTAAGTTTTAGCCTTTACGATCATTTCAACACATTCTTCTACTCTTTTCTTGAATATTTTGAACAATTAGCCAGTTAAATCATTTCAACACATACTTCATCTATTCTTTTCAAAATTTTCGGCAATTCAATCAGTTTTCAGTTTTGAGCTCAATCAGTTTTACAACATTCTTCTACTTTTCTCTTAAAAATTTTGGTCAATTAGCCATCTCGATCATTTCAACACATTCTTCTACTCTTTTCTTGAATATTTTGAACAATTAGCCAGCTGAATCATTTCAACACATACTTCATCTGCTTCATCTATTCTTTTCAAAATTTTAGGCAATTCAATCAGTTTTCAGTTTTGAGCTCAATCAGTTTTACAACATTCTTCTACTTTTCTCTTAAACATTTTGGTCAATTAGCCATCTCGATCATTTCAACACAATCTTCTACTCTTTTCTTGAATATTTTGAACAATTAGCCAGCTGAATCATTTCAACACATACTTCATCTGCTTCATCTATTCTTTTCAAAATTTTAGGCAATTCAATCAGTTTTCAGTTTTGAGCTCAATCAGTTTTACAACATTCTTCTACTTTTCTCTTAAAAATTTTGGTCAATTAGCCATCTCGATCATTTCAACACATTCTTCTACTCTTTTCTTGAATATTTTGAACAATTAGCCAGCTGAATCATTTCAACACATACTTCATCTGCTTCATCTATTCTTTTCAAAATTTTAGGCAATTCAATCAGTTTTCAGTTTTGAGCTCAATCAGTTTTACAACATTCTTCTACTTTTCTCTTAAAAATTTTGGTCAATTAGCCATCTCAATCATTTCATCACATATTTCATCAATTCTTTTCAAAATTTTAGGCAGTTAGTCAGCTCAATCTTTTCAACACATTCTTCTCACTCTTCTCTTAAAAATTCTGGCAGTGAATTGCACAATGACTTCAAAACATTCCTTATTCTTCTCTTGAATAGGTTAGGTTAGGTTAAAGTTATACTAGACTCTTTCCAGTGATCTGCCGAGTTCTTTTCTAGTGATTTTGATGGCCGGATTTGCTCCTTTGAATATTACATAAGATGTGTGTGATGACCATTTCCATTTTCATTATAATAGTACAGTGGTATGGAGTATGACATTCAATTCATTTTTTTTTTACTAATAAAAAATTAAATTCTTTCGGTTTTTTTAGTTTGAATAATAACTTGTACTAACTCGTTAAAATCCACCAAGTCTAAAAGCAATTTTTTAGAGGGTTCCAATAATTACATATTTCCAAATATCTAAAATTAAAGAGTAAATTTCGTCTCCAGGTTTTTCGAAAATATTTTAAATATTTAGATTGTAATAGAAGATTGACTGTGCTGTATCTCTTTGGTCAATATATCAAATATCCTGTCTGCAGTTCGTCCTTGCCTCTTTCATAAATATTAATTTAAACTCTCCTCCAAGGTGAGAAAGTTGTACAAATTGTAAATTCACCGAGCGTCCTGTTTCATTAAATTACGCTCGGAATCGAATTTGGAAATATCAAAAATTCTTTCGGGGATCAGTGCCGACACGTCAGAATGAATTATACTCGTTTCGTGCTGAACGTGATAAAGCAGGATTGCCAACTTTGCAATATGTTTAGTCACGTTTATAGAGCACCAAATACTAAATGTATTGCATGTCAACTTAATGTCCGTAGTGGGACACACAACAGGTAACTGACAGGAATCACGGAATTAGTTCTCCCTATTAAAGGGATTAACCCAAATTACTACAAGCAGATGAGATGTCTCTATTATAGTTGTAAACGATTTAAGAACTTCTAATCTCTCTGAGAAAAAATACTCCAAACTGGTATTTGAGTTTAAGAATGTTGCTACAACATCTAAAATAAAAGCATAATAGGATTGGAAAGGAAAACTAAAAACAACTGGATTGCTTTAATGATATTTCTTGGATTCAAAATCGATTTAGAGTTTTTAGGACGAAAACCATACGGCGGATAAAGCTTGTTTTAAGGAGGAGTTGGGGATTTTAGAGTGGTTTAAAGAGGGATTAATGGCTTTAGAGTTTTAGCTTAACTTTCGACGACAAGATCGACAAGAAAGTATTTTCAAAATAAGTGATAATATTTACGATCTCTAAAACAACTTTCCCTTTCACAAGGGAACGTAAATTCACTGTCATAAATGTCTTGTCGAGAATGATCCACTCCATCTTCTTTTAACTGTTATCAATTTATTTAATCAACGATTAAATTTTATTTTAAAAGTCACGTGACTTATTTTGTGTGTCAACTAGCCTTTACAGTGTTGCCAGCTCAGAATTGCATTCGCAACATCACCTGAAAAGTATTTTTCAATTTCAGTTTTTCCAACTCTCTAAATTTTTTATAAAATTTTTTTTTATTATCTTTTGGTCACGTGAATGTTTTGGCAAGTGTCAACTGATCTTTAAAATTGGATTATCAAAGTCACATGACATGTCTCTTACAATTTCAATTTGTGCAGCTGTCTAAATTAAATTTGAGCTTTTACAAATGTCTAAATTTGATTTAGCAATTTTTCACAGTAAATAGTTTGAATTTTATTACTCTTCTTGACTGAATATGGCAGCTTCGCATTTTGTTTATTTTTGTTATTTTCTCTTTCTTTCTTCTTTTCTGTGATGACAAAATTGAGAGGGAAAGAGAGATAAATAGTAGGAGTTTGTTGTTGATTTCTAAATAGGCAAAATGAAAGATTAACGAGTCAGAAAAAGACAGGAAAATAGACAAGAAATCAATGACACTCGTCACGTGATTTAGTTTCAGAAATTTGGTCTGTCACAGTCACGTGATAGTTGTCTAACCGTCCAACAGAAGAAGAAAGTGTCTTGACTATTTTAATTTGGAACTTTTTATTTTTCATTTTTTAATTAGGCAGCTTTTATGTAAAATTTTATAATTTTTAATATTTTAGCATAATTTTGTATTATTTCATAATTTTATTACTTTTCTCGACTGGATAGCAACTTGTCTTCTTTTCTTTGCTCTTTCTTCTTTTTTTTCTTGTCGAGACGCTATAGTAAGAAAAAGAGAAGTTTCAGGAAAACAGAAAGAACCAGAAAAATTGATAGAGGAAAAGATGAGAAGATAGAAAGAGAGAGGAATAGTAAGAATACAACGGGTTAGAAAGCGAAAGTGTTTTTGATTTCTCAAGAGGCAAAATGAAGGATGGACGAATCAGGAAAAGACAGGAACAAAAAGAGATAATAACTGCACGCTACAATAGAAAGAGAGTGAGAGAAAGAAGGGACAATAAGTGCGAAAGAAACAAGAAATATGACAGAAATAACAAAAAAGAGAAAAGCAAGAAACTGTAACTATCAAAAGAAACGCGTTATAAATTGGAAAAGTAAAAACATTCAAATTAAGAAACTGATTCTCAAATCATAATTATCTATTAAATTTATTATTTTTTTCTACAATAAGACTATCAAAATACTAGTTCGTTGAATTGAATTGAAAAACTAAGAATTTTTACTACATTTTATCTTTAGTATATTTTTATAACTTTCTACTTATTAATTAATAATTAATAATTATGTTGAATAGAAAAATAACACTGTTGTGGTCTGTCATTTCTGTTATTTTGTTAAATAATTATTTTTAGAAAACTATCGGTTTTACATTTATTTTAGAAAAACCACCTTTAAACTGCTTTCCTCAAAATTCATAAAAATTTACTAGTTATTAGAAAACGACAATAATGTTTCATACTTGAAATTGAAAATTATAAAAAAATCCCAATGGCAGCATTAAATTTGGTTAGTCAAAAAATAGTCAAATACAATCTTGCAGCTCCCTCTGTATAATATTTTAGAAAGTATGGACAGCTCCCTCTAAACAAAAACCCTTCAAGGATAGGTGAAAATCAATGACGGTTTACCCTTGAGGTTGGCGCCACCTGTGTCCCACTGCTTCAACTAACAATTCAATAAAATAGAGCCATCTATGAACAAAACTTTGTATTAAAACAAAAAATTTAATTCACCATCTGATTCAACTTAATATTTTATTTTATTCTGGCTTAAGAGTATTATAATTATTATTAGATTGCTAAAGTATTTAAAACGCTTGTTTTCAGGTTAAGTCAATTATTTAAACAATCTCAAGATGATTAATAATTGTTTGTCAGGCAAGTCACCGTTGGATTAGTATCAATCAAATCTTGTGCACAAACATAAGGGAAATTCGCGTTTATGGTCGTTAATCAGAGGACTAAATAATGCGGGAATATTAATATGGGAGGAATGCCAGAACTATCGGCCAACTGGTGTTATTTGTTTATCGATCACATAAAGTAAATATGTATGGGGGACCTTTTACCCTAATAAAGATTTTCTGGAATATATTGCTTGTGCGGCTACTCTAAATAGCAATATAACTGAAATGGATACGGTCTTTTGAACACTCGCACTTAAACTTGCAGCTGTTGCAAAAATCGTGCGAGGCAAAGTATGAATAAAAATATTGCTTTAAAACACTTTATCAAGTAGATTTTTATAAGGAAAGTAGACAGGGTTTTAGAAGTAAAAATTCGAAAATATGACCCTTAAAATATGTAAAAGCTTTTTAGCCAAAGGAGCTTTTATAGAGCTAGCTTTTGAATTTCTTTGTCAAATTATGGACCTACGAAGTGGGCTTTGTAACTCTGCGTTTTTTCCAGATCAAGCTAAAATATTTAAAATAACAGAATTTTTCAGTTTCACTGATTTTCATGAATAAAGTGTCTTCGTAAAAGTATTGAAAAGAAAACGCAATATCTGTTCGAACTATTGACTGATAGTTTGTAGATTCAAGTTTGCCCATTCAGCTTTATAGTGTCTTAATATTAATTAACACTGACGTTTCTCTTTAAAAACTGTGTACAGGGTGACCTAAATTTAATTGCAGGAATGCCATTCTATAGAGTTACAAATTTTTAATTAGAAAATTTTTCAAGTTTAATCCAAATCTCATTTTACTTGGCATTATCTAACCTCACTCTTCAGACTGCTTGTAAAACCAATCTCAAATCAAACTGACGATATTTATTGGCAGCACAATGGGGCACCGCAACGACGTCTCCGCTCTAAACGTACACGTCAAGTTCAACAATGTGATATGCCCGAATTGGGAAGCCAATTAGAGTGTCGGGACTGCGGCAAAGCGTGCGCAACCGACTTTCGGTATGAAAACGCGCGAAAATCGTGAAAACTTCAGTTTGGACGCTCTTCCTCGAAGGTTAAAGTTCACCAGAGTGTTCGGTGTTAAACCATCAGTAACGCGGAAATGTCGTCTTTGACGTGGTGCATGCGATTTTAGTTCGGTCTGGGTTATCAGTAAGTCTGACGAAAGAGAAAATTTTCATCAATTCTTAAACTAATTTTGTATTTATTTAACTTTAAAACTGATCAAACAACTTTAAACTTGTCATTGATAAACATTTGAATTATAGGAATCATACTGGGAGTTTACAAAATTTGATGGCAAAATGAAATGAGTGATGTCATTACAAATTTTAGCCAGTTTGCTTAATACAGTGATGTTCATAAATCAGTATAGTTTCCAAGATTAGCAAATGATGATTCAAATAAATTTAATTTTTTTTTCTTAAAACATAGTGAAGGAAAAGTCGAGAAAGCTATTTTGATACTTTATTGATACGAAATCAGTTAAATTTGATTTTTGAGATATTTAGAAAAAAGTGATATTATGGATTTTTATTTATTTTCGGACTTATTTAAAATAGGAAACAAGAACCTTATTGCAACTTTTAAAATTCTAGAAAACGTTTCGTTTCTTAAAAAAGACCATTAATACCCTCAATTTTTTTGAAAAATTAAACATTTTAAATCGCTTTTTTTGTGCTTATTTTACCTATTTTGAGGTCCTTTGGTAATAAATATACCCTTTGCTGGCATTGGAACTCTTATAGAGCAAATTTGCCAAAAATGCACTTTTTACCAAAACTGTCATTTTTTGTATTTTTGATAAGTTGTAACTTTTTTATTTGAACTCCTATCAATTTCGCTAAACCGCCATTAGAAAAGGGATGAAAAATACTACAAAATGAGCGAAAACTTGCCTCTCTAGTACTGCACGTTACCGAGATATTGAATCTTAAAAAGTACTTAAAAAAGACCCTTAATACCCCCCATTCTTTAAATTTTTTTTAAAAATGAAAATTTTTTTGTGCTTTTTTGTGCTTATTTTACCTATTTTGAGGTCCTTTGGTATAAATATACCCTTTTCTGTACATTGGAACCCTTATGAAGCAAAATAAAAATTTGCCAAAAATGCACTTTTTACCAAAACGGTCATTTTTTGTATTTTTGATAAGTTGTAACTTTTTTATTTGAACTCCTATCAATTTCGCTAAACCGCCATTAGAAAAGGGATGAAAAATACTACAAAATGAGCGAAAACTTGCCTCTCTAGTACTTCACGTTACCGAGATATTGAATCTTAAAAAGTACTTAAAAAAGACCCTAATTCCCCCCCCCATTCTTTAAATTTTTTTGAAAAATGAAAAATTTTAAATCCTTTTTTTGTGCTTATTTTACCTATTTTGAGGTCCTTTGGTATAAATATACCCTTTTCTGTACATTGGAACCCTTATGGAGCAAAATAAAAATTTGCCAAAAATGCACTTTTTACCAAAACGGTCATTTTTTTTATTTTTGATAAGTTGTAACTTTTTTATTTGAACTCCTATCAATTTCGCTAAACCGCCATTAGAAAAGGATAAAAAATACTACAAAATTAGTCAAAACTCGCCTCTCTAGTACTTCACGTTATCGAGATATTGAATCTTAAAAAGTACTTAAAAAAGACCCCTAATACCCCCCATTCTTTAAATTTTTTTGAAAAATGAAAAATTTTAAATCCCTTTTTTTGTGCTTATTTTACCTATTTTGAACTCCTTTGGTATAAATATACCCTTTGCTGTGCATTAAAACCCTTATGAAACAAAATAAAAATTTTCTAAAAAAGCACTTTTTTACCAAAACTGTCATTTTTTGTATTTTTTATAGGTTGTAACTTTTTTACTTCAACTCCTATCAATTTCGCTAAACCGCCATTAGAAAAGGCATAAAAAGTACTATATAATGAGCCAAAACTCGCCTCTCTAGCTCCTCACATTACCGAGATATTCAATCTTAAAAAATACTTAAAAACCATTAATCTTTGGTTATTATATGGAGCAAAAAAAAGCACAGAATGTTATTAAATAGTCATTTTAATAGGGTATTCAGTAAATTAATTCATTTTATTATGGTTTTTATGCAAAGTCATTGACTGAATTTCAATATTGAAATTTTTATTTTTTTTATTGAAATTATGTTTAGTAAGATTGAAGTCATTTTTCTTGTCAGATTTGTGTCAGTTCTTATGTCAGAAGTTATGTCCGGTTTTCGATCGATGACAGAATCGCATTTGTCAGTTCTAATATACGTCAATAACTTCTTCCTACAGTTTCAATTAAATATTTCTTACATATCAGCACCAGAATTTATTTTCGAAAACGCCCCGTACTACAATCTCCTAACTTAACTAACTTTGTATCTATTACGTTTTTCGAGTCTATACGATCCACAAGTTGAGTCATTTAGATAAAAAGATACACAACAAAAAAGTGAATTATCAAAAATACATCTCTTTTCTTTACTTAAATAATTAATTTCAAGAAAGTCATAATTAAGCAATATTCTTCAATAGGAGGTTCTGTATAAAAGAATCCTTTCTGATAACGCCTTTGTTTGCATATATTTAAATTAAATTTCTGTATTTTTTATGTAGAATACACAGTTATCTTAAAATATTATAATTTCGGGACACACTGTTTATTATATTTATTTAATTAAACAAATGTAACTTTACCACAAATAGATTTTTTGAACGATTAGTAAAATAAAAGCTATTTGCATTATTTCCAAGTAACGTTTCATGTTTCTTCTTATATTTTACGAGTATTATGTTCAGATTTATTAAAAATATAATAAAGTTAAGTAACCGCAGGCAAAACTTGCCAAGTTCAACGGTAGTTTTCTTTTCAGAATGTATGCTAATAATATGGAAAAATTCAATACAGCTAATACCACAAAAAATACACTAAATCCTATTGAAATACAGTTTTCCAGTGTGAATAAGAAGCACCCAATAATTCTATAAAGCAGGTTATTTGAAGATAAGTAAATGAATTATAAAAAATATATCGGAAATCGCTTTCTTTATGAGGGGTTTTAAGATAATGTTATAAAAAAATTTTATGCGTTGCCTTTATAGGGTTATAACTTTTGGTCATTTACAGAATTACAACCGAAGTAATAATTTTAAATATTATTTCAATTCAATTTCAACAAAACCCTTAAACGTTTTATTAAAGCTTAATCCAAAAAATGTTAGTCAACAAGTTATTAATTCAAATAAAAAAGCTCTTAGAGTAAAAGCTAAATAATTACATGCCTTAGTAGAGTGTATAGGAAGTTTAAAGGAAAACTAAATGAACATTAATTTGAGCAACTATGCCATTAAAATTTTGTTTTGCTTTTTAAGTTTTTATAGTGCAACACAGAAGCTTAATGAACATTTAGTTCACCATATACTACTTCACACTTTTTTAGAGTCATTTTTATGGAGATAAAACTTGAGGTAAATTATCTAGGGAGTTATTACAGTAAGAGGTGAAACTAATTTATTTTCTGATAACCATCATTTATCACTCTTGATTTAAATATTTTCATGTTGCTACTTAATCGATCACTTAGATTAATTGTGTTTTTTGACGTTTTAATCGAAGTAAGTTGAGTTAGTTTTAAGCGGAGACGAAATCTATTCAGTTGATTGCAATTAATTGCTATCTATTAATTACATTAGTTTTTTAGTACTAAATTCTCATAAAATTTCCATATCAAAGCTATTTTATATACCAAACTTTTCTTTTTTTCTGTTTGGTTGACTAGAAATGGATTCTAGGAATATGGAATTTCACACAATTACCAACTGAATTATGTAACAGTCATCTCTTAGCGTTATACATGTTCAAAACATCATTGACAAGGCTGTCTTTGTATGTATTCTCCTGTCTCAATGTATCGTTTTACTAAAGGAGAAATTGTCGATTAATGGATATGCAATCTCCGCTCAATACCTTGTTATCTACAACCCTTGTTGGCTAAAGTTACATTTTGAACTCGCTTATAAAGGTGGCATCTCACTCATCAAAACTACAGAAGCAAGGAATAATTCACTGGAACTGACATTTTGATATCAACGATCAAAAGGACACTCTTGAGATACTCTTGATAGTTTTTCTGACTTTTGTCATTAGAAAACGCTTTTCTGGCTGTGAAAATTAACAATTTAACCTTCTGCCCAACAATTATAAACTTTCAAACTTTGAAAATAGCATTTTTCACTCTCAAGCCACACTATTTGAAAGTAGACGTCTGAAAATTGAAAATTTGACAGTTTAGTAGCAGTTTTTTGACTTTTGTCATTTGAGTACACTTTTCTGATTTAGGAAATTAACATTTTAAACTTCTGTCCACTGTCTCAAGTTTCGAACTGTAAAAATAATATTTTTAACCCTAAAATCACACTATTCTAATTTAGACCTGAAAATTCAAAATTTGACAGTTTTGAGGCAGTTTTTTTGATTTATGACACTAGAAAACGCTTTTCCGACTGTGAAAATTAACATTTTATACTTCTGACCAACTGTTATAAAGTTTCAAATTGAAAATTGCATTTTTCACTCCTAAGCCGCACTTTTTTTTACTTTTGACAATAGAAAACGCTTTTCTGACTTTGAAACTCAGTATTTTAAACTTTTTCCCTACTGTCTCAAGTTTTAAAATTTGATAATTGCATTTTTACTTTCCTGAAAGATATCTTTCCACTATTAACTAGCTAAAAATGAAAATTTGACAGTTGTCAGGCAGTTTTTTCACTTTTGATGATCGAAAACGTTTCTCTGACTTAACCTTTGAAACTTACTTTCTCAAGTCTCAATTCCTAAAAGTTGAATTTTACTTCAAAAACTGCATATTTCCACTTTTGATTTACTGAAAATTAAAAATCTGACAGTTTTAAGACAAATTTTTTTACCACTGACACTACAAACCGCTTTTCTAACTTTGAAAATCAACATTTCAAACTTTTTTCTTTCTGTCTCAAGTTTTATACTGTGATAATTACATCTTTACTGCCAGAATCACATATTTCCACTTTTATCTCGCTGAAAATTGAAAATTTGTCAGTTGTGAGGCAGTTTTTTGACTTTTTACAATAGAAAACGCTTTTCTGTCTTTGATAATCAGTATTTTAAACATTTTCTCTACTGTCGAAAGTTTTAAAATTTGATAATTGCATTGTTACTTTCCTGAAAGATATCTTTCCACTATTACCTCGCTCAAAATTGAAAATTTTACAGTTGTCGGCAGTTTTTCCACTTTTGATAATCGAAAACGTTTCTCTGACTAGATATTAACCTTTGAAACTTACTTTCTCGAGTTTCAATTCCTAAAAGTTGAATTTTACTTCAAAAACTGCATATTTCCACTTTTGACTTACTGGAAATTAAAATTTGACAGTTTTAAGCCAGATTTTTTACTACTGACACTACAAAACGCTTTTCTGACTTTGAAAATCAACATTTTAAACATTTTTCCTACTGTCTCAAGTTTTAAACTGTTATAATAACATCTTTACTTCCAGAATCCCATATTTCCACTTTTATCTCGCTGAAAATTGAAAATTTGGCAGTTGTGAAGCAGTTTTTTGACTTTTGACAATAGAAAACGCTTTTCTGACTTTGAAAAACAGTATTTTAAACTTTTTCTCTACTGTCGCAAGTTTTAAAATTTGATAATTGCATTTTTACTTTCCTGAAAGATATCTTTCCACTATTAACTCGCTGAAAATTGAAAATTTGACAGTTGTCAGGCAGTTTTTTCACTTTTGATAATCGAAAACGTTTCTCTGACTAGATATTAACATTTGAAACTTACTTTCTCGAGTTTCAATTCCTAAAAGTTGAATTTTACTTCAAAAACTGCATATTTCCACTTTTGACTTACTGGAAATTGAAAATTTGACAGTTTTAAGCCAGATTTTTACTACTGACACTACAAAATGCTTTTCTGACTTTGAAAATCAACATTTTAAACTTTTTCTCTACTGTCTCAAGTTTTAAACTGTTATAATAACATCTTTACTTCCAGAATCCCATATTTCCACTTTTATCTCGCTGAAAATTGAAAATTTGGCAGTTGTGAGGCAGTTTTTTGACTTTTGACAATAGAAAACGCTTTTCTGTCTTTGAAACTCAGTATTTTAAACTTTTTCCTACTGTCTCAAGTTTTAAAATTTGTTAATTGCATTTTTACTTTCCTGAAAGATATATTTCAACTTTCACCTCGCTGAAAATTGAAAATTTCACAGTTGTCAGGCAGTTTTTTCACTTTTGATAATCGAAAACGTTTCTCTGACTAGATATTAACATTTGAAACTTACTTTCTCGAGTTTCAATTCCTAAAAGTTGAATTTTACTTCAAAAACTGCATATTTCCACTTTTGACTTACTGGAAATTGAAAATTTGACAGTTTTAAGCCAGATTTTTTACTACTGACACTACAAAACGCTTTTCTGACTTTGAAAATCAACATTTTAAACTTTTTTCCTACTGTCTCAAGTTTTAAACTGTTATAATAACATCTTTACTTCCAGAATCCCATATTTCCACTTTTATCTCGCTGAAAATTGAAAATTTGGCAGTTGTGAGGCAGTTTTTTGACTTTTGACAATAGAAAACGCTTTTCTGTCTTTGATAATCAGTATTTTAAACTTTTTCTCTACTGTCGGAAGTTTTAAAATTTGATAATTGCATTTTTACTTTCCTGAAAGATATCTTTCCACTATTAACTCGCTGAAAATTGAAAATTTGACAGTTGTCAGGCAGTTTTTTCACTTTTGATAATCGAAAACGTTTCTCTGACTAGATATTAACCTTTGAAACTTACTTTCTCGAGTTTCAATTCCTAAAAGTTGAATTTTACTTCAAAAACTGCATATTTCCACTTTTGACTTACTGGAAATTGAAAATTTGACAGTTTTAAGCCAGATTTTTTACTACTGACACTACAAAACGCTTTTCTGGCTGTGAAAATTAACATTTTAACCTTCTGTTCCACTGTATCAGGTTTCTTTCAAAATTGCATTTTGAGCTCCCATCAAGACTCTCTATTTCAATAAAGACAATCTGAAAATTGAAAATTTCACAGTTTTTCTGACTTTTGTCATTAGGAAACGCTTTTCTTTCTTTGAAAGGCATGATTTTAAACTTTTGTACCACTGTCTCAAGTTTTATACTTTGATAATTGCATTTTTACTTCCAGAATCACATATTTCCACTTTTAACTTGCTGAAAATTAAAAATTTGACTCTTGCCAGGCATTTTCTTAACTTTTGACAATAGTAAATGCTTTTCTGACTTTAGATATTAACATTTGAAATTTTTACTTCACTTTCTCGAGTTTCAACCCCTGAAAGTTAAATTTTACTTCAAAAATTGCATATTTCCACTATTCCTGGAAACTGAAAATTTGACAATTTTGGCAGTTTTTTGACTATCATCAACTCCAAAATGTTAATACAGAATTGTCATAATCTGTTCTACAAACTGACCCTTCTGATCTGCTTTGAGTGTTTTGATTTATATTTCTAAATTGTCAAAGCAGATAAATAGTTTGAAGTTTGACAACTGTCATTATTTTAATGTAATTACGTTTTTTAACTCTTGTACGATACTGACTGACAAAATAATTTGCAAATCAGCAGGCATTAGATCAGCATTTCAGGCAGGTCTGGTTTTTTCCACTTGTGCGATAAAGCCCGCGCTTTTGCTATTTTAAATAAGATAGGGGGCCTACTTTACGATTAACTTTCCCACAATGTGTTTCGGATTAGTGGTATTCTGGGGGTTAATGAATATCTGGCCTTATTTACGGTTCGGGTTGTTGAACCGGCTAATAAATAATGGCAGACGGGCGGCTATAAAGCGGGCCATTATATTGATAAGATCAGTCGTTTTTAGGACAAAGCGAGCGATTTTTTTCGCGTTTTGTTAACGTCATTAAATGTTCACACCTACCTGCATCTTATTGTTCATTCAAGGCAATTTATCATCAGTTTTTTGAAAAATTGAAATATTTCTAAAATTAAATCCTAATTCACATTTCTATTCACTGTTTTATTAACCAGGCTGCCAGTTCGGGTATAATGGCTGCTGAATTTGTATCGCTAGCTACAAAGCGACAACCGGAACTTTCATGCTGAACAGCGTCATGTTATATGCATGACATGACGAGCTGTTGGTAATTTCGAATTGATTTTGACAAAGCCTATACACCTTTCAGAAAATTGCATGTATACAAAAGTATCGGATACAAACAAATACTTAATTATGTGGATGAGTGTGAGTAAGTAATTATGCAAAAAGCAATTTTAAACATAAATTCATAAAAATCATGCAGAATCGATATAATAAGGACAAAATGTATGTATTTTATTTTTTTATAGATTTTGTACTTTTTTGGCACAAAGCTGAAAACTGTAGGATGGAAAAATGTTTGTCTCTTTCCTTCTTTGCTTTTAAGAAAAAAGACTGATCCCACAACAAACCAAGAAAATTGTGAACTGAATTATTGCACTGAACCAAACCACATTTTAACAAAATCGCTGAAAAGATCATTGACATATTAATGAAAATTCAAGATATTTTTTGTATGACGAACGTTTTTTATATCTTAAAACCTGGACATTACATAGAATTTACCAATTTGTTTTTAAAATTGCAAACTATCGTTAAGTAGGTAACACCGTACAGTGGCACAAAAAATTGAATCTTATATTCTTTAGTTAGTAACAAGTTGCAAAAATGTCGTGATTATTCCAAAATAATAACAGATATTTTAATAAAATTTGGAGTATTTTAAATAATATGAAAAGCGCATATTTTGTATTAAAAAAAGTAGAACTCTACTGGTTATTGCATAACTAAAATTATTTCACGTCCCAATTGATTTTTGAAGAAAATACCTCTCTTTTAAGTTCAACAATTTGATATAGCTGAACTAATTTTTAAAATTACTGGCAATAATTGGTAATCGAATTACAATTACAAATTTAAGACAAATTGCTAATTTTACTTATTAAATTAATCTTTTACTCTTCTTTTACTTTCAGTTCAGAATAAATTTATTTCAAGGATAATTTCTATGGGTACTGTGAAAGCAGACTCTCATTTCTTCAGAAATTATGTTTAGAATAAAATTATTCTGAAGTGAAAGTACACTTTACGTAACTCTAAAATAGTATAAGAAGGTTAAAAGTTTTCCATTCAGTAACATGTGTGTTTTCCATGATTGGTTTTTCCACAGAACCGCTTTTTTCTAAAGCTTTCTTTCTAATTTACTAACGAGTTTTTCCTATATTCCATGCTGCACACTTTTTGCTGAGTTTGCATTTTATCCGCCTATCCAATCAACATTAAGACTTCAATTCTTGGTTAGTAGTATAAGTAATTCGGTTTTATTGAAATGGGTAGTTAGGTTTAGAGCCAGACTCTATCTGAGTAGTAATACAATTTAGTAGCTTTTACTCATTCAGGCCAGTAACGAAAATTCATTTAAAATTCAGTTTATTTCTGAAAAACGTACAAACCCCTAAATTTTTGTTTTTTAATGGGTATTTTTTATGCTACAATGTCAGTTACACATTTTAGTCATTTGTCAAATTTAGCGACGTAGAAGACCATAGTGCATAGTGTTATTCTTAAACCTTGACTTTCCTTTCAATTACGTTATTACATCATATTTTGACACATGACATTTGCCTGTCAGTTACAGCCCTGTATTTTGTTCTATTCTAGTCCTGAAAACTGTCAAATTCAATTTCATAGAGGTACAAAACCTGAAAAATAACAAAATTAATTTGATTTTGGTTGAATACATTTTATATCTTCCAACACTAAATTTTTTACATTTTTAATATTCGGTTGTCTGTTTCTGACTTTACTTTAGTTTCTTTAAATCTAGTAAAATCAACATAAACAGTACCAAACGCATTTTACAGCTTTATGAGTGGTTATGAGTGGAGTTTGACAATTATCACATTTGACAGTTTTCTAAACCAGAAAACTGTCAAATTCAATTCCATAGAGGTACCAAACAACGAAACATACTAGAAAAGTAACGAAATCAGTTTATCACTTTGGTTAAATGCATTTTATACTCCCATCAGTGCATTTTTGACATTTGTAACGTTTGGTTGTCTTTCTGACTTTAGTTTATTTTTAAATATGACAACCGTCTAAAATCCTCAATAAAGCTATAAAATCTCAAAACACTCTTAAAATCCAGTAAAATCAGTCAGAATTAAACGCATTTTATAGCTTTATGAGTGGAATTTTGACAGTTATGACATTTGGCACAGTTATCTCCTGGAAACCTGGAAATTATCAAATTCAATCTCATAAAAGTACAAAACCACGAAATATTATTTTTGAAAATGAACGAAATCAGTTTGACTTTGGTTGAATGCATTTTATACCTCCATCAGTGAATTTTTTACATTTTTAACATTCGGTTGTCTGTTTCTGACTTAAATTTAGTTTATTTTTAAATATGACAACCGTCTAAAATCCTCTTAATAAAGCTGTAAAACCTCAAAACACTCTTAAAATCCAGTAAAATCAGTCAGGATTAAACGCATTTTATAGCTTTATGAGTGGAATTTTGACAGTTATGACATTTGGCACAGTTATCTCCTGGAAACCTGGAAATTATCAAATTCAATCCCATAAAAGTACAAAACCACGAAATATTATTTTTGAAAATTAACGAAATCAGTTTGACTTTGGTTGAATCCATTTTATACCTCCATCAGTGTATTTTTTACATTTTTAACATTCGGTTGTCTGTTTCTGACTTAACTTTAGTTTATTTTTAAATATGACAACCGTCTAAAATCCTCTTAATAAAGCTGTAAAACCTCAAAACACTCTTAAAATCCAGTAAAATCAGTCAGGATTAAACGCATTTTATAGCTTTATGAGTGGAAATTTTACAGTTATGACATTTGGCACAGTTATCTCCTGGAAACCTGAAATTATGAAATTTTAATCCCATAAAAGTACAAAACCACGAAATATTATTTTTGAAAATTAACGAAATTTTTGACAGTTTGACTTTGGTTGAGAATTGCATTTTATACCTCCATTAGACTGAATTTTTTACATTTTTGAAAATTCGGTTGTCTGACTTTCTGACTTAAAACGTTTTTCTTTCTTTGAAAGGCATGATTTTTAAATTTTAAATAAACTGTCCCAAGTTTTATACTTTGATAATTGCATTTTTACTTCCAGTAAAATCAGTCAGGATTAAACGGATTTTATAGCTTTATGAGTGGAAAATTGACAATTATGACATTTGGCACATTATCTCCTGGAAACCTGACAATAGTAAAATTCAATTCCATAAAAGTACAAAACCACGAAATATTATTTTTGAAAATTAACGAAATCAGTTTGACTTTGGTTGAATATTTCCATTTTATACCTCCATCAGTGAATTTTTGACATTTTTAACATTCGGTTGTTGTTTCTGACTTAAATTTAGTTTATTTTTAAATATGACAACCGTCTACAAACTCCTCTTAATAATCTGCTTTAAGTGTTTTGAAAACACTCTTAAAACCCAGTAAAATCAGTCAGGATTAAACGCATTTTATAGCTTTATGGATGAAATTTTGACAGTTATGACATTTGGCACAGTTATCTCCTGGAAACCTGGAAATTCAATTCCATAAAAGTACAAAACCACGAAATATTATTTTTGAAAATTAACGAAATCAATTTGACTTTAGTTGAATGCATTTTATACCTCCATCAGTGAATTTTTTACATTTTTAACATTCGGTTGTCTGTTTCTGACTTAACTTCAGGCTATCAGACAGCTCTGTTTTTTGTTCTGTTTTATACCAGAAAACTGTCAAATTCAATCCAATAGAGGTACAAAACGAAACATATTTGAAAAGTAACGAAATCAGTTTGACTATGGTTGAATGCATTTTATACACCCCATTTTTGACATTTATAACATTTGGTTGTCTGTTTCTGACTTAATTATAGTCTATTTCTAAATGACAACCGTCAAAATCAAAGCCAATCCCATGGAGGCACAAAACAACGAAAGATACTTCTCTTTAGCCTGGTTTGAACACTATAAGTCAATACACAGGCAATAAAAAACCAGAGTTTTACATTTTTTTCATTTTTATTAGTACAAGTACAAGAAAATTTTGTTGAACAAGGCTATTGAAAAAATGGAAAAGGAAATTTGCCATTTCATTTAAAATTGTCAGATTCTAATACTATTTCTAACAATTTTACTAAAAATCCAGCAGTTTTGAGACATTTGGAAATGCCAGTGGCTTCTAAAATTTCATTGTTCTCAATTTGCACACAGTATTTGACAATATTTTAACTTTTACTTAAAAAAGTTCTTCCTACTTTCCTGTTCGTTTTTTTTTTGTTTTTAAACCTTTAGAACATTTCCTGTCAATTTTTTTAAATTATTTGTTGAGCAAGTATTATATTTACGAAACAAACAGTTTTTTGTTTTTTACCATTACCATTCTCGATAGATCGGTCAATACTGCATTTGTAATAATGTATATTATGTAAATTTTGTTAGACTAACTGACTAACACAAAAGCTACAATAGTTCTGAAGCTCAGCATTGTAACTTCTTTCTAAATATTTAGCTGCTTATTGTTCCCAGATTGTTGAATTAGGCACTTTGCAACTAACTACATTTGCGACGGAATTTCACTTGACGTGACCGAATTCACAAAATATTGTCTCCATTATATGGTAAACTCCCATTCAAATCCGCGCGTAGACGAATCAATTCAAACCGACGCGACGACCAAAACGAGATTAGCCTGAGTAATGAAATTTATTACTGAATAGATTACTCCTATTAAACTTTAATAGGAGCGGAATAAGATCGCATTCAATTCCGGAGATACACGTGAAATTAACTTTGCAAGGATTTTGGGAAAGTTGTTCTTTTCTGAGTAATGCGAACGAATTTGTCCTCGTCCGAGAGAAAGCCATACTCGTTTTTTCCTGTTCTTAAGATTTGTAAATGGAGTGTTACAATTTGTTTTTGTTATAAATAAAGAGTTTTTTAGCGGTTGGATGACAGTCAATTTGACCGGTAAAAACTGATTTCTGTCTGTTCTTCTGATGATGCAAAAATAAACTGGCAAAACGTTGGCAAATTGCAAAACTTAATTTAACGTTTTCTGTTATTTATTGTTTTAGAGATTTTGGTTTATCAATAATAAATTAAATGAAGTAAAACTTCAAAGCTGACAAAGTGATTCTTGTACCAAATGAGTACCAATTTTATAACTTTTTTTATGACAGGTAGCCTTTTCTAAAAAAAATTGCATTTTCAGCTTTTTGTCACTTTTCTTTATTATCTCTTGTCTAAATTAAGACAAATAATATGTTTTTGAGATGAGAAAAATGACGCAAAACTAAAGATATTATTATTTATACAATTAGTAATGTTTACAAACTGACAATTGTCAGAATAACTGTCACAAATCTCAGAAACACGTCTTGTTTCGAAAACTATGTTAAACTGTAATTCTTCCAAGTTCTAGGCCAATTTTGACAGTTTAGACATTAGTGTCAGATATTACGTGGTTTCTGGAGAATATTTTAGCTATGCAATCACGTGACTACTGTCAAAACACCTGTCATAAATCAGAAACAAGTTTTGTATCGAATACTGAAAGAAAACTTTTCTAAACCGTGATTTTTGCAACTTTTGAGCACAGTTTGAAAGTCAGAGTCAAAGTTGCTTGTCAAACCTACTTGGAGTAATAAAATGACGATGATGATTTTAAGCACATTTTTGGAATCCTCATTAAATTTCCTCTCAAATAACCTGAAAAAAAAACTAATAAATTTGGTACAGTCAGGTAGAAAAGTGGTATCAAAGTTTGAACTGCCAGAAACACAGTTTGAAAAGACAGTCAGGGACAAAATTGCCTGTAAAACACACTTGGATTGAGAAAATACCTGTTTTAAGCCCATTTTTGGAATCCTCACTAAATTTCCTTTCCTATAGCCTAAAAAAAAAAAACTAAATATTGGTACAGCCAGGGAGAAAAGCGGTATCAAGATTTGAACCCCCAGAAACACAGTTTGAAAAGACAGTCGGGACAAAATCGCTTGTAAAACTCACTTGGAGTGAAAAAATGACTGTTTTAAGTACATTTTTGGAATCCTCATTAAATTTCCTCTCAAATAACCTGAAAAAAAAACTAAAAAATTTGGTACAATTAGGTAGAAAAGTGGTATCAAAGTTTGAACTGCCATAAACACAGTTTGAAAAGACAGTTAGGGACAAAATTGCCTGTAAAACACACTTGCAGTGGGAAAATACCTGTTTTAAGCCCATTTTTGGAATCCTCAATAAATTTCCTTTCCTATAGCCGAAAAAAAACTTAATATTGGTACAGCCAGAGAGAAAAGCGGTATCAAGATTTGAACCCCCAGAAACACAGTTTGAAAAGACAGTCGGGACAAAATCGCTTGTAAAACTCACTTGGAGTGAAAAAATTACTGTTTTAAGCACATTTTTGGAATCCTCATTAAATTTCCTATCCAATAACCTAAAAAAATACTCAAATTTGGTACAGTCAGGGAGGAAAGAGGTGTCAAAATTTGAATTGCCACAAACACAGTTTGAAAAGACAGTGAGTGACATTCCCNGTTTATAAAATCNCNNGTTCANCTTANANTGNACNGTTTCTATNGTGTGGAGNNGATNACAACACGCTNNAATATGTTTTNNTGAGNANAATTGAGGAAGTTNACTCAGTGNGCATTCTTNCAAGAAGGTAGGNNNTTTGAGCAATGTAGTTNGTGANACCCGGTGCNTTATNAACNTTNNCATCNTCGCGGNTGCGANCTAATCAATGGCTAANANNAGCCATCANTTNACCNATCNGNTTAACCATGGCCNTGANCGCCCGNNAAGNGANTCGAAGANACAGGGNNGGCANGAGGAGATTACAACCNGATNGTATNANTTNCGCANTCTTGACTGGAGCGACTTGTNNTGGGTACACGCNACNGANTACCACANTGCNTANGACANTANGTANAAANGCGNTAGTCTCCCNGGCCNNNAGACNNACGTANGCTCCTANCGATCTNCTTGCAGGGCACAACGNANNTGGATNNNGAATTNANTCCNCGGNAAAATACAATCTTACAGCTCCCTCTGTATAATATTTTAGAAAGTATAGACAGCTCCCTCTAAACAAAAACCCTTCAAGGATAGGTGAAAATCAATGACGGTTTACCTTTGAGGTTGGCGCCACCTGTGTCCCACTGCTTCAACTAACAATTCAATAAAATAGAGCCATCTATGAACAAAACTTTGTATTAAAACAAAAAATTGAATTCACCATATGATTCAACTTAATATTTTATTTTATTCTGTCTTAAGAGTATTATAATTATTATTAGATTGCTAAAGTATTTAAAACGCTTGTTTTCAGGTTAAGTCAATTATTTAAACAATCTCAAGATGATTACTAATTGTTTGTGAGGCAAGTCACCGTTGGATTAGTATCAATCAAATCTTGTGCACAAACATAAGGGAAATTCGCGTTTGTGGTCGTTAATCAGAGGACTAATAATGCGGGAATATTAATATGGGAGGAATGCCAGAACTATCGGCCAACTGGTGTTATTTGTTTATCGATCACATAAAGTAAATATGTATGGGGGACCTTTTACCTAATAAAGATTTTCTGAAATATATTGCTTGTGCGGCTACTCTAAATAGCAATATAACTGAAAATGGATACGGTCTTTTGAACACTCGCACTTAAACTTGCAGCTGTTGCAAAAATCGTGCGAGGCAAAGTATGAATATAAAATATTGCTTTAAAACACTTTATCAAGTAGATTTTTATAAGGAAAGTAGACAGGGTTTTAAAAGTAAAAATTCGAAAATATGACCCTTAAAATATGTAAAAAGCTTTTTAGCCAAAGGAGCTTTTATAGAGCTAGCTTTTGAATTTCTTTGTCAAATTATGGACCTACGAAGTGGGCTTTGTAACTCTGCGTTTTTTCCAGATCAAGCTAAAATATTTAAAATAACATAATTTTTCAGTTTCACTGATTTTCATGAATAAAGTGTCTTCGTAAAAGTATTGAAAAGAAAACGTAATATCTGTTCGAACTATTGACTGATTCAAGTTTGCCCATTCAGCTTTATAGTGTCATAATATTAATTAACACTGACGTTTCTCTTTGAAAACTGTGTGTACAGGGTGATCTAAATTTAATTGCAGGAATGCCATTCTCTATATCTGTAAAATATACAAAGTGTTACAAATTTTTAATTAGAAAATTTTTCAAGTTTAATCCAAATCTCATTTTACTTGGCATTATCTAACCTCACTCTTCAGACTGCTTGTAAAACCAATCTCAAATCAAACTGACGATATTTATTGGCAGCACAATGGGGCACCGCAACGACGTCTCCGCTCTAAACGTACACGTCAAGTTCAACAATGTGATATGCCCGAATTGGGAAGCCAATTAGAGTGTCGGGACTGCGGCAAAGCGTGCGCAACCGACTTTCGGTATGAAAACGCGCGAAAATCGTGAAAACTTCAGTTTGGACGCTCTTCCTCGAAGGTTAAAGTTCACCAGAGTGTTCGGTGTTAAACCATCAGTAACGCGGAAATGTCGTCTTTGACGTGGT
This sequence comes from Ips nitidus, assembly GCA_018691245.2. Lineage (NCBI taxonomy): Eukaryota > Metazoa > Arthropoda > Insecta > Coleoptera > Curculionidae > Ips > Ips nitidus. The sequence goes on from CM042788.1 coordinate 5,402,846, forward strand.
GCATGCGATTTTAGTTCGGTCTGGGTTATCAGTAAGTCTGACGAAAGAGAAAATTTTCATCAATTCTTAAACTAATTTTGTATTTATTTAACTTTAAAACTGATTAAACAACTTTAAACTTGTCATTGATAAACATTTGAATTATAGGAATCATGTTGGGGGTTTACAAAATTTGATGTCAAAAATTAGCCAGTTTGCTACAGTGATGTTTACAAATCAGTATAGTTTCCAAGATTAGAAAATGATGTTTCAAATCAATTTAATTTTTTTTTTGTTAAAACATAGTGAAGGAAAAGTCGAGAAAGCTTTTTTGATACCTTATTGATACGAAATCAGTTAAATTTGATTTTTGAGATATTTAGAAAAAAGTGATATTATGGATTTTTATTTATTTTCGGACTTATTTAAAATAGAAAATAAGAACTTTATTGCAACTTTTAAAATTCTACAAAACGTTTCGTTTCTTAAAAAAGACCCTTAATACACTCAATCTTTTTGAAAAATTGTAAAGTGCTTTTTTTGTGCTTATTTTACCTAATTTGAAAGGTATAAATATACCCTTTGCTGTCCCTTGGAACCCTTATGGAGCAAAATTAAAATTTGTCAAAAACTGTAATTTTTTGTGTTTTTGATAAGTTTTTATTTCAACACCTATCAATTTCGCTAAACAGTCATTAGAAAAGGGATAAAAAATACTACAAAATGAGCCAAAACTCGCCTCTCTAGTACTGCACGTTACCGAGATATTGAATCTTAAAAAGTACTTAAAAAAGACCCCTAATACCCCCCCATTCTTTCAAAATTTTAAATCGCTTTTTTTGTGCTTATTTTACCTATTTTGAGGTCCTTTGGTATAAATATACCCTTTTCTGTACATTGGAACCCTTATGAAGCAAAATAAAAATTTGCCAAAAATGCACTTTTTACCAAAACGGTCATTTTTTGTATTTTTGATAAGTTGTAACTTTTTTATTTGAACTCCTATCAATTTCGCTAAACCGCCATTAGAAAAGGGATGAAAAATACTACAAAATTACTCAAAACTCGCCTCTCTAGTACTTCACGTTATCGAGATATTGAATTCTTAAAAAGACCCCTAAAACCCCCCGCTTCTTTAATTTTTTTAAAAAATGAGAAATTTTAAATACCTCTTTTTGTGCATATTTGACCTATTTTGAGGTCCTTTGGTATAAATATACCCTTTGCTGGGCATTGGAACTCTTATGGAGCAAAATAAAAATTTTTCCAAAAATGCACTTTTTACCAAAACGTTCATTTTTTGTATTTTTGATAAGTTGTAACTTTTTTATTGAACTCCTATCAATTTCGCTAAACCGCCATTAGAAAAGGATGAAAAATACTACAAAATTACTCAAAACTCGCCTCTCTAGTACTTCACGTTATCGAGATATTGAATCTTAAAAAGACCCCTAAAACCCCCCCCGCTTCTTTAATTTTTTTTTAAAAATGAGAAATTTTAAATACTTCTTTTTGTGCATATTTGACCTATTTTGAGGTCCTTTGGTATAAATATACCCTTTGCTGGGCATTGGAACTCTTATGGAGCAAAATAAAAAATTTCCAAAAATGCACTTTTTACCAAAACGTTCATTTTTTGTATTTTTGATAAGTTGTAACTTTTTTATTTGAACTCCTATCAATTTCGCTAAACCGCCATTAGAAAAGGGATGAAAAATACTACAAAATTACTCAAAACTCGCCTCTCTAGTACTTCACGTTATCGAGATACTGAATCTTAAAAAGTACTTAAAAAAGACCCCTATTACCCCCCCAGCTTTAAAATTTTTTGAAAAATCAAAAATTTTAAATCGCTTTTTTTTAGAAAATTTTATCTATTTTGAGGTCCTTTGGTATAAATATACCTTTTTCTGTACATTGGAACCCTTATGAAGCAAAATAAAAATTTGCCAAAAATGCACTCTTTACCAAAACTGTTATTTTTTGTGTTTTTGTTAAGTTGTAACGTTTTTATTTCAACTCCTATCAATTTCGCTAAACGGTCACTAGAAAAGGGATAAAAATACTACAAAATGAGCCAAAACTCGACTCTCTAGTACTTTACGTTATCGAGATATTGAATCTTAAATATTAGATCTTAAAAAATACTTAATCTTTGGTTTTCATATGGAGCAAAAAAAAGCACAGAATGTTATTAAATAGTCATTTTAATAGGATATTCAGTAAATTAATTCATTTTATTATGGTTTTTATGCAAAGTCATTGACGGAATATCAATATTGAAGTAATTTTAAGAAAAGTTGGTTTTTATTGAAAATATCCGTCAATTGTAAAATTGATGTCATTTTTCTTGTCAGATTTGTCTCAGTTCTTATGTCAGAAGTTATGTCCGGTTTTCGATCGATGACAGAATCGCATTTGTCAGTTCTAATATACTAATAAATATATTTAAAATAAAAATATATTTTATATTTTAAATTATTTCTAATAACTTTTTCCTACAGTTTCAATTAAATATTTCTTACATATCAGCACCAGAATTTATTTTCGAAAACGCCCCGTACTACAATCTCCTAACTTAACTAACTTTGTATCTATTACGTTTTTCGAGTCTATACGATCCACAAGTTGAGTCATTTAGATAAAAAGATACACAACAAAAAAGTGAATTATCAAAAATACATCTCTTTTCTTTACTTAAATAATTAATTTCAAGAAAGTCATAATTAAGCAATATTCTTCAATAAGAGGTTCTGTATAAAAGAATCCTTTCTGATAACGCCTTTGTTTGCATATATTTAAATTAAATTTCTGTCTTTTTATGTAGAATACACAGTTATCTTAAAATATTATAATTTTGAGACACACTGTTTATTATATTTATTTAATTAAATAAATGTAAATTTACCACAAATAGATTTTTGAACGATTAGTAAAATAAAAGCTATTTGCATTATTTCCAAGTAACGTTTCATATTTTTTCTTATATTTTACGAGTATTATGTTCAGATTTATTAAAAATATAATAAAGCTAAGTAACCGCAGGCAAAACTTGCCAAGTTCAACGGTAGTTTTCAGAATGTATGCTAATAATATGGAAAAATTCAATACAGCTAATACCACAAAAAATACACTAAATCCTATTGAAATACAGTTTTCCAGTGTGAATAAGAAGCACCCAATAATTCTATAAAGCAGGTTATTTGAAGATAAGTAAATGATTTATAAAAAATATATCGGAAATCGCTTTCTTTATGAGGGGCTTTAAGATAATGTTATAAAAAAATTTTATGCGTTGCCTTTATAGGGTTATAACTTTTGGTCATTTACAGAATTACAACCGAAGTAATAGTTTTAAATATTATTTCAATTCAATTTCAACAAAACACTTAAACGTTTTATTAAAGCTTAATCCAAAAAATGTTATTCATTCAAAGAAAAAGGTGCTCTTAGAGTAAAAGCTAAATAATTACATGCCTTAGTAGAGTGTATAGGAAGTTTAAAGGAAAACTAAATGAACATTAATTTGAGCAACTATGCCATTAAAATTTTGTTTTGCTTTTTAAGTTTTTATAGTGCAACACAGAAGCTTAATGAACATTTAGTTCACCATATACTACTTCACACTTTTTTAGAGTCATTTTTATGGAGATAAAACTTGAGGTAAATTATCTAGGGAGTTATTACAGTAAGAGGTGAAACTAATTTATTTTCTGATAACCATCATTTATCACTCTTGATTTAAATATTTTCATGTTGCTACTTAATCGATCACTTAGATTAATTGTGTTTTTTGACGTCTTAATCGAAGTAAGTTGAGTTAGTTTTAAGCGAAGACGAAATCTATTCAGTTGATTGCAATTAGTTGCTATCTATTAATTACATTAATTTTTTAGCATTAAATTCTCATACAATTTCCATATCAAAGCTATTTTATATACCAAACTTTTCTTTCCTTTTCTGTTTGGTTGACTAGAAATGGATTCTAGGAATATGGAATTTCACACAATTACCAACTGAATTATGTAACAGTCATCTCTTAGCGTTGTACATGTTCAAAACATCATTGACAAGGCTGTCTTTGTATGTATTCTCCTGTCTCAATGTATCGTTTTACTAAAGGAGAAATTGTGGATTAATGGATATGCAATCTCCGCTCAATACCTTGTTATCCACAACCCTTGTTGGCTAAAGTTACATTTTGAACTCGCTTATAAAGGTGGCATCTCACTCATCAAAACTACAGAAGCAAGGAATAATTCAGTGGAACTGACATTTTGATATCAACGATCAAAAGGACACTCTTGAGATACTCTTGACAGTTTTTCTGACTTTTGTCATTAGAAGACGCTTTTCTGGCTGTGAAAATTAACAATTTAACCTTCTGTCCAACTGTATGAAGTTTCAAACATTGGAAATTGCATTTTTTACTCTCAAGCCACATTATTTGAAAGTAGACGTCTGAAAATTGAAAATTTGACAGTTTAGTAGCAGTTTTTTTACTTTTGTCATTTGATTACACTTTTCTGATTTAAGAAATTAACATTTTAAACTTCTGCCCACTGTCTCAAGTATCGAAATGTAAAAATAATATTTTTAACCCTAAAATAACACTATTCTAATTTAGACCTAAAAATTCAAAATTTGACAGTTTTGAGGCAGTTTTTTTGATTTATGACACTAGAAAATGCTTTTCCGGCTGTGAAAATTAACATTTTATACTTCTGACGAACTGTTATAAAGTTTCAAACTTTGAAAATTGCATTTTTCACTCCCAAACCACACTTTTTTTTACTTTTGACAATAGAAAACGCTTTTCTGACTTTGAAACTCAGTATTTTAAACTTTTTCTCTACTGTCTCAAGTTTTAAAATTTGATAATTGCATTTTTACTTTCCTGTAAGATATATTTCCACTTTCACCTCGCTGAAAATTGAACATTTCACAGTTGTCAGACAGTTTTTTCACTTTTGATGATCGAAAACGATTCTCTGACTAGTTATTAACCTTTGAAACTTACTTTCTCAAGTTTCAATTCCTAAAAGTTGAATTTTACTTCAAAAACTGCATATTTCCACTTTTGACTTACTGGAAATTGAAAATTTGACAGTCGTAAGTCAGATTTTTTACTACTGACACTACAAAACGCTTTTCTGACTTTGAAAATCAATATTTTAAACTTTTTTCCTACTTTCTCAAGTTTTAAACTGTTATAATAACATCTTTACTTCCAGAATCCCATATTTCCACTTTTATCTCGCTAAAAATTGAAAATTTGGCAGTTGTGAGGCAAGTTTTTTGACTTTTGACAATAGAAAACGCTTTTCTGTCTTTGATAATCAGTATTTTAAACATTTTCTCTACTGTCGGAAGTTTTAAAATTTGATAATTGCATTTTTACTTTTCTGAAACATATCTTTCCACTATTAACTCGCTGAAAAGTGAAAATTTGACAGTTGTCAGGCAGTTTTTTCACTTTTGATAATCGAAAACGTTTCTCTGATTAGATATTAACATTTGAAACTTACTTTCTCGAGTTTCAATTCGTAAAAGTTGAATTATATTTCAAAAACAGCATATTTCCACTTTTGACTTACTGGAATTTGAAAATTTGACGGTTTTAAGCCAGATTTTTTACTACTGACACTACAAAATGCTTTTCTGACTTTGAAAATCAACATTTTAAACTTTTTCTCTACTGTCTCAAGTTTTAAACTGTTATAATAACATCTTTACTTCCAGAATCCCATATTTCCACTTTTATCTCGCTGAAAATTGAAAATTTGGCAGTTGTGAAGCAGTTTTTTGACTTTTGACAATAGAAAATGCTTTTCTGTCTTTGATAATCAGTATTTTAAAACATTTTCTCTACTGTCGGAAGTTTTAAATTTTGATAATTGCATTTTTACTTTCCTGAAACATATCTTTCCACTATTACCTCGTTCAAAATTGAAAATTTTACAGTTGTCAGGCAGTTTTTTCACTTTTGATAATCAAAAACGTTTCTCTGACTAGATATTAACATTTGAAACTTACTTTCTCGAGTTTCAATTCCTCAAAGTTGAATTTTACTTAAAAAACTGCATATTTCCACTTTTGACTAACTGGAAATTGAAAATTTGACAGTTTTAAGCCAGATTTTTTACTACTGACACTTTTCCAAAACGCTTTTCTGGCTTTGGAAATTAAGATTTTAACCTTCTGTCCCACTGTATCAGGTTTCTTTCAAAATTGCATTTTGAGCTCCCATCAAGACTCTCTATTTCAATATAGACAATCTGAAAATTGAAAATTTCACAGTTTTTCTGGCTTTTGTCATTAGGAAACGCTTTTATTTCTTTGAAAGGCATGATTTTAAACTTTTGTACTACTGTCCCAAGTTTTATACTTTGATAATTGCATTTTTACTTCCAGAATCACATATTTTCACTTTTAACTCGCTGAAAATTAAAATTGTACTCTTGCCAGCCATTTTGTTAACTTTTAACAATAGCAAACGCTTTTCTGACTTTAGATATTAACATTTGAAATTCACTTCACTTTCTCGAGTTTCAACCCCTGAAAGTTAAATTTTACTTCAAAAATTGCATATTTCCACTATTCCTGGAAACTGAAAAATTAACAAATTTGGCAGTTTTTTGACTATCATTAGCTCCAAAATGTTAATCCAGAATTGTCATCATCTGTTCTACAAACTGACCCTTCTGATCTGCTTTGAGGGTTTTTGATCTATATTTCAAAATTGCCAAAGCAGATAAATAGTTTGAAGTTTGACAACTGTCATTATTTTAATGTAATTACGTTTTCTAACTCTTGTACGATACTGACTGACAAAATAATTTGCAAATCAGCAGGCATTAGATCAGCATTTCACGCAGGTCTGGTTTTTTCCACTTGTGCGATAAAGCCCGCGCTTTTGCTATTTTAAATAAGATAGGAGGCCTACTTTACGATTAACTTTCCCACAATGTGTTTCGGATTAGTGGTATTCTGGGGGTTAATGAATATCTGGCCTTATTTACGGTTCGGGTTGTTAAACCGGCTAATAAATAATGGCAGACGGGCGGCTATAAAGCGGGCCATTATATTGATAAGATCAGTCGTTTTTAGGACAAAGCGAGCGATTTTTTTCGCGTTTTGTTAACGTCATTAAATGTTCACACCTACCTGCATCTTATTGTTCATTCAAGGCAATTTATCATCAGTTTTTTGAAAAATTGAAATATTTCTAAAATAAATTCACATTTCTATTCACTGTTTTATTAACCAGGCTGCCAGTTCGGGTATAATGGCTGCTGAATTTGTATCGCTAGCTACAAAGCGACAACCGGAACTTTCATGCTGAACAGCGTCATGTTATATGCATGACATGACGAGCTGTTGGTAATTTCGAATTGATTTTGACAAAGCCTATACACCTTTCAGAAAATTGCATGTATACAAAAGAATCGGATACAAACAAATACTTAATTATGTGGATGAGTGTGAGTAAGTAATTATGCAAAAAGCAATTTTAAACATAAATTCGTAAAAATCATGCAGAATCGATATAATAAGGACAAAATGTATGTATTTTATTTTTTCATAGATTTTGTATTTTTTTGGCACAAAGCTGAAAACGTAGGTAAGTAAATTAGGATGAATGAGTAGTAGGATGAAACTGATCCCACTTTACTACAAACCAAGAAAATAATTAAGTGAACTGAATTATTGCACGGAACCAAACCACATTTTAACAAAATCGCTGAAAAGATCATTGACATATTAATGAAAATTCAAGATATTTTTTGTATGACGAACGTTTTTTATATCTTAAAACCTGGACATTACATAGAATTTACCAATTTGTTTTTAAAATTGCAAACTATCGTTAAGTAGGTAACACCGTACATTGGCACAAAAAATTGAATCTTATATTCTTTAGTTAGTAACAAGTTGCAAAAATGTCGTGATTATTCCAAAATAATAACAGATATTTTAATAAAATTTGGAGTATTTTAAATAATATGAAAAGCGCATATTTTGTATTAAAAAAAAGTAGAACTACTGGTTATTGCCTAACTAAAATTATTTCACGTCCCAATTGATTTTTGAAGAAAATACCTCTCTTTTAAGTTCAACAATTTGATATAGCTGAACTAATTTTTAAAATTACTGGCAATAATTGATAATCGAATTACAATTACAAATTTAAGACAAATTGCTAATTTTACTTATTAAATTAATCTTTTACTCTTCTTTTACTTTCAGTTCAGAATAAATTTATTTCAAGGATAATTTCTATGGGTACTGTGAAAGCAGACTTAGAATAAAATTATTCTGAAGTGAAAGTACACTTTACGTAACTCTAAAATAGTATAAGAAGGTTAAAAGTTTTCCATTCAGTAACATGTGTGTTTTCCATGATTGGTTTTTCCACAAAACCGCTTTTTTCTAAAGCTTTCTTTCTAATTTACTAACGAGTTTTTCCTATATTCCATGCTGCACACTTTTTGCTGAGTTTGCATTTTATCCGCCTATCCAATCAACATTAAGACTTCAATTCTTGGTTAGTAGTATAAGTAATTCGGTTTTATTGAAATGGGTAGTTAGGTTTAGAGCCAGACTCTATCTGAGTAGTAATACAATTTAGTAGCTTTTACTCATTCAGGCCAGAAACGAAAATTCATTTAAAATTCAGTTTATTTCTGAAAAACGTACAAACCACAAAATTTTTGTTTTTTAATGGGTATTTTTTAGGCTACAATGTCAGTTACACATTTTAGTCATTTGTCAAATTTAGACAACCGTCTAAAATCCTCTTAATAAAGCTATAAAATCTCAAAACACTCTTAAAATCAGTAAAATCAGTCAGAATTAAACGCATTTTATAGCTTTATGAGTGGAATTTTGACAGTTGGTACAGTTATCTCCTGGAAACTGGAAATTATTCAAATTCAATCTCATAAAAGTACAAAACCACGAAATATTATTTTTGAAAATGAACGAAATCAGTTTGACGTTGGTTGAATCCAACTTTATACCTCCATCAGTGTATTTTTTAAATTTTTAACATTCGGTTGTCTTGTTTCTGACTTAACTTTAGTTTATTTTTAAATATGACAACTAGCTAAAAATTGAAAATTTGACAGTTGTCAGGCAGTTTTTTCACTTTTGATAATCGAAAACGATTCTCTGACTAGATATTAATATTTGAAACTTACTTTCTCGAGTTTCTATTCCTAAAAGTTGAATTTTACTTCAAAAAACTGCATATTTTCCACTTTTGACTTAATGGAAATTGAAATTTGACAGTTTTAAGCCAGATTTTTTACTACTGACACTACAAAACGCTTTTCTGGCTGTGAAAATTAACATTTTAACCTTCTGTTCCACTGTATCAGGTTTCTTTCAAAATTGCATTTTGAGCTCCCATCAAGACTCTCTATTTCAATATAGACAATCTGAAAATTGAAAATTTCACAGTTTTTCTGACTTTTGTCATTAGGAAACGCTTTTCTTTCTTTGAAAGGCATGATTTTAAACTTTTGTACTACTGTCCCAATTTTTATACTTTGATAATTGCATTTTTACTTCCAGAATCACATATTTCCTTTTTTAACTTGCTGAAAATTAATAATTTGACTCTTGCCAGGCATTTTCTAAACTTTTAACAATAGTAAACGTTTTTCTGACTTTAGATATTAACATTTGAAATTTTCACTTCACTTTCTAGAGTTTCAACCCCTGAAAGTTAAATTTTACTTCAAAAACTGCATATTTCCACTTTTTACTTACTGGAAATTGAAAATTTGACAATTTTGGCAGTTTTTTGACTATCATCAACTACAAAATGTTAATACAGAATTGTCATAATCTGTTCTACAAACTGGCCCTTCTGATCTTCTGTGGTTTTGATCTATATTTCTAAATTGTCAAAGCAGATAAATAGTTTGAAGTTTGACAACTGTCATTATTTTAATGTAATTACGTTTTTTAACTCTTGTACGATACTGACTGACAAAATAATTTGCAAATCAGCAGGCATTAGATCAGCATTTCACGCAGGTCTGGTTTTTTCCACTTGTGCGATAAAGCCCGCGCTTTTGCTATTTTAAATAAGATAGGGGGCCTACTTTACGATTAACTTTCCCACAATGTGTTTCGGATTAGTGGTATTCTGGGGGTTAATGAATATCTGGCCTTATTTACGGTTCGGGTTGTTGAACCGGCTAATAAATAATGGCAGACGGGCGGCTATAAAGCGGGCCATTATATTGATAAGATCAGTCGTTTTTAGGACAAAGCGAGCGATTTTTTTCGCGTTTTGTTAACGTCATTAAATGTTCACACCTACCTGCATCTTATTGTTCATTCAAGGCAATTTATCATCAGTTTTTTGGAAAATTGAAATATTTAATTCACATTTCTATTCACTGTTTTATTAACCAGGCTGCCAGTTCGGGTATAATGGCTGCTGAATTTGTATCGCTAGCTACAAAGCGACAACCGGAACTTTCATGCTGAACAGCGTCATGTTATATGCATGACATGACGAGCTGTTGGTAATTTCGAATTGATTTTGACAAAGCCTATACACCTTTCAGAAAATTGCATGTATACAAAAGTATCGGATACAAACAAATACTTAATTATGTGGATGAGTGTGAGTAAGTAATTATGCAAAAAGCAATTTTAAACATAAATTCATAAAAATCATGCAGAATAGATATAATGAAGACAAAATGTATGTATTTTAGTTTTTTATAGATTTTGTACTTTTTTGGCACAAAGCTAAAAACTGTAGGATGGAAAAATGTTTGTCTCTTTCCTTCTTTGCTTTTAAGAAAAAAGATTGATCCCACTTTACTACAAACCAAGAAAGTGAACTGAATTATTGCAGCGAACCAAACCACATTTTAACAAAATCGCTGAAAAGATCATTGACATATTAATGAAAATTCAAGATATTTTTTGTATGACGAACGTTTTTTATATCTTAAAACCTGGACATTACATAGAATTTACCAATTTGTTTTTAAAATTGCAAACTATCGTTAAGTAGGTAACACCGTACAGTGGCACAAAAAATTGAATCTTATATTCTTTAGTTAGTAACATGTTGCAAAAATGTCGTGATTATTCCAAAATAATAACAGATATTTTAATAAAATTTGGAGTATTTTAAATAATATGACAAGCACATATTTTGTATTAAAAAAAAGTGGAACTACTGGTTATTGCCTAACTAAAATTATTTCACGTCCCAATTGATTTTTCAAGAAAATAGCCCTCTAATTTGATATAGCTGAACTAATTTTTAAAATTACTGCCAATAATTGGTAATCGAATTACAATTACAAATTTAAGACAAATTGCTAATTTTACTTATTAAATTAATCTTTTACTCTTCTTTTACTTTCATTTCAGAATAAATTTATTTCAAGGATAATTTCTATGGGTACTGTGAAAGCAGACTCTCATTTCTTCAGAAATTATGTTTAGAATAAAATTATTCTGAAGTGAAAGTACACTTTACGTAACTCTAAAATAGTATAAGAAGGTTAAAAGTTTTCCATTCAGTAACATGTGTGTTTTCCATGATTGGTTTTTCCACAGAACCGCTTTTTTCTAAAGCTTTCTTTCTAATTTACTAACGAGTTTTTCCTATATTCCATGCTGCACATTTTTTGCTGAGTTTGCGTTTCATCCGCCTATCCAATCAACATTAAGACTTCAATTCTTGGTTAGTAGTATAAGTAATTCGGTTTTATTGAAATGGGTAGTTAGGTTTAGAGCCAGACTCTATTTGAGTAGTAATACAATTTAGTAGCTTTTACTCATTCAGGCCAGTAACGAAAATTCATTTAAAATTCAGTTTATTTCTGAAAAACGTACAAACCCCTAAATTTTTGTTTTTTAATGGGTATTTTTTAATACACAATGTCAGTTACACATTTTAGTCATTTGTCAAATTTAGACAACCGTCTAAAATCCTCAATAAAGCTATAAAATCTCAAAACACTCTTAAAATCTAGTAAAATCAGTCAGAATTAAACGCATTTTATAGCTTTATGAGTGGAATTTTGACAGTTGGTACAGTTATCTCCTGGAAACCTGGAAATTATCAAATTCAATCTCATAAAAGTACAAAACCACGAAATATTATTTTTGAAAATGAACGAAATCAGTTTGACGTTGGTTGAATCCAACTTTATACCTCCATCAGTGTATTTTTTAAATTTTTAACATTCGGTTGTCTGTTTCTGACTTAACTTTAGTTTATTTTTAAATATGACAACTAGCTAAAAATTGAAAATTTGACAGTTGTCAGGCAGTTTTTTCACTTTTGATAATCGAAAACGATTCTCTGACTAGATATTAATATTTGAAACTTACTTTCTCGAGTTTCTATTCCTAAAAGTTGAATTTTACTTCAAAAACTGCATATTTCCACTTTTGACTTACTGGAAATTGAAAATTTGACAGTTTTAAACCAGATTTTTTACTACTGACACTACAAAACGCTTTTCTGGCTGTGAAAATTAACATTTTAACCTTCTGTTCCACTGTATCAGCTTTCTTTCAAAATTGCACTTTGAGCTCCCATCAAGACTCTCTATTTCAATATAGACAATCTGAAAATTGAAAATTTCACAGTTTTTCTGACTTTTGTCATTAGGAAACGTTTTTCTTTCTTTGAAAGGCATGATTTTAAACTTTTGTACTACTGTCCCAAGTTTTATACTTTGATAATTGCATTTTTACTTCCAGAATTACATATTTTCACTTTTAAGTTGAAAATAAAAAATTTGACTCTTTCCAGGCATTTTCTTAACTTTTGACAATAGTAAATGCTTTTCTGACTCTAGATATTAACATTTGAAATTTTTACTTTACTCTCTCGAGTTTCAACCTCGGAAAGGAAAATTTTACTTCAAAAATTGCATATTTCCACTATTAACTTCCTGGAAACTGAAAATTTGACAATTTTGGCAGGTTTTTGACTATCATCAGCTCCAAAATTTTAATACAGAATTGTCATAATCTGTTCTACAAACTGACCCTTCTGATCTGCTTTGAGTGTTTTGATTTATATTTCTAAATAACAGTAAAATCAGTCAGGATTAAACGCATTTTATAGCTTTATGGATGGAATTTTGACAGTTATGACATTTGGCACAGTTATCTCCTGGAAACCTGGAAATTCAATTCCATAAAAGTACAAAACCACGAAATATTATTTTTGAAAATTAACGAAATCAGTTTGACTTTAGTTGAATGCATTTTATACCTCCATCAGTGAATTTTTTACATTTTTAACATTCGGTTGTCTGTTTCTGACTTAACTTCAGGCTATCAGACAGCTCTGTTTTTTGTTCTGTTTTATACCAGAAAACTGTCAAATTCAATCCAATAGAGGTACAAAACGAAACATATTTGAAAAGTAACGAAATCAGTTTGACTATGGTTGAATGCATTTTATACACCCCATTTTTGACATTTATAACATTTGGTTGTCTGTTTCTGACTTAATTATAGTCTATTTCTAAATGACAACCGTCAAAATCAAAGCCAATCCCATGGAGGCACAAAACAACGAAAGATACTTCTCTTTAGCCTGGTTTGAACACTATAAGTCAATACACAGGCAATAAAAAACCAGAGTTTTACATTTTTTTCATTTTTATTAGTACAAGTACAAGAAAATTTTGTTGAACAAGGCTATTGATAAAATGGAAAAAGAAATTTGCTATTTTATTTAAAATTGTCAGATTCTAGTACTATTTCTAACAATTTTACTAAAAATCCAGCAGTTTTGAGACATTTGGTCAGTGGCCTCTAAAATTTCACTGTTTTCAATTTGCACACAGTATTTGACAATATTTTAACTTTTACTTAAAAAAGTTCTTCCTACTCCTGTTCGTTTTTTTTTCGTTTTTGAACCTTTAGAGCATTTCCTGTCAATTTTTTTAAATTATTTGTTAGTAAATATCATATTTACGAATTCTAATTTACGAAGTAACTTTCAATACTGCATTAGTAATAATGTATATTATGTAAATTTTGTTAGACTAACTGACTAACACAAAAGCTACAATAGAAGAACTATTACTTAAGCTACAATAGATACTTCTGAAGCTCAGCATTGTAACTTCTTTCTAAATATTTAGCTGCTTATTGTTCCCAGATTGTTGAATTAGGCACTTTGCAACTAACTACATTTGCGACGGAATTTCACTTGACGTGACCGAATTCACAAAATATTGTCTCCATTATATGGTAAACTCCCATTCAAATCCGCGCGTAGACGAATCAATTCAAACCGACGCGACGACCAAAACGAGATTAGCCTGAGTAATGAAATTTATTACTGAATAGATTACTCCTATTAAACTTTAATAGGAGCGGAATAAGATCGCATTCAATTCCGGAGATACACGTGAAATTAACTTTGCAAGGATTTTGGGAAAGTTGTTCTTTTCTGAGTAATGCGAACGAATTTGTCCTCGTCCGAGAGAAAGCCATACTCGTTTTTTCCTGTTCTTAAGATTTGTAAATGGAGTGTTACAATTTGTTTTTGTTATAAATTAAGAGTTTTTTAGCGGTTGGATGACAGTCAATTTGACCGGTAAAAATTGATTTCTGTCTTCTGATGATGCAAAAATAAACTGGCAAATTGCAAAACTTAATTTAACGTTTTCTGTTATTTATTGTTTTAGAGATTTTGGTTTATCAATAATAAATTAAATGAAGTAAAACTTCAAAGCTGACAAAGTGATTCTTGTACCAAATGAGTACCAATTTTATAACTTTTTTTATGACAGGTAGCCTTTTCTAAAAAAAATTGCATTTTCAGCTTTTTGTCACTTTTCTTTATTATCTCTTGTCTAAATTAAGACAAATAATATGTTTTTGAGATGAGAAGAATGACGCAAAACTAAAGATATTATTATTTAAACAATTAGTAATGTTTACAAACTGACAATTGTCAGAATAACTGTCACAAATCTCAGAAACGCGTCTTGTTTCGAAAACTATAAGAAAACTATGTTAAACTGTAATTCTTCCAAGTTCTAGGCCAATTTTGACAGTTTAGACATTAGTGACAGATATTACGTGGTTTTTGGAGGATATTTTAGCTATGCAATCACGTGACTACTGTCAAAACACCTGTCATAAATCTCAGAAACAAGTTTTGTATCGAATACTGAAAGAAAACTTTTCTAAACCGTGATTTTTGCAACTTTTAAGCACAGTTTGAAAGTCAGAGTCAAAATTGCTTGTCAAACCTACTTGGAGTAATAAAATGACTGTTTTAAGCACATTTTTGGAATCCTCATTAAATTTCCTCTCAAATAACCTGAAAAAAAAAAACTAAAAATTTGGTACAGTCAGGCAGAAAAGTGGTATCAAAGTTTGAACTGCCAGAAACACAGTTTGAAAAGACAGTCAGGGACAAAATTGCCTGTAAAACACACTTGGAGTGAAGAAAATACCTGTTTTAAGCACATTTTTGGAATCCTCATTAAATTTCCTTTCCAATAACCTAAAAAAAACTCAAATTTGGTACAGTCAGGGAGGAAAGCGGTGTCAAAATTTGAACTGCCACAAACACAGTTTGAAAAGACAGTGAGTGACAAAATCGCCTGTAAAACCCACTTGGAGTGAAAAAATGACTGTTTTAAGCACATTTTTGGAATCCTCATTAAATTTCCTCTCAAATAACCTGAAAAAAAAACTAAAAAATTTGGTACAGTCAGGCAGAAAAGTGGTATCAAAGTTTGAACTGCCAGAAACACAGTTTGAAAAGACAGTCAGGGACAAAATTGCCTGTAAAACACACTTGGAGTAAGAAAATACCTGTTTTAAGCCCATTTTTGGAATCCTCACTAAATTTCCTTTCCTATAGCCTAAAAAAAACGAAATATTGGTACAGCCAGGGAGAAAAGCGGTATCAAGATTTGAACCCCCAGAAACACAGTTTGAAAAGACAGTCGGGACAAAATCGCCTGTAAAACACACTTGGAGTGAAGAAAATACCTGTTTTAAGCCCATTTTTGGAATCCTCACTAAATTTCCTTTCCTATAACCTAAAAAAAAACTCGAAATATTGGTACCGCCAAGGAGAAAAGCGGTATCAAGATTTGAACCCCCAGAAACACAGTTTGAAAAGACAGTCGGGACAAAATCGCCTGTGAAACACACTTGGAGTGAGAAAATACCTGTTTTAAGCACATTTTTGGAATCCTCACTAAATTTCCTTTCCTATGGCCTAAAAAAAACGAAAAAATATTGGTACAGCCAAGGAAAAAGCGGTATCAAGATTTAAACTCCCAGAAACACAGTTTGAAAAGACAGTCGGGACAAAATTGCCTGTGAAACACACTTGGAGTGGAAAAATATCTGTTTTAAGCCCATTTTTGGAATCCTCACTAAATTTCCTTTCCTATAGCCTAAAAAAAAACGAAATATTGGTACCGCCAGGGAGAAAAGCGGTATCAAGATTTGAACCCCCAGAAACACAGTTTGAAAAGACAGTCGGGACAAAATTGCCTGTAAAACACACTTGGAGTGGGAAAATACCTGTTTTAAGCACATTTTTGGAATCCTCATTAAATTTCCTTTCCAATAACCTAAAAAAAAAACTCAAATTTGGTACAGTCAGGGAGGAAAGCGGTGTCAAAATTTGAACTGCCACAAACACAGTTTGAAAAGACAGTGAGTGACAAAATCGCCTGTAAAACCCACTTGGAGTGAAAAAATGACTGTTTTAAGCACATTTTTGGAATCCTCATTAAATTTCCTCTCAAATAACCTGAAAAAAAAAAACTAAAAAATTTGGTACAGTCAGGCAGAAAAGTGGTATCAAAGTTTGAACTGCCAGAAACACAGTTTGAAAAGACAGTCAGGGACAAAATTGCCTGTAAAACACACTTGGAGTAAGAAAATACCTGCTTTAAGCACATTTTTGGAATCCTCATTAAATTTCCTTTCCAATAACCTAAAAAAAAAACTCAAATTTGGTACAGTCAGTGAGGAAAGCGGTGTGAAAATTTGAACTGCCACAAACACAGTTTGAAAAGACAGTGAGTGACAAAATCGCCGGTAAAACCTACTTGGAGTGAAAAAATGACTGTTTTAAGCACATTTTTGGAATCCTCATTAAATTTCCTCTCAAATAACCTGAAAAAAAAAAACTAAAAAATTTGGTACAGTCAGGCAGAAAAGTGGTATCAAAGTTTGAACTGCCAGAAACACAGTTTGAAAAGACAGTTAGGGACAAAATTGCCTGTAAAACACACTTGCAGTGGGAAAATACCTGTTTTAAGCCCATTTTTGGAATCCTCACTAAATTTCCTTTCCTATAGCCTAAAAAAAACTAAATATTGGTACAGCCAGGGAGAAAAGCAATATCAAGATTGGAACCCCCAGAAACACAGTTTGAAAAGACAGTCGGGACAAAATCGCTTGTAAAACTCACTTGGAGTGAAAAAATTACTGTTTTAAGCACATTTTTGGAATCCTCATTAAATTTCCTTTCCAATAACCTAAAAAAAAACTCAAGTTTGGTACAGTCAGGGAGGAAAGCGGTGTCAAAATTTGAACTGCCACAAACACAGTTTGAAAAGACAGTGAGTGATAAAATCGCCTGTAAAACCCACTTGGAGTGAAAAAATGACTGTTTTAAGCACATTTTTGGAATCCTCATTAAATTTCCTCTCAAATAACCTGAAAAAAAAACTAAAAAATTTGGTACAGTCAGGCAGAAAAGTGGTATCAAAGTTTGAACTGCCAGAAACACAGTTTGAAAAGACAGTCAGGGACAAAATTGCCTGTAAAACACACTTGGAGTGAGAAAATACCTGTTTTAAGCCCATTTTTGGAATCCTCATTAAATTTCCTTTCCAATAACCTAAAAAAAACTCAATTTTGGTACAGTCAGTGAGGAAAGCGGTGTCAAAATTTGAACTGCCACAAACACAGTTTGAAAAGACAGCGAGTGACAAAATCGCCTGTAAAACCCACTTGGAGTGAAAAAATGACTGTTTTAAGCACATTTTGGGAATCCTCATTAAATTTTCTATCCAACAAAATTTACTAGTCAGGGAGGAGCATTGTCAAAATTTTAAATGCCAGAAACACAATATTTGTAATTTACCAGTAATTTATCCATCACTAAAAACAACACAACTGAGCACAAACTGAACTTAACTTTTTTGCTTTAATAAACTGAAATGTAAATTTTGTGGTACATTCCATTTGCATCGATAGCCTTCCCTGTAAACTGCAAAGTTTAAGTGACGTTTCATTAAAATCTTGTTGGGAATTTTGCTTACTCATTTTGGAAAACGTCTTAAGTCTCTAAAGTGATTTGCATACTAATTGGACTCCTGAAGATAACTTAGTTAAGGTCTGGTTTCGCGTGAAACTTTCAGTTACGTCAAATCAGCTAGACCAAGAACGCTTGACAATAATAATTATAAAGCAAAACAACCACTCTCAAACCCCCAACATAATTAAAGATCCTATAAGCTATTGTATGTACACAATCGCTATTCATCAGAGCGTCATTACACTCCCTTACAACGATCAGGTTTACGTCGCACTAAAAGCATTGGCAACTTTCTCAATGCATGGACTATTAGTTTTCCGAATGTAAACTAGGTCAAATACCAGCTCAGAAAATGTTTTTGGCTCTTGTATCGTTTGCCAGTTTAATGACAAGTTTAAGAGTTCCAGTTGCCCCAGGACCTGGATGAAAACGTTCGTCAGACATTTTGACATTCCCTCGAAATACAAAAATTTGCTGTTTATGTGTGAATGAAGAATGTTGTGTTTCGATATGAGATTGGTGCAACGTTTACGTGGTGAACGACCGGTCAACGAAGAATCCACGTCCCGGGATCGGTCAAAAAGTGTGTGCGTCACTAGTTTTAGGAGTAAACCACCTAGAGATGTCAGCGCTTTTAAATTGTTCCATAGACGAGCCAGCAGTGCTTTGTAAGTATTAAAAATAATTAGTTTGTTTTAATTTTATCACATAATTTTAAGTAAAAAAGCGTAATTAGTTATTTACCTAACAAGTGTGGAATGTGGTACTTTTTTGTACTAGCTGCAGTTGCCTGAACCAGGCAAAAATAAAATGTGCAGTGCGGAAAGTAGCTATAATTACATGCTAGTTGAATAATAAACTATTTTCTCTTGACATTTGACAAGCTTTCAAACACTTTTTTTGCAGCTCAGAAACACCAAAATGTATCTTTCAAACTGTCTTGAAGGTAATGTAAAAGGTTCTCAAACGGTTTTTACAGGTCAGAAACACCAAAATGGCAAAATGGCATTAGTGGATTCCGTTCCTTTAAAATATCATCTGAACTGTTTTCAGTTGCTTAGATTTTCAAGGTTGAGAGAAAAATTGGCTAAGTTTGAAGCCCTCTAGCGGTCAAACGGTTTAACCAACTAATCAGTGTTGTGATATCTTTAGAAAGCCCATTTCATTGGCTGTCTACTGACGTACAAAAGTTTATATAGTGTGAACCAACTAAGGGAGTTATTTATGTTACATCAAAAAAGTGAAAAAAATTGGTTAATTTTGACGCCCTCTAACGGCTAAACCGTCAAACCAATTAACCAAAGTTGTTTAATTTTTTACAAAGCCCATTTTATTGGCTATCCATCGACATATTAAAGTTCTTACCATGTCAGTCAAATACGAAAGTTATTTAGGTTAGTTTAGGTTACAAAACTACGAAGGCGTAGAAGGGCCACAGACGTTATTTTTCTTAAATTTCGACTAAAAACTCGGAAATTAACTAAATTCCGACTTCGAACTCGGAAATTAGTTGCAATGTTGTCAAACTGACAAATTCTACTATTTTAGATCTACTAATTAAGATCAAAGAGTGTTTGCAATGTTGCCAAACTGACTAATTTTACTAATTTGGTTTGAAGAGTATATGCAATGTTATCAAACTGACTAATTCTACAATTTTGGTTTGAAGAGTGTTTCCAATCTGTCCAAACTGACAAGTTCAACTAATTTCTTTGATGTGTGTTTGCTTGCAATGTTGCCAAATTAACAAACTCTCCTAATTTAGATCGAAGACTGTTTGAATTGTTGCCTAACTGACAAAATTTGGTAATTTGGTTCAAAAGTATCCTTGCAATGTTATCAAACTAACAAATTCTACAATTTTGGTTCGAAGAGTGTTTGTAATGTAACCAAACTGACAAGTCCGACTAATTTCTTTGAAGTGTGTTAGCAATGTTGCCAAAGTTAACAAATTTTACTAATTTGCTTCGAAGAATGTTTGCAATGTTGCCAAACTGAAAAATTTTGTCTAATTTGGTTTGAAGAGCTTTTGCAATGTGACAATGTAAATTCTGAGTTCGAAGTCGGAATTTAACTAAATTCCGAGTTCAAAGTCGGAATTTAACTAAATTCCGAGTTCAAAGTCAGAATTTAACTAAATTCAGAGTTTGAAGTCGGAATTTAACTAATTTCCGAGTTCAAAGTCGGAATTTAGTTAATTTCCGAGTTTGAAGTCGGAATTTAGTTAATTTCCGAGTTCGAAGTCGGAATTTAGTTAATTTCCGAGTTTGAAGTCGAAATTTAAGAAAAATAACGTCTGTGGCCTTTCTACGCCTTCGTACAAAACAGTGCAAGAAAGGTTTTAAAAAAGCGTAGAATGCATATCAAAATGACCGGAAAAAAAATCACGTAAAAACCGGTTGAAATAAGAAAATAAAAACATGTCAAAATGGCGGAAATGTCACGTGATCTTTAAAAAACTAGTTAAAATTCATAAACATTGTCAAAATCGGGTTGATTACAAAATCTAATTTTTTTGATAATAATTATTAAAAAGTATGAAATAAAAAAATTCGGTTATTTGGAAAAATATCAAACAAGTGTAGTAGGGGAAAGTTGTAAAACAATTCCTCTCTACAAGATTGCATTAGGGCACTTTTGCCCTATAGGGCCTCCTCAGGGAGATATTCCTTAAAAACTGTGTCAAAGCACAAAAAAGTGCTGTAAAAGACCCTAAACAAGTTCAACAAACGTAACTCGGTTAGTTGGAAAGGTATCAAAAAAGTGTTGTGGGAAATTTTACTCTCTACAAGATTGCAAATGGATTTTTAGGACACTTTTGCCCTAAAGCTTATTCGAAATCTGCAAAAATATATAGGGTGTCCCATTTAAAAAAAATATATATGTTTGGTTCATATCTTAAAAACGATGTGCTCCAGAAACAAACGGATTAGATATTTGAAGTGTGGCTTTTCTGTGTCGCTAAATGATAGAAGAAAATACGAGGGAAGTTCCAAATTGTCATATTTTCAAAATTACCAGGTAGGGGGCAGCTGTGGAAGGTACTACTGCTCTATCATTCCTTCCAAGATACCCCGTAAAACCATCGAATTTTTCAACACCCTGTACAATCCGTTTTCTTACTGGTTAAGTTTATAAACTTAGCACTAGCAGCTGCTCTTAAAAACTTCTTAAATTAAATTAGAAATTAGACTCACAAAAATGATTTTATCTAATAAAAGAACCCAATTAAAGGAAACAATAATATCGGTGTGTGTCATATCCTCTTAAATTATGCTGGGAGCTTCTCAATAAAGCCGGATTAACTGCAAAATGCAGGACGCGTGTGTTTATATCTGCAAATACGCCTGGCCTATCCCAACTCATCCCTAAATAAGTAAGATAAACAGAAACGTTTCCGTGCTCAAAGTGTGTGGATCGTTTATTTAAACCAGCCGGAAATGGCTGACCGAGATAAAAATAATGGGTTTTATCTTTTTCTTTTGTATTTGGGGAAAGTGTCGAGAAAAAAGGTATAATTTTGTGAGAAACAAGTACAAAGATACATACGTTTTTTCTCTCGAAGTTTACCAAGGAGCCCAGTTTTGATATAATAAGAGTACAAAATAGCTTTTTGACGCCTTAAAAACAAGTTTTTTTTGCACAAAAATGGGTCATTAAGTTTGATTACAGGAAGCAAAACTAAAGCTATTTGGAACCCTAAAAGTTGCCCAATTCTACTTAAAGCTGCGTCATCTTTGTGTCTTTTTGTTAATTTTTACATTAACTAATTTATGGTGTCATAAAGTTTTCTGATTTAGAAATAATAGAACCCTGGTTAGTTTCAGTGTTTTACTAAAAAAACGTGTATCATACTTGGGCAAATTATGACAAAAATTATTTAATAATATTGAGAATTTGTGTTAACTTTTTTTAACTGTGATTCATTTGAACTTCCGAATTTTTTATTAAAACTTATTTTAAAACAAAACGGATACACCAAACACATTGTCACAATTTCCGAGACTATAACGCTAATTAAAGCTGCAAATTCAGTGAGCCCGTACTTTTATTTACAATTTTAATAACGCCTGGTGTGTCCCAATCCCTAAACAACTAAGATAAACAAGAATGCGCCTTTATCCTTGTGGCTCGCTTTGTGTTTATTTGAAAAAAGCCAGAAAATAGTCGACCGTGATTGGAACAAATAAATCGTAATAATTGCAAATAACTAACAAGGTAATACCAGGATTACTTTAGAGAACTTTATGAAACTGGAGTATCCTTTGAAACATAATAAACCTTCCAGAAATTTCCAGTTTGCTTTGTGTATATTATCTCATAATATCTCGCAGGTGACAATGTGTTGTTTATGATACTCAGTTTGCCTTGTTAGTGGTTACATAGAAAATCTATAGATACAGTAACTCCAGAAGTTATCAAACAATTTGCATTTATACTAAACTAGTGTTACGTACATAGCGATATTGGTTAGTTTACAGCCACTTGTTTAGGCTATACATCATCAATTTGAGGCTGTAAGTTTGATTTCGATATTAAAATGTTTTTTGTAATTTCTGTAGTCTTTCTAGGAATATTTTCTGTTTTCTTAACAGCTTCCTTCCAAGTATTTTGTTCATTTGTATTGATTTCAATCTTATTAGTACTAATTGAATTCATCCTTCTTTATGAAAGAAATTTAGACTTTACCTATAACAATCACATTAGCAACAAATCTGGTATAAACCACCCTTAAGAAAGAAAGAATTTATAAAACTTCTCCTTAAAACTTTCTTAAATTAAGCACAAATTCAATCTTAACACAATGTTCAAACATTGGAAAATACAACTTTAGCATTAACTGTAAGAAAATTTTGAATTTTAGGTCGTTGTGTAGCTACAGCTAAATTTAAAGTTTTAAAGTTAAATTTAGTTTATTATCAACATGATTTAAAACCACCATTCTTAATGCTAATTCTAAAAGTTAAGGCTAAAATTAAATTTGATTTTATAAACCAGGCTTAACTTTTAGTAATGCACGTATCAAAACATATTTTTACGATCCAAAAGGAGCACACAAAAGGTCAACACCTCTGATTTTACTGTTCAGACACGAAATATCGGTTTTCCTAGGCGATACTATCCCCAAGTTATGGAATATTCGCTGCTAGGGTTTTCCTTTGTTGTCATTTTTAATAGTGAACTACAATCCACTGAAATTTCCAGTGCTTGTTATTTTGCCCATAAAAGATCTTTTTCCTGTATTATTATGTCTATTTTATGTAATCTCTGTTTGGTGTGGTTTTGTTTTCCTATTTTCTTCGTGACCGATAAGTAGGAATGATGTTTGGCTGCCTTTTTTACGTGTTGAAGGATTACGTTTTGTGATTGGTTCTTTCCAGTTGTGTGTTGTTATAAAAACCACCTCAAATATCACTAATATCCAAAGTACTTATGTCATTTCTTTTGTAACGAAGTTACTAATTTTTCACTGATTAAATTTAAATGCGCGTGACCTTCACTGCTGGTGCTAGACCGCGGCCGTCGTGGCGTCGATTCTATCGGGACCGTCCGGGCCGTTCGAAATGGTTCGGTGGGCGCAGAGAGTGGGTACCGCCACTAACAGCCCCCACCGTGGGTTTGTGTATAAAAGAAGGCCCCGAGCCGGAAAATGGGGATTCTTCGATCAGCAAAGATCGAAACTAGCCAGCTAAGCCGATCCGTGCCGACCGTTATTTCTTATCTCCGCGAACTTGTAAGTAAAAAATAGACACATACCGACCGTCCGGTATTTGTTCCGTTTGCTGTTTAAACCCGTACCGTTAACTGTAGCTAATATAATAAACTGTAAATTGGGGCCTATTCAGTATCTTTCAGGGGATTTTCGTTTGGGGCATTTTCTATAGCTTTCCGGGGTTTTCTGTTTGGGGGTGTTTTTGATAAGACGGCGCCGGCTACAGTTACTAATTTTGGTGAAAACAGTTAGGTAATCCTTCTGGTCCTGTTCCTGTTTGTTGAACACCGGGGAAACGGTGTAGCAAGCGGGAACGGTGAATCCTGTGACTCGTTTGCTTAGCTCCGGGGAAACGGAGCAGTAAACGGGTTTGGGAATACTGGAGGGATTAGCGGCTGTGTGACTGGCAACGTCACGAGACTTAAAACCTCTGTTGCACGCTTGGGGAAACAGTGTGCAACTGAGGCTCTATTTGTCGAACCCGGGGAATCGGGGAGAGGCACCTAGAGGTTAGGTCGAGTGGCGCGAACACCGCTGGTCACGTAATTGGGCCTCTTTGGGTTTTTGGAATAAATTCCGGCGCCGAGTAGTCAGTTTTAGATAACCGTACCGTACCGCCGTACTTTTACCGTGTCTTAATCTACAGTAGTCAGGCTAATCAGTAGTGAAGGGTCCGTAGGTAGTTTTCATTATCGTTACACGCTTTCCCCGTACCACCGTATAAGGTATCTTCCGTTTCATTGGGTATTCGTTACCGTGAGTATTTACTGTAAGTATCGAGAGCCGTAATACAGTGCATTTAGTGAAAACAGTTGTTTTAATTTTGTTTTCTTCCCGAACCCTTTGGGACTTTTCTCCAGCTGTCTAAAGGCTACCCAGGTACCGCAAAGTGGACCTTCAGCCACTATAAATAACGAAGGTGGCGCCCGAGGCAACGTAACCGAAGGAAACCGCAAGAAAAGCGCTACAAATTTGGCGCCCGAGCAGGGACAGATTTTTTTTCCCCCTTTATTATAGACTGTTTTCTTTTGTCGGTTTTCTTTAGCTGAAAAGAAATGGACGAGGAAGGCTACAGCGGAGACAGGGCCGCTGGTGGAGTGACCGAGGGTCGAGACAGCGACAACATGGAGTTGTCGGTAGTACCGGGACCGACTGACGTGAGGGTGAGTTGGATTTACGGGTTGAAAAAGGAAGAGTTGCAGGGTCAACTCAGTAAGTTTTGCCTGGATGTGACTGGGACCGTGGAAATGTTGCGTAGACGACTGGTGCGTTACATGCGTGAGGGTGTGGCAACACCGTCCCCACACTTGCAACAGTTTGCGTTTCCTGCAGTACCGGTTGTTGGGTTTCCAAACCACCCACTGTCACCGCCAACCACTACCGCCGTAACGTCCACGACCACCCGGTATTTTACGACTGTTACAGGTACTTCTGTGGTGACAACGCCTCCTGTCACTATGACAGGCTTGCCAGCCGTCACGTTTGCCCTGCCGCCGACCGTTCACACACCGCCCGCCGTTTCTGGATCCCCGTTTACCACCGTACCGCCGCCGACTGCCCATGTGCAAGTACACAACTGGAAAGTGTACTTTGATGGCCGAAACGACCCCGTTGCATTTGTGGAGCGTGTCCAAGAGCTCTGTGACGCTCAAGGCATTTCCATGGACGTTTTATTGCCACATATGCCTGATTTGTTACAGGGTGAGGCCGCTTTGTGGTTCCGTAACAACAGGGGAAGTTGGCGATCCTGGGGGCAGTTTCTGGCTGATTTTCGCAGCTTCTATTTCCCGATAAATTATGCCGAAGATTTGGAGCTGGAAATCAGTCGGCGACGTCAGCGACCGAATGAATCGGCTGGTGCGTATATAACTGAACTGCAGACGTTAATACGCCGTCATGGGGGGATTAGCCCGGAAGAAGAGCTGAGGTGGCTCTATCGTAATTTGTTGCCGGAGTACCGACAACAAATCCGTCGGGGCGATTTTTCGGATCGCACCAGCTTTGCCCGGTCGGTTCGAGAAACCGAACTATTGTTCAAAGAGCTGCACTCACCGCCGCCGCCTATAATTCCCGCCTCCGTACCGTCGTCACGGCCATTCTCAGGGCCCCGGAATTTTACTAACAACCGTCAATTTTCAGATAATCCAGCAAACCGGGCAATTAGGCCAACGGCAGTGGCGCCAGCTAGACCATCCACTGGGACCGAAGAACGGGCCGGACCAAGCCAACAGGCTCCGGATAACGGCCCTCAATGCTGGAACTGCGGTCAAAAAGGCCATTACCGTTCGGCCTGCAGAAACCAGGCAAGGCTGTTTTGCTCCCGTTGTGGCAAGGCCGGTGTATTGAGCCGGGATTGCACCTGCCAGGCGGGAAACTAGATCGGTGTTGCATTGCAGCAAGGTCCGTCCAGCACCGTCAAACCGAAACCTTGCCTGTCCGTACAAAAGAAGATTGCCGTCCGCACCTGCCTGTTACAATCTTGGAAAAACCGTTTAGGGCATTAATAGATACCGGAGCAGCTCATTCTTTCATAGGTGACGCCGTTAGGGAGTTGTGCGTTGCTAAACGTTCGCAACAGATCACCCCGCACACCCGCTCCGCTCAAGTTGCTAGTGGAGGCGTGGTCAAGATCACCGAAGCTTTCCGGCTTACCGTCTCTATTAATGATTTTAGTTTGCAGGCAGATCTGAGCTATTTGCCAAATCTCACTTCCGACGTTGTGTTTGGCATGGATTTGTTAAAACAACATGCTTTTCAGATTGATCTAAGCACCAGTCAGGTTTCCGTAGTACCGCTGCCTCTTCCATGCAGTCCGTTGGGTCTTACCGCACCGCCGAAACTGTTGTTAACCGCCGATGAAGAGGACCGACTTCAGAACTTTTTGGCCGCCGAACTACCCGGTTTTGAGTCAATAGAGGGCACAACACCGCTGATTTACCACCACATTAACTTGACACAGAGCGACCCAATGAAACAGAGATATCACCCCCGCAATCCGAAAATGCAGGAAGTGATCAACACAGAGGTTGATCGGATGCTGGAAGAGGGCGTTATTGAGCCTTCCATGAGCCCCTGGAGCTCGCCGGTGGTGATTGTCAAGAAAAAGGATGGTAAGCACCGGTTCTGTATCGACTTTCAGAGAGTGAATTCTGTGTCTCGTCCGGACGCGTACCCGTTGCCGTTTATCAACGCAATACTAGACAAGCTGCGCAGAGCCAGATACATTTCTAGTATAGACTTGAAACAGGGTTATTGGCAGGTACCGTTGACGGAAGAAAGTAAACCGATTACCGCGTTTACCGTACCGGGTAGAGGCCTGTTCCAGTTCCGAGTAATGCCGTTTGGTCTTCATTCCGCCCCCGCCACCTTTCAGCGCCTAATGGACCGTGTGATCGGGCCTGAGTTAGAGCCGTACTGTTTCGCCTATTTAGATGACATAATAGTACTGGGCGAGACATTTAACGAGCATTTACACTTTTTAAAACAGGTATTTGACCGTCTACGAGCCGCCAACCTAAAATTGAATCCTGAGAAGTGTCAATTCGGGCGCCGATCGCTCCGGTATTTGGGTCACTTTGTCACATCCGAGGGAATCCGCCTTTGTTGTCATTTTTATTTGCAATAGTGAACTACAACCGATGCTTTGTCAAGGAGTCCGGTAGGCAAGCCTGAAGACGATGTGGACCCCGTTTCCGCTCTCGAATCCACTGCCGAGGTCCTCTAAGGGTAACTCTTATATGGTTGTAAATTTCCAGTGCTTGTTATTTTGCCCATAAAAGATCTTTTTCCTGTATTATTATGTCTATTTTATGTAATCTCTGTTTGGTGTGGTTTTGTTTTCCTATTTTCTTCGTGACCGATAAGTAGGAATGATGTTTGGCTGCCTTTTTTACGTGTTGAAGGATTACGTTTTGTGATTGGTTCTTTCCAGTTGTGTGTTGTTATAAAAACCACCTCAAATATCACTAATATCCAAAGTACTTATGTCATTTCCTTGTTTTATAAACTGAGGTTTTAAAGGAAAAATTTGGGAATACTGGAATTAGCGGCTTTCTTCTCTTCGAACCCCGGGGAATCGGGGAGAGGCACTCTTTGACAAATAGACCTTACTGAATGTTCATTTTTACCACTCTACCGAAAGCACAAATATTTCAACATAAGGATGTATTTGCATACATAAATTATTTGCTTAGAGCCGTTACTGACGTCTCCTCAGTCAAAATACTACAAAAGGTTAGCGAAAATCTGTTTTGGCATATTGAATATAAGAAATTTTCCACCACCACAAACTTTATACGTTTATTATCACTGCGGATGTCTTGTCCTTAAAAAAACAGTTTTTGGGGAAATTTTCTTTTATCAACCCTATAAAGGCAAAACTTTGGGACAAAAATAACAATGATAGAGCCCATTGATACTATACGTTTTATTAACCTTGACTTTCTACATTTTTAGTTCAACACAATCGTTTCGTTAAAAAAAGTAGAAATAAAGTTTCTGATTACGAACTCCTTGACGAAAATTAATAGAGGAAAAACGTCACATTTCATGTGATTAAAATCTAACTTTACGATGCAAATTGCGTCAAGTCTTCCTAATTGCTCTTTGCTGAACTTTCTAATGAGATTTATTCTACCGAAACAAGTTTCCGACAGAAAAATTGTGTAATTATCCAAGCAACACAAGTTTCATTAAAACATTTCAATTTAAAATCAAACTTATTGTTTCCTTCATAATACTTGCAAAAAATATACTTAAAAAGGAGTTATACATTCGTTAAACTTGTACTTTGGCTATAACATCGTTGTTTTATTCAATTAAACTATTTCACAAAATAATCAGGACACTTCTCTTTTTACAGCTTTGCTAGAATGGTTTTTCAGTAAATAAATTTCAGCTTTAAATCCTTTATCGACTGATATTATTTTAACGAATTGCGTGAATAAATAAATATTTTATGTGGTTGCTTCCGACCTAAATAGAATTTTTACAATTTTTCAAACAAGCTTTGATTTGATTATATGATGGATTATACGGTGGATTTAAAGGAGCCGAGTACAATTTTTTCTGGCAATACCATTTGGTTTCTGGAAATTGTCAAATAGTTTTGCGCAATGCTAAATAGTTTCTGGAAATGATTGCTTCTGGCTTTACCAGACAATTGTCAGATAGTTTCTGATAATGGCAAATAGCTTCTTGTAATGCCTGATAGTTTCTGGCACTGTCAGATAGCTTCTGGAAAATTCCAGATAATTTCTGGCCCTGGTAATTCTTGACACGCCATATACAGAGACTTAGACATTTATTAGTTTATTCTCTCCAGAAACTTTCTTCAAGCTTTTTGTATTTTAACAGTTCCCAATTGGATTATCCGTCCCATATAACTTTGAACAAACTGATCTTGTCGCAAAAGGTCCCAAATTTCTTAATAATTTAACCTCATATAAAAATAATGATTAATCTACTAAACCCGAGTTTTTGAGTGAAAACCCAGTTTAGTTAGAAGCAGCAACAGTCAAGGTACAATTATCAGTTACAACCGACTAACAGATGCTATTTTTACATTCTGCTACTAAGTCTACATAATTTTTTATTCCTGATCCGTTTCCATCTAAATATTGTCGTTTTCGAGACATTGACTAGTGAATTTAAGCATTTTGAATAGCATATAAAGTAAAAAATTACTAGGAATTGTCAAAAAAAAATCTTACAATTACTAGAAACTATCTGACTTTGCCAAAGCTATGTGACATTTATCAGAATATCTGACATTGCCAGAAACAATCTGACAATTGCTAGAAATTATCTGATAATGCCACAAACTGTCTGGCGTTGCCAGAAAAATCATTTAGTAATTATCAAAAACTATCTGGAAATGCCAGAAACTATCTGAAAATTGTCATCTGGCAACTCCAGAAGCAATCTGGTATTGCAAGATACTATCAAAAAAAATGTAAATGGCCTCTCAAAATCACTGTAGATTTCTACTATCGACAAATAATTAAAATAGACAGGGAAAGAGGTTTTGTGTCTTTTATCTCGTTTATTTGTGGGATCCTATACTGTCAGCCGGAAACTGACCGACCGTGATCAAAATAATAGTTCCAGCCATCCCTTTATTTTCCAGACTAGTGCGTGTTCGATTGGAAAATGGGTATAAAGGTAGATATACTAGTTTAGACTGAAAGATACTTTAATTTAGATCCTGCACCGCTTTTCCAGCTATTTAGATTAATATTGATAATGTGAGATTAACATAATAGTTTTTACCTAAGAACACACACTGTTGATAAGCAATGTAATGCTCTCTTGACAGCGAAAGAAGGTATGTAACTGAATCTGTAAAAAAATTGCACATTTCCATAAGAAATACAATCCACTGTAAGCAATAGTGCAATTACCATTTCTGAGTAACAGTGCTTTTTCCTACTCTTATTATAACAACTCATATTACAGTATAACATTTGCATTGCAACTGAGTTTCAAGCTTAATTTTGTAAATTTAGATTCCTCAGACGAATTTCCAAATAAATAACATAAAAAAAAGAACAATTCTGGTGTATTAACTGTGCAGTTTGCTTATTTTAAAGTTTCCTCTCTGGCAGAAACTGGCCAACAGCAATTCGAAATAATAGCTCCACCCTTTATTTTGCTTTCCAAGCTACTGCATGTTGAATTGGAAAACGGAAATCAAGATAGAGGAATTTATTCTGATAACGGAATATATTAACTTAGAAGTATATTGCGGTTTTACAAGTGAGTTGTTACTGCTGCGGTTCAAAATCGTTAAATTGTCTAATAAATCAAGTTATGCATCATATGCTTACCAATGCAACAAATCAAGATTATAGTGAAACTCCGGCTGCATTGCGATTTTATTAATGTTTTAAAGAAATTTGAATGCTAATATCTTTGAAGCTAATATCAAACCAAACGTTATGAGTTACTTCCGTAACTGTAAATATTTGATTAACGTCAATTGAGTCTTTTTCCACTTTTTAGTTTTATTAGCATTATCTAAACAATAAAAATAGTTTTCCGTCATATTCTTGAAACGAAAGAAGATGTCAAGCACAATGCATACAGAATATCACAGAAACCTGCCATTGTCAACCAATTCTGTCACATTCTATCAACATTGTTCCTAGAAGCATCGCTTCGTGCTTGTCTTACAAGAATTGTTACTATCCCTCTAGTTTTAACTCACGAGTCCCAAAGAGTTCAAAAATTATCCTTAAGATTAAAAGTGATCTAATTTTGACTATTTGTAGTTTTGGCATAAATAAAATCATCATAAACACGATAATTTTTGAGCAATGTAACAAATTCTGTTAAAAAATGTTTGGAAATTTGAATGAAAATGAACTAGAGTAAGAAGAACACTAATCAAGACATTCTGGTCTAAAGAAGGAGCGGAAAATGGAAAGCTACTGAAACTTAATTCTATGAGTATTCAAGCTGTAGCACTGTTTAAAAAATTGTTAATTAAGAGTCAAAGTAGATTTTGTCACTGAATCCATCCATATAAATATCAGTCTGAACAGACGTTATTAAAGGAGACAGTTGGAAACAGAGTCAGTGTCTGTTTGAATCAACAGCATGTAGTCATCCCGAATTTCTGCAGCTCTCAGGGTTGTAAATTGAAAACCCTTCTAAATTGTTAATAATAATACTAAATTAATATCGCCACTGCCAAACCCTCCAGCTCTTATCGTCTAAACAAATGTAAATCATGATATTTAGACATTTAGATGATGACCAAAAACAATTGTTAAAGGCTGACTTAGTCAGTAAAGCCGCCAAAATGAGTGGCTTAGCTTTAATCTGGTTTAAAAGTGCTTATTTAGGAGTGATTCCTTTAAAACTGACATAAGATATAAGCTGATAAATGAAGAATATGGTCATAAGTGGACCTCCTTCCATGAAGATTCGGGATCGCCCTATGTCAGAGACTTCTTGTCAGAGTGAGTCATATTGTTTCCTTAATAATTTCTCAGTCTTTTGTGTTTCTATAGTTTATTTAATCGTTTTGGAAAGAGTTTCCACAGAATTCGGTGCATTTAGTGCAGCCTGGTTAAATTAGGTTAGGTTGTTAGAAACTGTGACAGTCTGGATCCTCTTATTTTGATAAGACCTAGCATTTTTGTATGCGGACAGTTATTCGGTCCTTTTACTGCTATTTTATCACAAATTATAACTCTAAAAATATCGCATAATTTTCAAATTCAACAAACGTACATTTTTGTCTGAGGGTTTAATAAAACCTCGTTTACGCCGACATATCCCTAAATAACTAAGATAAACAGAAACGGGCTCTGCCCTTAGCCGTGTGGCTCGTTTATTTGAAAAAGCCCTGTCAGCCGGAAACTGGCCGACCGTGATCGAAATAATGGGTTTCACCATTTTTTTGTTATCCGCAACAGTGCGTGTTAAACCGGTTAAAATATATCGAAAGAGATAAATTAATCTCTATATCTCACTATTAACGATCGAAAGATGGATGGTCTTAGTTAGGATTTACACATGAACACACAGAGTTATACTATTATTGTTAAACATTGGTTTTGTCCTTCTTATCACTAAATATAAGCGCAGTATTAACTTTGATTCATTAATAAAAATTCATAGAAAAAAAATAAAAAATGGTGTCTCGATCCAATTAAAAAAATACAAATTAATTTAGTTTTTGGTTGCAATCAATACTAATACGTCTTATGAGTCAACCATGCAAAAACATGATAATTTTCCCCTGGCACTTTGCACCCTGGCATACTGGAAGGAATTGTCGAGAAGAAAATTGTTGTTACAAATGTGGAGGAAATCATGAGAGGAGATACTGTGAAAGTCGTATTCAATGGGGATTCTAAAGATAAATTTTGCCAGAAAAGATGAGAGTGTTTGCGAAACAGAGTTATAGTTTGATGATTGTGGCGCAACCAAGGGAGGGAAGAATCCTCCAGACAAAAAGGAATCAAAACACGAGATGCTTTGGAAAGGAAGACGGAAGGAGAGGAGTGATTTGAAAGAAGGATCAAATTATATCTTGGTTGATTAAGACTGGTTTTTTTTTTTTGTTTAATTAAGAACAGCCGCACAAATAGGATAAAAGAAAAGTATGTTGAGGAGGCATGCTTTTAGCGGAGTCCAGCAAATCTGCATAGAGAGGAGACACATCTTCTGCTAATTTGAAAAACTCACCAGCTTTATGAACTCCTGCCCACTGCCATCTGCCTCTCACCAACACTTCATTTTCCGTCAAAATTTTCTTTGAGAATGAGTTGTAAAAGGCGGTATTTTTCTCTATAGAATACGTGACGCAGATAAGCAATTTTACTGTACGAATAGGAATCATCAAATATGGGTAGTCAGGGTTTAACCTTTGGTGCAGTGCAAATGGTTGTTGAGTGGATGTAACATGACCAAGAGGTGTGGAGGGAAGTTGAAAGCGAAGAGACTAAGTAATCACAAATATTGCGTTTAAAGTAAAAGAAATGAACGGATGAGACATTTCAATTTATGATTTTGCAACAATGGATTAGTAGGAATCTTTCTGGGAGATTCTGAGAAAGTTTCAGAATCTCTTCTTCTTCTTCTTCTTCTTGAAATAGGCTTTCAGCCTGTTTTTCTAGCTTTAAGGAGTTCCTTGCAACGTCGACATCCAGCTATCCCTCCATCTCTTTGGTGGTCTGCCTGGCGCTCTTCTAGAGTGTGGTTTTCCGTCTCTCGTAATTTTAGCAATTCTATTGTCTTCCATTCTGTTGATGTGTTGATTCCACTCTCGCCGTCTGTGTCTCGTCAATCTTACAATGTCCTATATGTCGCAGATTCGTCTTATTTCTTGGTTGGGTATTCTGCCACTTCGGAGCGTTCTCATCTCTGCCGTTCGGGTTATGCTCTTGGTTCTGCTGGTGTCTGCCGTGGTTTCTGCGGCATATATTTATATATTCTGGTCTTTGCTTCTATTTTTAGAAACTGTTTTTTCCATATAATGTCTTTTAAACATCCGGCTATTCTAGAGGCCTTATCTATTTGATACTTTACCTCAGATCTCCTATCTTGATGGGCGGTTATTTCTACCCCTAAGTATCTGAAGGACATCACCTGTTCTACTATTTCGTCGTTAACAGCTAGTTTGCATCTTCTAGGTTCTTTTGCTACAACTAGTGATTTTGTCTTGTTTATCGCAATCGACATATTGTAGCGTTTCGCTGTCAGGTAGAATTGATGAAGTAGTCTCTGCAGCTCATCTTCGATTTCTGATATAATAACTGTGTCATCCGCGAAGCATAGTATTGGTATTTCTCCTTTGTTAGTTCTGTAACTATGCCCTGCGTTTTAAATGCCTTTTATTATTTCATTCATGATTAGGTTAAAGAGTACCGGGCTTAGAGAGTCACCCTGTCTTATTCTTGTTGATATGGGCACTTCTTGGGTCAGGCTGTTGTTCACAAGTATTCTGGTCGTTGTATTGGTGTTCAAGTTTTCAATAAATGTCATTTAGCCTCACTCGATCAAACGCTTTGCTCAGAGAGATTCTGACAAATTTTCAGAATAGAGACTAAAATAGACCGAGGGGGGTGAGGACGAAAGGTACTGTAAAGTAAAAAAAAAATGACTGAGGGTTACTGTTATCTCTGTATTTGTACAGTTCCACTAAGTGAAAATGGACTACTACTTCAAACTAAAATTTTTGTAGCTTAGAAGAGATCTAAAGGAGGGTAATTGGTGGAATGAGCAATCAAAGATAAAGAGATTGAACGTAAAGAGAATGAGAACAATGAACCAATCGAATTAAAAAAGGAACAAAGAAACAAGGAACAGGAAAGTGTCCAATTGGGTTGGCAGTGAAGAGGAATAGGCAGCCACTGTCCTTTAACGGCTGTTTACCTGAAAATTTTAAATTTAAAAGAGGTATGGCAGAGGAAATATTGGAATATTTTAGGATGAAATGCAAAAGAATAAGAAAGTAAGACTGTAAATGATAGAGTGGGTCTCGTATAAGATTGGAAGGAAGAATAAATTAGAGAAACATAAGTTTGATAGGAGAAGCAGAATATTGATGAAGAGTGCAAGAAACGGGTTGTTGGTAGGGTTCGTCAATTTTTTTGGAAATAAAGAGGTTATTTTTTCTTAATGTTTGTAGAAGTGGTAAATAACGTCTGCGTTCGAGTGGATAAGTTTTCTGCTCAAAGCAATCAGGAGTAACTTACCTTTTCCGGTATGTCACTTTCCACACAGGTAAAAAGCAATATTACATTCCTCTTTCTTGTACAAAAACGTCTTGGTTAACCCAGTTTGATGAATATAAATTGGGATTGCAAATACAAAATCAACTCCACTTTATTATAATTTCGGCTTAAACTTTGACTAAATCAAATCCTTAAGCTGTAAGATAATCTGCATGAATATCTAGGGCCATAATAATAAAGCATTTTCTGATGCATATCTAAATTAGTCCGATAAGCTTACGTTTATCTAGTATTTTTACTATGTGGCCCAGTTATTTGAAAAGGTTTTGTCAGTCAGACGCCGGCTTATCTCGATTGAAATAATGGGTTCAACCATTCATTTTCTTACTGGTCTAATGCGTGCTCGAGGGTAGTAACTAGATCAAGATACATAACTTATGCTATACAGTAGAATGTCATTAACTTCTGCAGTTATTTATTTATGAATATGGTTTTTTAAGCATTTTATAATTGAGTTTGTAATAAACGAGGGTTCTTTAATGATTTTGTATTACTACCAATTTTTGCTGTGAGCTTACCAAAATTATAAAGGGTTACAAATTTATGACAACTCTATTTACTTACATTTTTCATCGTATGTAGCAAATTAAATGTTGAATCCATTTTAAGATCGATCTTGTATATCTAATTTTTTAGGAATACGTGGAAATAGGCGTAATAAAGTAGAATATCTAAAAAACGGCCGCTTCAGGTTATTACTTTAGTAGAAAGTTTGTAAGTCGTATTTCCATATTACTTACCGCTGGAAATGCTCCATTGATGGTATAGAATTGCATATCGAGAATATAAACTGAAATATGAATAATTTTGGATGTAAGATTCTGTGTACTAGGGCTGTAATGACTTATTTACACTATAGGAATCAAGGTGTTTTGACTAACAGTAGAATTAATTATTATAAAAAATTATATTATAAAAAATCATTAAGCTTCTCGTAAATTTCATCATTAAAACTGAAAATAGTTTTTTGTACAATAATGTATCAAAATTGCAAAATATATTGTAATGTTGCCTAAATCCTAGTTCTATCCTGATTTCTACTTGTTGGTCAACTCCTTTCTGAAGATAGTGGTTTGACAAAACATCACTACCAGAACTTTTTCAAATAGTTCTTAGCACGTTCTTAGTAATTTCGACCAATTTCAGCTTCTGTTGTGCTTCATTTTTAAAAAAATCTGATTACAAAAAGCTTTCACTGATATCCCTCATATCATGAATACAGATTTCTATGATCCACGTTAATAAATAACAATACCACTTTTTGCTTTCTAACGTATGTACACAAAATTATTCTATTCTGTTATAACACTGCAATAACATTAACAAACTTATACCAGTAATGCAAACACTAGTAATTCCATTACTTTGTAATTTGCATATATCCTAACAATGCAATGGACCATACCGGTGAACCGAGAATATTAGGAATTCTCCAAACATTATTGCATTCAGAAGGAAAAATTTTAAAAAAGCATATCAGTTCAAAACTTTGTAAGAACTAGAGACGTATTTCATAAAACTTGCACAGAACGCTCATTTTTCATTCATGCGACTTACCAAATCGTTGAAACGTGCAGTAATTGCATTAATCTAGAAACTCGTGCGTAAAATTTTGTACCTGCAGGAAATGAACTGAAACCTTCTGTGCCCTTTTTTATATAACACTTTTAATGTTTTGAAAATTAATCTTTGACATTGCAAATTTTTTGCAAATTAGAGTAACGAGGGAACGTTTTAGTTCTTAGATAAGATGATTTAATTAATTGCTTAGACTTTCATTTAGGCATTTTTTTTATTTGATCTCCTGAGAGTGTTTTAGAAATTATCAATCTCTCTTGTCTTTTTGCTTTAATCCCACGAAATTTGTTAGTAAAATATATGTATTTAATCATTTTTTTTTACATTTACGCTATGTAATCGAAGGTATCATAACCGATCATAACCGAGAGTATGTTTAATAATGAAATAAACGACTAATTTCATTTCTTATCATTCCTTATGATTATTATCATCCTGATTAATCGCTTCTATTCGTTAAGTAACTGCCAATTTATTGTATACTCGTATTATCTTCATTTAACATGTATACCTAATAAGTATGTTTATTCACGATATACTACCTAAATTGGACCTCCCCAAAAACCTCCAATTTGTCTGATATCAAAATGAGATCACTAAAAAAAACTGTTTGGTTTTTTATTTATAAAAATAGTAAAAACATATAAACTTACTTTACGGTGTTGCCAGCTGCGAATTTAAATTGTCACGATCACGTGGCGTGCTTTTACAATATCAGCTTTTCTACCTGTTTAAATGTAATTTACAAGACTTTTCAAGGTTAAATTTGACATTTTCCCGGTCACGTGACTGTTTTTGACAAGTTTCAACTTAACTTTACGGTGTTGCCAGCTGCGAATTTAAATTGTCACGATCACGTGGCGTGCTTTTACAATATCAGCTTTTCTACCTGTTTAAATGTAATTTACAGACTTTTCAAGGTTAAATTTGACATTTTCCCGGTCACGTGACTGTTTTTGACAAGTTTCAACTTAACTTTACGGTGTTGCCAGCTGCAAATTTAAATTGTCACGATCACGTGGCGTGCTTTTACAATATCAGCTTTTCTACCTGTTTAAATGAAATTTACAGACTTGTCCAGGTTTAATTTGACAGATTTTTCTTGTCACGTGACTGTTTTTGACAAGTTTCAACTTAACTTTACGGTGTTGCCAGCTGCGAATTTAAATTGTCACGATCACGTGGCGTGCTTTTACAATATCAGCTTTTCTACCTGTTTAAATGTAATTTACAGACTTTTCAAGGTTAAATTTGACATTTTCCCGGTCACGTGACTGTTTTTGACAAGTTTCAACTTAACTTTACGGTGTTGCCAGCTGCGAATTTAAATTGTCACGATCACGTGGCGTGCTTTTACAATATCAGCTTTTCTACCTGTTTAAATGTAATTTACAGACTTTTCAAGGTTAAATTTGACATTTTCCCGGTCACGTGACTGTTTTTGACAAGTTTCAACTTAACTTTACGGTGTTGCCAGCTGCAAATTTAAATTGTCACGATCACGTGGCGTGCTTTTACAATATCAGCTTTTCTACCTGTTTAAATGTAATTTACAGACTTTTCAAGGTTAAATTTGACATTTTCCCGGTCACGTGACTGTTTTTGACAAGTTTCAACTTAACTTTACGGTGTTGCCAGCTGCAAATTTAAATTGTCACGATCACGTGGCGTGCTTTTACAATATCAGCTTTTCTACCTGTTTAAATGTAATTTACAGACTTTTCAAGGTTAATGACATTTTCCGGCTACATGACTGTTGTTGACAGGTGTCAACCTAACTTTACAGAGTTGCCGGCTGTGAATTTAAGTTTTCACGATCACGTGACGTGCTTTTACGATTTCAGATTTTCCAACTGTTTAACTGTAATTTACAGACTTTTCAATGTTAAAGATGACATTGTCGGGGTCACATGACTGGTGTTAACAAGTTATGCTTGTCTCTTAAAAAACAAAAGTCAGGTTTTACGACTATGAACACTTTTGCTCTACACCAATAGTTCTTCTCAAAAACCAAAATAATCAAACTCACTTTACTGATAATTTGAAAATTATTAACCTTAAGAACTTTCAAAAGATTGACCATCAAAAGTAAATTTTGGCAGTACTAAAACATACATTTTTCTGGTAATGTTTTGTCTTTATCAGTTTGCTTAAATTTAATTATTTAGATCAAATTAAGCCATATTAATTACTTAATTTTAGTAAAAATTGGTTAACATTAATCTTGCATTCTATTTCCGTTTATTTGAACTACTTCTGGGTTTAATACCCTTAAAACTAGTCTTTCTTGCCAAAACATACTGTAATTAGACTCATAATTAGACATGTAGCACGAAAACTTATATTTTTTTGAGTAAAACAACTCTGGCAGTTAAATCCTTAAAGTAAAAGTTCTATTTTCTTCTTTTTAGTCCACTCTATTAGCTCGAAACGCTTCATTGACTCTCTATAGCTTTTTGGGGGTTATTTTTAGGACTAACATTAAAACTCTTTTAAGAAGTTGAACCCTCCTAAATGGAATTGTTCAAAAAAAAGTGGTATTTTCAGCTTAAACTGGCTGCTTTATTTTACTCAGACCTATTAAAAGGGGTTTTACTTCTGCTTGAATAATGGTGTTTTCTCTAATCACTTATATTTGAAGTGTGATAAAATTCAGAAACTTTTTATAAAACAGTATGATTTCCTAAAAGTAATTGCTTTTGCCAGTGATGAATGGTGTATTTCATATCAAAAGCTTGTATGTGTGTTTCTTTGAAGTTGGCACGAAATATGGGAAATATCGACGAGAACTCGCGGCATCCAGTTTCATTTCATAAGGCAAAATTGGAAACTCTATAGTCGTCCTGGGAGGTTTTCATCGCTCGTATTATCCGAGATCTTCGTACATTCGGAATTAACGAGGGTTGTATTATTGTCTAACCGGCGGAAAGTTTCTGATAGTGTCATAAATCAAACAAAACAAACTAAATATAAGTTTACTGTGGTGTTGTGACAATTACCGTTTTTATTAAGTGCTTTTCCCGCCGATTTCCACCATCAACGAGCTTAATAATGGTCGATCACGACAGTTGTTTTCTCTCTAAGGGCGTGTAATTTAATTCCACGTCTAACGATTTCTTATTGTTCGGTCTTCGAAACACGCAAACTTCTCCCAGAAGATTTATCGAACTCAGTTAATTGATCTTTAGTTTCCGAAGATTAGGAGTCTCACACTGTTTTGCCATACTAAATGATAGTTAAACATGAAAAATCGACAGAAACGTGTTTGTTTTAATTGATTATCAGCAGTTTTTACGCACAAATGAACTGAAAATGTACAGGGTGTCCCAATAAGCCGTGCACGCGGCTATTTCTCGAAAACTATACATAGTATGGCTACGAAAAACGAAAAAAATTATTTTTATATTAGTAAATGTGGCCAAGGGAAAATACTGGAAATAATTTTCAGCTTTCTCAATCCATCTCTAGGGGGCGTTTCGATACCACTAAAATGAAAAATGTAAGTAAAAATGAATGTATAGTAAAAATCTTATAAAAGTAATCCCCTATTCTTTACAAAGAATTTTCCTATTTAACTTTTTTTTCTATCTCTTCAAATAAAGTAGTAGGAATAGTCCAAAATTTGCTTTGAAAGAAATGAAATATCTCGAAAACGGCTAATCGTAGAGACTTTGTTTTTGTGGCATTTTAAAGAGCATTTTCTGTCTTGTATAGTGTCCCAAAACAATGTTACATTTAGTTTTCGGTCTTTTCGATAGAGGGCGTTTTTACAAAAGTTGCACTTTTATCTTAGATATCTCAAAAAAATCAAATGCAACGGTATAGCTTCCTATTACCTATTCCATAAGCAATCCGATTATCTATCGTTGTGTGGAGAAAAAAATGATTTATTTTTCGTTTTCTGAATCAAACCGGAATTGAGTGTACTAATGACTGCCATTATAATCAAACCCTATGCAACATATAGTATTCTAATTTGATTAATAATGTAATGTTTATAACTGTAAAAAGGCTATTCTTAACGATTTTTTCATAATATCTCGTGTTACAAAAGAGATAGAGTACTTCAGTTTTCACACAACGATAGATAATCTGATTGCTTATGGAATAGGTAATAGGAAGCTATACCATTGCATTTGAATTTTTCGAGATATCTAAGATGAAAGTGCAATTTTTGTAAAAACGCCCTCTATCGAAAAGACCGAAAATTGAATGGAACATTGTTTTGGGACACTCTACAGGACAGAAAATTCTCTTTAAAATACCGCAATAACGAAGTTTCTACCATTAGCCGTTTTCGAGATATTTCATTTCTGTCAAAGCAAACTTTGGACTACTCCCATCACTTTATTTGAAGAGATAGAAGGAAAATTCTTCGTAGAGAATAGAGGATTAGTTTTATGACATTTTTACTATACCTTTCCATTTAAATTTTCAGAGTTTTTGAGCATTTTTCATTTTAGTGGTATCGAAACGCCCCCTAGCGGTGGATTTAGAAAGCTGAAAATTATTTCCAACAATTTTCCTTGGCCACATTTACTAATAAAAAAAAATTTCGTAGCCATATTATGTATAGTTTTCGAGTGCACGGCTTATTGGGACACCCTGTACAGGATGATTTATTGAATTTTGAACATCCCCGTAACTCCTCCATTTTTCATTTTATCAAAAAATTACTTCTTCTTGTAGAAGAAAAATCTTGTAGATATTTGTGTCTACTTTATTCCTTG
This sequence comes from Ips nitidus, assembly GCA_018691245.2. NCBI lineage: Eukaryota > Metazoa > Arthropoda > Insecta > Coleoptera > Curculionidae > Ips > Ips nitidus. The sequence continues at coordinate 5,444,411 of CM042788.1, forward strand.
ATAATCCATCAGTATACAGGGTGTCCCAAACTTGAGCAACAAATCAAACTTAACATTTTTTAAATGAAATTACCTATTTTTTATTTGATTTTTGGAATCTACGTCAAATTCTAGGTTTGGGCTCTAGCAGCCTTAATTTGACCCCTAATCGAGCAAAAATCCCTAAATGAAACTAAATTTTTGTGCACTTTCCTCAAAAATCGTTAATAACTCGCTTATTTGAAACATTCTGTATATACACATTCTACAACGAACGAAAGCTAATAAATGGGGATATCACATGACGTTGAGCGGGCACGGCTATGTTGCCCCGTTTGGTCGCTAGAGGGCGTCAAATTTGGCTCTTGGTTTTTGTGGTTTTTGCTAAATATCTCAGGAACGCTTCAAGTTAGAGGTCTAATATTTTTTATCACAAACGCACCTCAATGGGATCAACTTTTTATATACTTTTTCAGTACCAGGCACCGTTTGACCGTTTGAAAAATGACATTTTTACAAATGACACTATATGTCATTTTTGTACTATTAACCTGAAGGCATTTAGGCAGAAAATGTTTATAATCAAAATTCAAATTTTTCTCAAAAAAATCTGTAGGTCCAACTCTTGAAAAATTTGGAATATTGGTTTTAATAATAATATAATAACAATAAAACAATTAATAATATAATATAGCTTTTAATTTTTCACCAGGTCAGCCAGTGCATGGTATGAAAAAAGTGTTAAGATAATAAAAGTTGCGCAACATCAAGGTGCGTTGCGGTAAAATGTTCAAACCTCTAACATGAAGCGTTTCTGAGATATTCAAGAGAAACAACAAAAAAGTCAAGTCAAGTTTGACACCCTCTAGCGGCAAAACGGACCAACTTAGCGGTATCTGCTTAACGTCACGTGATAGCCCCATTCATTAGCTTTCTTTTGTCATATAACGTGTCTATACAGAATGTGTCAAATAAGCGAGTTATTCACGATTTTTTGAAAAAATGCACAAAAATTAAGAATCTTTGCTCTCGATGGGGGTGGTCAAAGTAAGGCTGTTAGAGCAAAAACAGTTGAGTTACACAACAACATTTTGTATGCCTAAAAATTCACCACCATTTAAAAAATTGTAAGTTTGGGTTGTTGCTCAAATTTGGGACATCCTGGACATCCAAATTTGGGACAAAATTCATATTAGGCAATTTTTTGATAAATTCAAAAATAGAGGAGTTAAGGAGGTGTTCAAAATTCAACAAATCACCCTGTACCTTTTGGTGCATTCTTGTAAGTAGCGTGTCTAGGTAATTAAATAATCATTATTATTATGATTACTAGAACAAGAAACAAATAAATTCCTTACAGAAAAGTTTACAAAAATAAAATTGTTTTCACTATTCCAGTTCATGTCAAATTCAACTTATTAGAAATTTCAATGTTTTTTTGGTGTAGCTATTCTTGTTGAAGTTTAGATATTAAATAAAATTACATTTATTCTTTGTTTTTACATGTTTAAACTGTAAATTGTAAGTACCTTATTATTATTCTAAAAGTTTTGCAACAATTTCGCTAAAACCGAACAATTGACAGCAAAAACTTTTGTTTTCGACTACTGATCACTGAAAATCAGACTTTCATTTTGCATTTTTATTGTAGCTGAACAAAATTGAACAATTTGATGAAGATGAAGATGTTACTGCGTAAAAATTTAAGATTTGATGTTTAATACAACAGTTGGAAATCATAGTTGTGTAAACTAGCTTATTTTGTTTTCTCCAAAGGCAGGTTACAACTCATTTTTCTGTGTGATATTTCAGTTAATCGCCTTATAAACCCTGTCCACTACAATGACATTAAAGTTCTCCCAGAGTTCCCGAACCAGTATGGATTTATAAAAGTCTGATTGCAATTTCTCTAGGGTCGCTCACCTGTCGGAGAAAAGTTTTATTGACTTCCTGCTTGATGCTATCTCATAATGCTCCGGGTGGAAAATTCAAGAGCCAGTTTGATATGTATGGAAACTGTTTGGAAAACTTTGTCCTTTAATAAAAATGATAATATTTATACCAAGAAGGCTTTTAAATATTTATTATCAACACAGAAAAAAGTTTTATTACGCCAACACTATACAGGGTGGTCCAGTTTTAAGTGTCGATAATTCACCATTTGATAGTCCAGCAAAAAATAAGTTGACATGCATTATGTCATTTTCCTGAAAAACGTTTCCTTAGGAAGACAGATGACAGAACTCCAGTTTCTATACCAGAAATTTCTCCAGAAATTTTTTAGACTATAAGTAGTGTAAAACTGATCATTCAAGACTAAATAGTCTAAAAACTTGTTATTTACTACTAGGAATTGTATTAAAATTCAAACACGAAAAACAGTTATTTTTTACTACTAAAAGTAGTCTAAAAGTTGATTTTAAGGGTAGAAATGTCTTTACTAAGATTAAAGATAGTCCAAAAGTCTATTTTCAGGACTTTAATTGGTGTACAACTCAATTTTCTGGATTAAAATAAGTCTAGAATTCAATTAAACACTGGTAACAGTTCAAATTAAATTTTCGGACTATTTCAATTCTAAAAAATAGTAGCATAGACTAATATCGTAGCATTTAGTGCCAACATTTTTACTTTCATCACTGAACTTAACTTTCACTAGATTCACTAATATAAATACTTTTAAACTCGATTTTTCAGTGTTACAACACTAAAAACAGTCCGAATTGCTTAGAAATGCTCCAATTTGTTGCACCGATGAGTGTAGAAGTCAATTTAATAGTGAAGAGGTTTGAAATGACGTTTTCAAGACTAATGGACAGTGTACAAACTGGCCTGATAACTCAAAACCTTGTGAAGATCGAGAAGAGCCTTAAAACTCTATTTTTCAGGTTAAAATCAGCCTTAAAGCACTAAAAAAGTCTAGATTTGTAAGAAATGGTCGAATTTTTAACACTGAAGTGTCTAAAAGTCTGTTTAATAGTGACAAAGCTTGAAATGGCTTTGAAAAAGGATTTTTAAGTCTATGGATAATGTTAAAATTGATTTTTAAGTCTGCTATGTCAAAAACTTGTCGAAGATATTCTTGATTTTCCAAGCTGAAAGCAGTTTAAAAACCCTAAAAATAGTCCAGAGTTCTAAGAAAATGAAAAGCAAAGTAAAGAAGCTTGAAAAGTTAGTCTTCAAGTTAATTTTTATGAATCTAATGTCAATATCCTGTATTTAAAACTATTTTCAATACTAACGTATTGAAATGCAAATTATGAAAACTTACTTCAAATGCAAATTTTCTGATGTCACTTTTCGTTGGTTCAATGGTTTCGTGTGAGTTTGTAGTCAAAAATTCTAGAGAAACTAATTTTTCATGTCTACAAGTCAATTTTGAATACTAAAGTTCTTCAACTTACCTGAAAAGTGAAAACTATGACCACTGACTATAAATACAGTTTTTAAGCCTCTCAAGTCGATTTTCACAGTTTTCAAGTAAATTTTCAAGACTAAAGTCTTTCAATTTGTCTGAAAACTATGAAAACTGGTTACAAAGACAATTTTTAAGCCTCTCAAGTCAGTTTTCACTGTTTCCAAGACAATTTTTAAGTTGAGTTGGGTTGGTTTTGGGTCTTTGAATGTAATAACTCAATTATCTCGTAAACGAAGTTTCAAATCAATATTTTATAAGAAGTAGATAACCTGACTAACCTACTTATTTTTTCAAACTGAACAAGAAAAGTAAAAAAAGTGTAATTTTTGAAAAATATCTAGTGATGTAGGAAATAAGGCCGAAAATGAAAACGATCTTTCTGTATCTATGCCACTGGACAGTTTTGATAAACGTCATTAGGAGTATTAATTTCATAGGTACTTGTTCCAAATTTGATCAAAATTGCTCCAACTGACAGTTATGACAAGAAACTGATTCTTTTAACTGAATTTTAAACGACAGTATTTTCCTTAGGAAGCATTTTTCAGGAAAATGACATAATGCATGTCAACTTATTTTTTGATGGGCTATCGAATGGTAAATTATTGTCATTTACAACTGGACCACCCTGTACATATAATAGTTATAAGTTTTTTGTCTGAAACTGGAAAAACGTTGAAAACTTTATTTACTGCGACTGAATCCTTTAATGAAAACTATGAAAAAGATTTTCATACAAAAGTGGTCTACAAATTAATCTAAACCGAATCTCGCTGGAACTGTTTCTTGTAATTTACAATAAATCAATTTGAAAAATGGAGTTCGAAAGCTTCATATTCTAGCAACAAACCACAAAAATTACGTCAAAAATTGTCAAACAATTTAAATCATTATTTGTTTCGTTAGTCAATTTTGTTATAAACTAAAACTATTCGACAGTTGAAACTTTTTAAAAATATCCACGTTTAATGCAGAAAATAAAAATGTTTTCAATTTTATTTTGGGTTTGCCTTAATAAAATCATCATTTGAAATTTAATATCACACTCTAAAATCTAAATGCATTTGTACAGCATGTTGAATCAATTTATTTTCAATACAATTTTTAAATTGGATATAAAATCGTATTAACTTGTGAAGTTATCGAATATAGCAGTGCAAACAAACTGTCAAGGGGAAAATTAGAAAACTTTAGTTTGTGCGTGCATTTAAGGAAAACGGCAGTGTTCATTACGAGTAAGAGATGAAACTTTCGGATTCGACATAATACTTGCGCTATTCATAAAAGTCGGAGTATAAGTTTTGAGGACTTGAGGAAACTACTCGTAGTTTTCCTATATCTACGGAGAGAACTAACAAAATGAATTTTAATGAGGAAAGTTTTTATTTAAACAGCGTATGCTAAAAGACTAGCACTAGTTTAGAAATATCGAAAAAGTTGAGAACAAGAATTGTTTACCAATGTTAAATCACTCATTATGTGATTGATACAATTTATGTCAATTTAGCTCATTCAAACATTTTAAAGCATTTATTAAATAACCAAAATCGAGTTCTAATCAAAACATGCTGCATATTGTTGAAATTAATATTACAAGAGCTGCCTAACACATTTTACTATACTTTCGAAGATTGGACAAAAATTTTCCACAATAAAAGTCTTTAATTCATTCTGAACCAAACTCTCCGCTGCAATAAAACATGTATATTTTTATATGGAATGATAGCAAATACGGACTGCAATAGTCGATAGGCAAAAGAGTGTATAACTCAACAAAACCGATTGAAAAGAGATAAATTATTTTATTTCCCAGGCTATAACGGGGCATCGAGTATTTGAATAGTGCACAAAATTGGAAAGTCAAACAACGATAGTATTATGACAGTGGATGTTCTACAACATACAATTTTTGTGTGTGGACATTTTTCTAAAATAATAGCAGCTGAGAAAAGTTGTGTATGCAAGAGGTTATTGATGTTTTATTGCAAAACGAATATAATAAGAAATGCAGGTAAAAAAAACAAGATTTAAATACAGATAGTATGACTCTGTGGTACCACCTTTTATCTTGAAGAAATGTTAGTCAACAGTCGCAGAGAAGGAAGAAGGGTGGTTCATAAGGTCAATTCAACAACAGAACACTAACAACCTAAAGTAGTGCATCAATAGATTCCTAATCTGCTCTTTCCAACAAAACCCAACATTTTTCCTAATAGTTCTTAATAAAAATTTGTCGTCGAGAAGTGCACGTGAAGTTATGTTAACAACTATGGAGAAGTAAACTAAAATAACATAGGTAATATAAAATGTGCAACAAAAATTATAAATTTATTGTAAACAGGAATTACAGTGGAAGATAGTGACGAGAATATCAAACTACTTATTCTGAAAAATACAATAAGTTTGAAAACATACATTTAGAGAGAGTTTAACGAATATTTATAGAACGAACTAATATAGGAGTTACAAGCTTGAAAGGACAACTTTTTTGGAAGATTTGTGTAAATCTTCCAAAAGAAGAAGTTATATTCATTCTGATTTCATGAGGAGGTGAAGCAAATGAATTCTTTAAAGATGATAAACTGACCGATGGGTTCCTAAGTAACAGAAATGAGTAGGTATAACCAAATTTTCTCAAAAGCAAGCCAAGATGGAACCCAACGTTTTTAAGAGCAAGTAGTTAATTGGAACCACTGTAAACTTTGATATGTATCCAGTAAGATAGGTAGATGTTACAGTAATACCTGATATGTGGAAAACTAGGAATGTGTATAAAAATATTACAGTGGAACGCAATGAGATATCAAAGTGTAAGTACAAGATATTCACCAGAAAATGCAGGTTTTTGATATGTCTAATTTTAAATTCACGACTCACTCACGCAGAGCTTCTACAGTGACTAGCTTAGCTAAAGCTGGAGCAGCTGAAAATGCATTAGTGAAAATAACAGTACGTAAGGAAGTACCAAACTGTTCCTTCAAATGGATCAGAAATATTATCACAAACTCTGGTCAGTAAGTTGAGAGGTAACGATTTAAGAGAATCTTGTCCGGTGAAATCATTATCAACCAGCAGCCACATGATATCTTGGTGCGTATTCTTGAAATAAGGAAAAGGAGGAACCAAGAGAAAAGTGTACCGAAAGTGATAGAAACCTGGAATTGTCAGCTGTTTCTTTCACATTCTATCATAACTTCTCTTTAGATTCCTCCTTTTTAGAAGATGTTGACCTATCTCAACTAACATACTCCAAATGTAACAAAAGCTGTTGTCCCTGACTTGCCACCACGTCAATAAAAGCCTGAAAAATCAAAGTGTCGAGTGTGTAGACCTTCGAATTGTTAACAGTCGAACCTGATGTCGAATCCTACTTAACCTGAAGCAGTTTTTCCTTTAGGAAGGAAAAAGGTCAAGTGTTCTCGAGCTTAACGGGCCCTTTAGAAATAGCGAAGGGCTGCGTCCGCCGTGCCAATCTATCAGAGATTCATGAGGACACCGAATTAGTATTCAACGGCGTTTTACGTAGTCCGGAAAAGAGAAAAGAGGTCCTGGATAAGCGTTTTGTTGCCGGTCGAATAAACGTCTAAACTGGAGTTTAGTTTTAACCAAATTTCATTTTATTTGCTTGGTTTACAGGGTGCAATTACTGAAAATTTCTGTTAATCTTGAGAGACTTTTGAACCTGAAATCTGTCATTTAGTAAAAACTTGTTTGAATGAATTGAATTGTTTGAAATTCATGAATGATTTCCAAATAGTTTTCTTTGTGGCTTGGGGGCTGTATATCTCAAAATGTGCAAAAGTGTAACCACCAATTATCATTCAGAAATGTGCTAGTGACCAAAATATATAAGAAATCAAATTAGATTAGAATGATATCACAAGAGCACCAAAAGTTTGTACCAGCATAAAGGAGAACAAAACAAAATGTATGCATAAGAATCACAAGATCTTATGGGCCAAAATAGTTATGGCAGGTATTTCATATGCAAGATATTCCAATGCAAGATATCTCCATATTTTTGCTTTTTCTATTATGTTAATTTCTCTTCTTCTTCTTCTTTTTCTTACTAATATGGGTGCCCATATAGGTAGACTAATGCCTGTTTTGTCCTATTATGCCTCTTCGGACGTGGATATCCACCAATCTTTGCAGCGTTTTGGAAGTTTGCCTTGGGCTCGTTTTCCGACAGGATTGTTCGTTTTTGTGATTTTCTCTAAGTCTGTTGTCTTCCATTCTATTTACGTGTTTATTCCAGTTTTTTCTTCTTTGTCTTACCCACCTTCCTATCTTCTGTATCACGCTCCATTGTCTAAGGCCTTCGCTTCTAATTAATTAATTTATTGTTATCATAATTTCTCAATTTACTCCAAAAACTCTTAGTCTTTTTTTAGCATCATTAGCTTCATCTTTGATTTGTTTTACAGCTTTGTCAGTTTTCTCCATAACTACTCTAGCAGATATCCTCACTCCCATGTTTCTTCCGATCAGATTCTTCTCTTCTCTATTCAGTTTTTTACTAGTTATTACTACATCTCCCTAATTTGCTATATTTATGGTTTTGTAATCAACTTCTACATTTCGAGGTTTCTCGAATAGTTTTTCTACCAGGAAGCATACTGCAATTTTTTTTCTTTCATTCTGATAGGCCACAATGGGTTTTTAAATAAAATGTGGAAAATAGTTATTTTCTCCGCAAAACAGTGCAAAAAGTTTTAATGTTTATTTCTTCCTTTGTTTCTTGTTTTTAGTCGTTTTTGCAATCTCTACCAATTAATTCCAGCTTCCTTTTTTGCATTTCTGATAATTTCACCAGGTTTTTGAAGCTGCCTTCTATTTATTGATTTTCAGCTTATAATAAAGTTGGCTGCATAGCATTTTCACTTTTAACAGCAACATCTTCACCTAATAGCAAATATTTGACAAAGGAAATCATATTTTTCCAAATTTTTAACAACAATGTTGTTTTACATGTGAACCTAAAGTTTCCAGTGCAAATCGTTTATTCTTTGCTACATTAGCCCACATTTCAGAAAGTTTCTTTGGTATACCTTATTAGTTATAAACTAATTTTTTACTATGCATAGCTTAATTTGGGCAGGATGAACACCATATTGATGTATTTGCTATATCTTCTACAACAAAAGATGAAGTCTAGTAAAACAAATTTGTCACATTTTAGCCCCACGTATTGACATTAAAATTTGTCTCAATTTTCAGTAAAAATCAAAATTTTCAACTAAATTTTGTTTCAGTTCAACTGCCAGCGACTTAATATCCAGAAGAGGCGTGTTCTCGCGACGATACTATGGCTCCGTCGAACAGGTAAGCTTTTCACTTACTCACCTCAAGAAATCAGTTAGACAGTGCATTAACGCAAAAAATGGCGAAAATGTCAGCAACAGTTACCTCAGCGACACATTCAACCGTTATTTGTCTGCTTTTTCTCCTGGAATACGCGAGGGAATCTCATTATATCCAAGTCTAAGTGGCTGGATGTCAAGCTGTACCCGTGCAATTTTTCCTTTTCGTGGATTAAATTGGAGAAGCAATGCCAAACCACAGGTTTCGATTTATTGGCTCTGACACGTGGAGTTTAAAACCTTTTCGTTCTTTCTAAACCTTTATTAATCGTTCTTTTATTAGTGTATGTGGTTTGAGATGAAAGTCAAAGTGAGAGATAACTGTTAGTGAAAAACAGTGTGAAAAGCTGCTTCTCTTGATCAATCCCAAACAACCCACTGTGCTGAGATTTATGCAAATGCTGCACATGTGGACTTATTTGTAATTTGTGATTGGTCAAGAAAAAGCAACAAGATGTAAATTGCTTTTCTTGACCAATTACAAACTAACCACTGTGCTGAGATTTACTCAAATTTTTCACTTGTGGACTTGTTGGTAGTTTGTGATTGGTCAGCTTACAGCTTTCGGCTTCTTCTTGAATAATCTTCATTGAATAAAGTTTTAAAAACAATAAGTCAGTAAATCCTGGATGTGACTCATTTAATACAATTCTTTTTATCATCTTGGGACACATTTTTAAGTGTTTAGTCGTTAGCTTTTTATATAAATCCAAATTTAAATTTCTATAATCCACCAATCCGTAGCCCTCTAATACACTTTTCCCCTCTACCTAGTTTATCAAACATTCTGAAAGGCGTAGCTGTCAAAAACACAGGATAAACTTCTGGCTGTATTTTATTCCAAAAGCGTTTCTGCTTATACAAAATTGATGTTCAAGATGCCTTGTTATCACCTGTATTTTTCAAATAAAAAGGAGCTTAATAATAAATCTTCTCCCTGCAAAACCAAGGTTTCACATGGACACTGCTTGGTGTTTTATGCAGTGTTTTACGTCTAGCAGTTACTAATGAAGGTCGTATCTCCAATTTAGAGCCCAGACTGATAAATTTGCGTTATAAATTGGATATTTTTCTTCGCCGGCTTCTTTTCGCTTCCATTGTGGCACGTCAAAGTTGCCACAACGCAAAATCGTAACTTCTAACTCGTGTCAGGGAGTCATATTCGAAAACAAACTTTCCAGAAACTTGTTATCCATGAAAAAGACGCACGGATGGATATTTAGGTCACACATCTATAGAATCTCGGTAACATCAGTGTGAATGCCGGTTCCATATTTGCCGGCTCGATGCACTTCCGATAACGTCAATATGCCATTGTACTCTATGCGTCAGCAGCGTTTTTTTCCAAAGATGCATATCTATTAAACTGCTTGTTATATCCCGAAATGGTATATTATACACGAGCCAAAGGCGAGTCATTTGCTTATTTGTTCGGTTTGATATCAGACAATTTGACTGCTATAGCAAAACTCAAAGTAAATTGAGATGACATAGCAATGTCATAGAAAGGAAAATCAAGGTTTAGGACTTCTAGTCCCAGAATTGTAAATATTTTAAATGGAATAAATGAAAATGCAAATGATCACAAACGTTACATTCAAAACTTCTATTACACTGTGTATAAGTAATAAGATGCATATTATTAAAAACAGTCGTAGAAAAATCACTTTTATTTTGCTGACGCCCTCGTAATTTACCGATGCTCTTGTGAATATGTAACAGAACATTTAAAATTTAAACTAACCGAAAATGTTAATTTACTCCCGTTATCAATCCATAAACGATCATAGAATAATAAAGGTTGCAATCAGTTTGTTGGATAATCAAAAAGAGGTTAGAATAAGATAAATATTTATTGTACGTTTGAATCAACGTTTTGCAGTCTCTACGTACAATATTATTTAGGCACAAATGGCTCTGTGTAAAGTTTGTTTAGGAGTAGATGTTTCCATGATGAAAACAAAGATCATTTGTGCGTAAATCCCTCAGATCACAGGCGTAATATTCTTCTTTCAGCCTTTGATAGTTTAGTAATTCTCTTCACTGAAGCTAATACTGGTCTAATTAAATTATACAATTTTTTTGACAACATTTGATCTGCTACAGTTCAAGTGGAGTGCAACAATATTATGGGCACTAAACTGAACGTAAAACACATTAGTAGAAACTTTATGGTAGACACACCTCAATAAACAAACATCTATCTAACACACGTGTAAATCAAGCAGACAAATTGGCCATCAGTGAGACGCAAAACCAAATCCCAATTGCGTTTCTATAAAATGTTGTAGTGTCCAGTTTGTAATTTATTTTAAAAATTACTAATCCGATTTTTTGTGTTTTTTTCACCGGAGTATGTAAGTTGACAGTTACGGAAATTTCAAAATCATTTAATAGATAATTAAAATCTAAAAGCTGTACTTATTGCAAATCAATGCTCTTGACAAATATGGAGTCAATTTGTCATTTGTGTCGTAATTTGACACTTTCTCGAGCGTCTTCTTGGTCAGTTTCCTTGCCAGAGTGACTAGCATGACTAATATTTAACAGAAATTAGTCTTGGAACTAAAAAAAATTGATTTTTTACAATATTTAGTGACGTAACAATCCAATGTGGCGGTCATGACAAATGCTACCTGTCACTTGTCACTTATATGGTTAAAAATAATCTAGAAAGCCATGTAAAAATTCAAATTAACGTTCAAAACTGTCACTTTAATGTATTTGTTTAGTTTATACCATTTTTTATTATTTTTATTGATACACTCTGTACAAATATATAGTTAATTCCAGGGGAGTATTGAACAACGGAGTAACTCAACTTTTTCCCTATTTAACCCAACACTGTTGTATTATCTGGGACACCCTGTATAGCAGTTTTAGCTAAACAGTGCTGTTGTTAATTTGGTTTGAATGTTTTGACAGCTCATAACTCGGGTTCTATGACAGCTACAGAGTGGATTTTTTTGCCAGTTTGTAGCCAAAGGATGTTTGACCACCCTGTATAGTTTGTGCAAAATTTTTCTTTGTGACAACGCCAGAAGAAAAAACGTCAAAGTGAAACCATGCTCCAAAATGCGCTTTCTGCTTTGAGAGGTCATAACTTGAGTTCTATGACACCTACAGAGTGGATTTTTTTACCAGTTTTTAGCCAAAACTATGTTTAATTTGACTACCCTGTAGAGTTTTCTCGGAAAATTTGATTGTGAAAGCGCCCGGAGGAGAAACTTTAAAGTAAAACCAAGCTGAAGTACCAAAATGCACTGTTCGCTTTGAGAGGTCATAACTCTGGTTCTATGACAGCTACAGAGTGGATTTTTTTACCAGTTGTAGCCAAAACTATGCTTTATTTGACCACCCTGTAGAGTTTTCTCGGAAAATTTGTTTGTGAAAGCGCCCGGAGGAGAAACTTTAAAGTAAAACCAAGCTTAAGTACCAAAATGCACTGTTCGATTTGAGAAGTCATAACTCTGGTTCTATGACAGCTACAGAGTGGATTTTTTTACCAGTTTGTAGCCAAAACTATGCTTTATTTGACCACCCTGTAGAGTTTTCTCGGAAAATTTGTTTGTGAAAGCGCCCGGAGGAGAAACTTTAAAGTAAAACCAAGCTTAAGTACCAAAATGCACTGTTCGCTTTGAGAGGTCATAACTCTGGTTCTATGACAGCTACAGAGTGGATTTTTTTACCAGTTGTAGCCAAAACTATGCTTAATTTGACCACCCTGTAGAGTTTTCTCGGAAAAATTGTTTGTGAAAGCGACCTTAGGAGAAAATGCATAGTAAAACTAAGCTAAAGTACTAAAATGCACTGTTCGATTTGACAAGTCATAACTCTGGTTCTATGACAGCTACAGAGTGGATTTTTTTACCAGTTGGTAGCCAAAACTATGCTTAATTTGACCACCCTGTAGAGTTTTCTCTGAAAATTTGTTTGTGAAAGCGCCCGGAGGAGAAACTTTAAAGTAAAACCAAGCTTAAGTACCAAAATGCACTGTTCGATTTGACAAGTCATAACTCTGGTTCTATGACAGCTACAGAATGGATTTTTTTACCAGTTTGTAGCCAAAACTATGCTTAATTTGACCACCCTGTAGAGATTTCTCAAGAAATTTGATTGTGAAAGCGCCCGGAGGAGAAACTTTAAAGTAAAACCAAGCTTAAGTACCAAAATGCACTGTTCGATTTGACAGGTCATAACTCTGGTTCTATGACAGCTACAGAGTGGATTTTTTTACCAGTTTGTAGCCAAAACTATGCTTAATTTGACCACCCTGTAGAGTTTTCTCGAAAAATTTGTTTGTGAAAGCGCCCGGAGGAGAAATGGATTTTTTTACCAGTTTTTAGCCAAAAGTTTGTTTAATTTGACCACCCTGTAGAGTTTTCTCGGAAAATTTGATTGTAAAATCGCCTGAAGGAGAAACTTTAAAGTAAAACCAAGCTTAAGTACCAAAATGCACTGTTCGCTTTGAGAGGTCATAACTCTGGTTCTATGACAGCTACAGAGTGGATTTTTTTACCAGTTGGTAGCCAAAACTATGCTTTATTTGACCACTCTTTAGAGTTTTCTCGAAAAAATTGTTTGTGAAAGCGACCTTAGGAGAAAATGCATAGTAAAACTAAGCTAAAGTACTAAAATGCACTGTTCGATTTGACAAGTCATAACTCTGGTTCTATGACAGCTACAGAGTGGATTTTTTTACCAGTTGGTAGCCAAAACTATGCTTAATTTGAGCACCCTGTAGAATTTTCTCGGAAAAATTGTTTGTGAAAGCGACCTTAGGAGAAAATGCATAGTAAAACTAAGCTAAAGTACTAAAATGCACTGTTCGATTTGACAAGTCATAACTCTGGTTCTATGACAGCTACAGAGTGGATTTTTTTACCAGTTTGTAGCGAAAACTATGCTTAATTTGACCACCCTGTAGAGTTTTCTCGAAAAATTTGTTTGTGAAAGCGCCCGGAGGAGAAACTTTAAAGTAAAACCAAGCTTAAGTACCAAAATGCACTGTTTGCTTTGAGAGGTCATAACTCTGGTTCTATAACAGCTACAGAGTGGATTTTTTTACTAGTTTGAAGCCATAACTATGCCTTATTTGACCACCCTGTACAGGCTTCTTCAGAAAAATATTTAGTAACAGCGTCAGGAGGAGAAAGCTCAAAGTAAAACCAAGCTAAAGTAACAAAATAAAGTTAGATTCAGATTATATTACTGTCGTTTAGAAAATGGTTAACTTTTTGAAAAAGTTATGCATTTTTGTTTTTTTATACTCTTACTCTTAATGTCTCATAAAAAAAAATAATATTTAGGTGCCTTTTTTTTGATGGGAAAAAATGTATGATGTAATTTTTTGATAGCGCTCTCAACTGAAAGAAGCAATAATGATGATTTAAATTTTTCTTTTGTAAGTTTTCCTATTATTACCTACCTCTATCAAAAATACATTTTTTCGTTGTTAAAAGTTTTAATTCTCCATAAAAATAAGCCGGAGCCTGAGAGTAAAACCTCGTTTTAAAAACTCGAAGTAAACATTTCTGTTTAAACTCGATGGTAAAGAATTGATCTCCCACGTTTTCTACTTTTAAAAAGTCCAGGTGAAAACATTGCTTATGGCGAATTACATACGTTCCATATTGATTACTTTTATTCCGAACGTGACAAAAAATTGATAAAAATCACCAAAACCCGCCTAAAAAGTGCATACTGATGCCAAATAATAATCTGAAATTGACTTGTTTTTGACAGTTATTTGTTAATCACAGTGATTTAGAATGGTAATCCACAAATGCAGTTTTAACCATTAACGCTTTTGACCCCTGATGAAGACTTAAATAAAGTTGAAACGCCGGGAAAACTGTAAAGTTTAGGGTTATTTCTGGCTCTAAACTCAATATTCTTCAGTATGATAAACAGAAACCCGAACGTTTTACAGGGAGAACATAATATCAGGTAATTACCATTCTCAAGGAAAACTGAGAAAAATAGGGAACTCTGTATTCTAAGTATTTTAGGATTAGTTATGTCGTAACTAGTAATTTTAAAAAACTTTTTCAAACTCCCTAAAGTAAAATGATCACTAAACATCATTTTTTATTAGTTACAGCAGTCGGAGGTGGATGGCCAAGAGCACTGCAGGCGATTCCGTATCGAAAATGGTGACTCTCCGGGGGAAAAGGACGAGGTAAGTGTTTTCCACGAGGGGGAGACTTGTTAATGCCTCCCTGTCGGGCTATAAAAAATATTTTACACGAAAACGTTATCAGAAAACCCTTTTCGGACGGGAAGGTCACTGTGTAGGAAAGTGTCATTTGCATGAATGCAGAAATAATCACCCCGGATCGGTTTAAACGAAAAGTGTGTCGTGAAACACCAAGTTATGAATAGGAAATTTTGGTGCAAAAATTTACCAGTTTGTTCGGCTTTGGGAAAGTTTATAGCGTGTTTTTGTTTTCATCAGCGAATTGATTGTGTTTTATTTTCCTATTTTGAGATTGTGCATGCAAATAGCCGGCTAAATAATTTTTATGAATTTGACAGTTTTTCAATGTTTTGACCTTCAAAAATCACTAAAATGACTGAATATGGTCCAGTAAGTCAATTTCTATAAAATTGTACCACTTTCCAATATTTTGATCTTGAAAATTGACTTGTCCATTAAATTAGTGTTTAAGTATTTTTTAACGGTTTGACTTGATACAGTAAGTTAATTTCCATAAATTTGACTGTTTTTCAAAGTTTTGACCTTCAAAAATCACTAAAATGACTGAAAATGGTCCGGCAAGTCAATTTCTATAAAATTGTACCACTTTCCAATATTTTGATCTTGAAAATTGACTAGAATTACTGGAAATAGAACATTAAATCAGTGTTTATGATATTTGACTATTTTTGAACGTTTTGACTTTGAAAATTGACTGGAATGACCGCAAATAGTCCAGTAAGTCAATTTCCATAAAATTTTACTGTTTTTCAATTTTTTGGACCTGGAAAGCTGAGTAAAATGACTGAAAATGGTCCGGTTAGTCAATTTCTATGAAATTCTAGCATTTTCCAATATTTTTATCTTGAAAATTGACTAGACTTACTGGAAATAGTCAAATATCATGAAAACTGATTTAATGTCCTATTTTTTAACGGTTTGACTTGATACAGTAAGTTAATTTCCATAAATTTGACTGTTTTTCAAAGTTTTGACCTTCAAAAATCACTAAAATGACTGAAAATGGTCCGGCAAGTCAATTTCTATAAAATTGTACCACTTTCCAATATTTTGATCTTGAAAATTGACTAGAATTACTGGAAATAGGGCATTAAATCAGTGTTTATGATATTTGACTATTTTTTAACGTTTTGACTTTGAAAATTGACTGGAATGACCGCAAATAGTCCAGTAAGTCAATTTCAATAAAATTTTACTGTTTTTCAACTTTTTGACCAGGAAAGATGAGTAGAATGACTGAAACTGGTCCGGTTAGTCAATTTCTATGAAATTCTAGCATTTTCCAATATTTTTATCTTGAAAATTGACTAGAATTACTGGAAATAGGCATTAAATCAGTTTTCATGATATTTGACTATTTTTAACGGTTTGACTTGATACAGTAAGTTAATTTCCATAAATTTGACTGTTTTTCAAAGTTTTGACCTTGAAATATGACTAGAATGACTGAAAATGGTCCTGTAAGTCAATTTCTATGAAATGTTAGCATTTTCCAATATTTTGATCTTGAAAATTGACTAGAATCACTGGAAATAGTGCGCTAAATCAGTGTTTATGATATTTGACTATTTTTTGAACGTTTTGACTTTGAAAATTGACTGGAATAGTGGAGTGACCGCAAATAGTCCAGTAAGTCCATTTCAATAAAATTTGACTGTTTTACAACGTTTTGATCTTGAAAATTGACTAGAATGATTGCAAATAGCCGGCTAAATCAATTTTCATGAATTTTACTGTTTTTCAAAGTTTTGACCTTAAAAAATCACTAAAATGACTGAAAATGGTCCGGTAAGTCAATTTCTATAAAATTGTACCACTTTCCAATATTTTGATCTTGAAAATTGACTAGAATCACTGGAAATAGGGCGTTAAATCAGTGTTTATGATATTTGACTATTTTTTTAACGTTTTGACTTTGAAAATTGACTGGAATGACCGCAAAGTCCAATAAGTCAATTTCCATAAAATTTTACTGTTTTTCAACGTTTTGACCTTGAAAGATGGGTAGAAGGACAGAAAATGGTCCGGTTAGTCAATTTCTATGAAATTCTAGTATTTTCCAATATTTTTATCTTGAAAATTGACTAGAATTACTGGAAATAGGGCACAAAATCAGTGTTTATGATATTTGACTATTTTTTAACGTTTTGACTTTGAAAATTGACTGAAGTGAGCGCAAATGATACAGTAAGTTAATTTCCATAAATTTGACTGTTTTTCAAAGGTTTGGCTTTGAAATATGACTAGAATGACTGAAAATGGTCTTGTAAGTCAACTTCTATGAACTGTTAGCATTTTCCAATATTTTGATCTTGAAAATTGACTAGAATCACTGGAAATAGTGCGCTAAATCAGTGTGACTATTTTTTTAACGTTTTGACTTGAAAAATGAAAATTGACTGGAGTGACCGTAAATAGTCCAGTAAGTCCTTTTTCATAAAATTTGACTGTTTTACAACGTTTTGGTCTTGAAAATTGACTAGAATGATTACAAATAGCCGGCTAAATCAGTTTTTATGATATTGGACCCTTTTTAGCGTTTTAACATTAAAAATTGAGTGGCACTACTGAAAACAGAAAATCAAGTAAATTTTCATGGTATTTGACTATTTTTAAACGATTTGACTTTAAAAATCTACTAAAACGACTGCAAATACTCCGATGTCAATTGTCATAAAATTTGATCGTTTTAAAGGTTTTGATCTTGAAAATAGACTAGAAACGGTTGGTTAAGCCAATTTTCATAAATTTTTACTGTTTCTTCAACATTGTAGCCATAAAAAACGACCAGAATGACTGAAAATTGCATTTTCATTCTTTTGAGTTAAACTGGTAGAAGTAATGCACAAAAAATATTTATTTTTATCCACTGCCGAGAGGTTAATACAGTTTTATGAAATTACCCAATAATATTAAATATGGATTATTTACTTTGAAACAAATAAAGTAAAGAAAGCGTTTAATCTCCAACTGGCGAAAACGTCGAGACTTATTACTCATCAAGACCTAGTTAATAGAATTTTTAAACAGGGAATTGATTTATTAATTATTACTTTTTAGTTAACTGGGAATCGTAATAACTTAAGACTATTGTACAGGATGTCGCAAGTTCCAGGCAAATAATTAAATTTCAACAACGGTCAGAAATATAGAGTCGGTCAAATTGGGGCCATTTTTGTTGTTCAAAACTCAACAAATAAGAACTTTAATCAGGAAACGTAGTTTCGTAAAAACGTCAGGAAGTTTGATTTCTGGCTGAAATTTGAAAAGTATTATATTTGTGCACTCATACTTTCTATTCTAAATGATAAGAACTGATTTCTGTTTAATTCTTGTTTAATCTGTGGGATATTCCCATTTGAAGATTTTTACAAAACTAGAAGCAACTGAGAAAAGAAAAAAAGTATCAGTGCTCTATTAACTCTAAGTATTTCTCCAATTCAAATGTAACGTCGACTAGCAAGAATCTTGGAAGTAAGAACTGCAATTTTTCAGGCTTGCTTTAACTTAACTTAATAGCGAAATTTGCGACTCAGCTACGCTGAAATTCTAGTGGATTGCTACGATAGCGGCACAGTTTTAATTAACTATAAGGCGTCGGAACGATATTTCCGCTCTGCAGTCACCGAGAAAATATCAAAAGAAATTACTATTTTGTTCTGTCTCCGCTTCGCATTCAAATTCAATAAGAAGACTCTCGTAAAATATACAGCACATAGGGAAATGTCCAAATAGAATTTTTTTGCAAAGGAATTTGATACTGACTGTAATAATATACAGGGTGTGTTCAGTTTGTTTTTACGTATCACATTCACGTTCAAATTCCCATATTTTATTTAAAAAATTTTTAGAGTTAGTTGATCTGGATTCATAACTTTTGCCACAGTTTTTTGCTTGTTTCTAGGCTTTTTATAACAAATTTAATAGTACACAATTCTTATTTAGTACTTTTTGTAAAACTATCCAGTTACCGAAAGTTGAAAAGTCATCACACCACAACTAAAGAATTAGCAGTTTTGATTTTGCAACTAAAACCGTTAAAATTTCTCCATAAAGTTTAAAATTGTTAGAAATCATACTGTGAATGATGTTTTAACATTTCAATTTCCTGAAATTAAGTTTGCCTATGTAGCTAAATAGGCTGAATTCAGATCAGAAAGACTAACTTTGTTGATATTATCTGACAATTGTTAAACACTATCTGGAAATGGCAGAAAAAAATGTACATGGCTTCTCAGAGTCACCGTATGTTGTAACTTTGTCAAAATTTTAAGAAAAATTTCTGAATGTAAGTTGTAAGGAATCCTACGCAAAAGCTAAAGGGTACTTTAACTGGCAAGGACTTCCTCAGGGAGTTACTGACCAGAAACTTTTCCTTCGCATTGAAAGACTTTTTCTTCTGTCTGTAAGTCGGTAATTTACAAAAATTGAAAACAGCTTTGAATCAAAAATTGTAGAGAATTTAATTCTTTAAAATCTGAAAAGCTCTTTTATGTGAATAACAGGCCAAAAACTGTGTGCCAAAGGCTATGAAGACCTGGCAGACAACAACCCTCCATTACTCAATTTAACAAATTCAAAGTAGATGTTGGAATGGTAGTTGTAGAGATTTTACCACAAAACTTTTTAGCCTCCTAAAGCAGGCAAAATCTTAAAAATCCCCATTTATTAGACAATTTTGTAGTAAGAAACTTGGAAGATGAAACTGCTTGTCAAATGGTTTCTTCAACGATCTTAATATTGCCAGCAATTTTATTGAAATGGGGGGACAAACCCTAAAACCATTACCAAAAAATGTGATGTTTGAGGCCTCACATCTACAAAGCAAATCTTCAAGAGTTTCCTTCTCATTCCCTACAAAATCTACATTCTCCCTGTTTTTTCAGATCTCCGATTAGGATCACCTCGTAAAAGTGAGTGAATTTAGATTTTTTTACTGTTTTCAACTGACTGTGATCTAAAAGAAATTTAGTTGCCAAACAGGTAAGTTACTCCTCCCAAAAGCTTGGTAGGTATCCAAACTTTAGAAATGTTCTTCTCCTATAAAAAATTTTCGGTTTTTATTTTATCTGGAATATTGGCTTTCTAATACTAAAGGGAAAGATTTTTGCTTAGTTAATCGACTTTACCTAGTATTGCTAGTTTTGTATTTTTTTTCGTTTTTACACTACTTGAGAAAAGTATACCTACATATGAACGTAAATAAAAAATATGTTAATATACAGGGTATTTAATTTGAAACAAGCAAGCTGTTACCTAATTCCGGATCCTTAAAATATTAGATATAGGTCAAGAAAATTGGTTGTTGTAAAATTCAGTATGCAGTTCACGGAAGACCACTCTGTATAAACCTTAGCTAAATTTTGTACCTTATTTCAGATGTTTGGATCTCCTAGCACTCCAGTACTGGAAAACCCCGAGTACCAGACCAGATGGTATTTCAAATACTTCCTAGGAAAACGTAAGAAGTTAAAAATTATTTTTTTGGTTAATTAATAGTAAATATTACTTTTAGTACATCAAAATTACATAGGCGTAGACAACGACAAGTCACCTTTCTTTCTCAGCATCGTATTGAACGAGGACAACAACAGTTGCGTGCCCCTCTACAGAGCTATACTATTCAGGAAAACTGTTAAGTAGCGCCACTTATGTCCTGGTGCTAAGTATACTAATTAGGTATTTTCTCAGGGGGCCCATAAAATCTCCCTCCCTATTCCCCCGAGTAAAGTGCTAACCGTAAAGCAAATTCTCTCAAATTTCCCCAACATGGATAAGGTGGAAAAAGGCCCCAAGGAGATTTTCTCGCCCGACATCCAGAAAGACTTGTTGCTGTTGGAAGAGCAGGAAGGCTCGGTGAATTTTAAGTTTGGAGTGATTTACATGAAACAAGGACAAAGCAGTGACGATGAAATTTTAAGCAACGGTAAATATTCAAATTCCTTTACGATCCCCCTTTTGAATCTCGCCTTAATATTTAGATCAATCAAGTGAATTTGTTGCAGTGGAGTTTATTTTTGAAATAATTTATGTGAGAAACCCCAGAAATAGTCAAGCATATTGTCAGGTCTAAATTTTAAATTCTTTTAGTACATAATAATAAATGGGTTTCAATTTGGGCAGAAAACTTATGTGCATTGCCAAATATATGGTAAAAAATCAGAAACACATTCTCTTGGCATCGATTAATTGACAGAAACAAACGTATTCTATAACAAATAATGTCAGCTAAAGAACATCGCTTACTCCCTTTGAAGAAAAAAATCAATTTAAACTTCCAAGTAATTTACATGAAACAAAGGCAAAGTAGTGATAGGAAAACGTTAGGATACCGCAACTTTTCTGTGGTAAAACTTTCTAGTTAAATCGTTTAGAGAATCTCATTTCCCCTGTTATAATATTGTCTTTGTCAAGAAAGTTGCCGCTTTCGGATCTTGTTAAGTGTTTTTCCACTTGCAGAACACGGAAGTCCTAAGTTCGACCAGTTTCTCAGCCTGTTAGGCGATAAAATACGATTAAAAGGCTGGGACAAATACAGGGGAGGTTTGGATTCTAAAGGTAAGTTTTTGATATATTTTTTGATTACTATAAAATTGCTTATAAAATTAAGGTGACATGACGGGAAAACATTCAATTTACACTGTGTACGAGGGCCACGAGATAATGTTTCACGTGTCCACATTGTTGCCATACTCACGTGACAACCGACAACAAGTGGAAAGGAAAAGGCACATCGGCAACGATATAGTGAACATAGTGTTTGTGGATATAGACAACGATGAACAAAGTGAAATGGCTCACGCACAGTTTAATCCCACCTGGATAAAGTCACAATTTACTCGTATCCTTTTTTGTTCAGTAAGTTTTCCCTCAAGACCGGATTAATTACGCCAGGTAGTGAAACGTGAAATTAAAAATTTAATTAAACACCAGCCGCGAGTTTAACAGTTCTGGTTTTAATTAAAATATCTATTTTACATCAGACCGGTTTAGATTTTTATTGCTTAGACACCAAATTGTCACATTTTTATTAGATTTTTTCCATAGATAAGCAACAGAGTAACACTGCTCCAGAAAGTGTGTTCAACATTTTCTGGTCATCGTAGCTAGAAAGAGAGCAGATATACCCATATCATCATGTCAATTTGATGTATGTACTTGGTATACAGAGGGGCACTGAAAAATTACATCAAAAGTGCCATCCAAGAAAGTTCTTCCATTAAGGTAGTTTGACAACACTTGCTTTCAACCAATCAATAAAACTGATGAAGCTCGGGGAGCCAAATGCAGAAATACAAAGTGATTGGAATGTAAGAATGTTAAAATGATCGTCAGACAAAAGAACACCAAAATAACTAACACTTACATGTAAAGAACCTCCGTGTTATCTGACACATATCAGACAGACAAAAGAGAAATAATAGTCCTGTAAAAGAAACAACATAAGATACTGAGACGGACTCCTGGGCATAAAAACACAAATGTTTATAAAAAGAAAACCAGGAAAGCACCAACTCTTTGGTAGGACTCAACTGAAGATCTCTGTGGGTCAAATCACAGTACTTTATCAACTTGGAGAAGATGGAACTTAAAACGTAAATGTAACACACGTTGGAACAAAGAGATCTAGGAATATGCAACAAATGTGTTGATTATGGACAAAGGACAAGAAAGAGGAGACGCTGCAACGCGCGGAGGTGAAGCAACTTTGACGCCCTCTAGCGGCCAAACGGTATGACCGATCAACTCATGTGGGGATATTTTTGGAAAGCTTGTAATCTGCACTATCTTTTGTTTTCTATGACATTTTGACGTATCTTCTCAAGTAAGGGAGTAAATTAATGTGAAATCAGCGGGTGTCTAAAAATGTGCGATTTTATGGTGAAGCAACTTTGACGCCCTCTAGAGGCCAAACGGTATGACCAATCAACTCATGTGGGGATATTTTTGGAAAGCTTGTAATCTGCACTATCTTTTGTTTTCTATGACATTTTGACGTATCTTCTCAAGTAAGGGAGTAAATTAATGTGAAATCAGCGGGTGTCTAAAAATGTGCGATTTTATGGTGAAGCAACTTTGACGCCCTCTAGAGGCCAAACGGTATGACCGATCAACTCATGTGGGGATATTTTTGGAAAGCTTGTAATCTGCACTATCTTTTGTTTTCTATGACATTTTGACGTATCTTCTCAAGTAAGGGAGTAAATTAATGTGAAATCAGCGGGTGTCTAAAAATGTGCGATTTTATGGTGAAGCAACTTTGACGCCCTCTAGAGGCCAAACGGTATGACCGATCAACTCATGTGGGGATATTTTTGGAAAGCTTGTAATCTGCACTATCTTTTGTTTTCTATGACATTTTGACGTATCTTCTCAAGTAAGGGAGTAAATTAATGTGAAATCAGCGGGTGTCTAAAAATGTGCGATTTTATGGTGAAGCAACTTTGACGCCCTCTAGCGGCCAAACAAGTACAATTTTGTCAAGAAGAAGAGCTGATGATGAAGGAATAATTTCTATAAGATCTCAAATCCACAATTCCACGCATAAATGTCCCCACAAGATAGCAAACAAATGTCTAGCCAATACTGCTAGAAACAGAAATGCGTTGAAATCGAGGAACTAAATACAAACAAAATCTCGTTTCAACATACACTATTTTAAACATTATTTTTATGATCATTTTGATGATCAATCATCATTAAAATCTATAAAAAAAACTCTTCGAAGATAACAGATTACATCCTTGAAAATCTCAAGGGAGTATGGTATGTATACCTATGGCCGGATATAACTTGAGAAAAAGTGGTATCCTGAACGTTTAATAACATTCTCAAAAAAGCAGACAAAAACTATCTTACTCTGACTACCATACGATAGAAAATAGATATTCACATTTGGAGTATAAAGAATTCTTAAGAAAGGTTCCTGGGAGATCACCCCAACCAACCAACCAACTAATACACAGTTTCCTGCGATCCACTTTAGGATTTTGTCATATTATTTGTCTTAATAGCTTCTCGATTTTAAAAATCTTCTTTGTTTTTTCAACAATTTGGCTTGAAAGTCCAGGGCTCTTCTGCATTTTGAATTTGAGCAACATCACTTGATGCCCCATTAAAATAAAATTTGAGATAGTTTTTAATGATTTTCATACTGTAAACATAAAAACAACATTTCCTAAAGCAGCAAAAACATTATAGTGAGTAGTTTAGTTTGTTAACCAACAAAGGAACATAGCATTGATATAAAAATTACAGCCTTAACTATCCCTAAAGACATATTTGCAGTGGTCAGCGTCAACTCAAAAGGAGACTACCGTCTTTCAGTTTTTTCCGATGAGGCCGTTCCTCTTTTTGGACCCAGCTTGCCCTGTCCTCCCATTTTCAATGACCCATACCTCTTCAGGGAATTCCTCCTGGTCAAGCTGATCAACGGGGAGAAAGCCACATTTGAAACCCCTACCTTCTCCAGAAAACGTCAACGCACCTTGGAGATGCTCATCAAAGATCTACATTCAGAGCACGTAACCGATGCAAGAATCGTAAGTATCAACTGCATATGACTTGCCTCTCTTCTCTCTGTGTTTGAGCGCAGGTTTTGTTGCTTATTAGTCGTTCAAGTAAACAGATTTGAAGGTAAATGTTTGCGTTGGAGGCGCTCGCTCTGGATAAACACGGCCTAAGATTGTTCATTAAGTTTAATGTATGTTTGTTCGGAAAATCGGTTTGGAATTTGGGGCTGATCTTTAGGGGGAGACGCGACATTATTTATTTTGTTTCTTGGCTTTTTGGGCTACGCCGAGAGAACAAAACTGTCAGACTTATTTATTATTTAGAATTTAATTACGATTTTCAGAGCTCTGAGGTGGAAGGAATAACAAAGTTTTTGAAATTGTTGAATGGCTCGAACAATGAATTAAAGAGTTGTAGTAATATCACGGTTAGCCAGAGTAGCTATTGGTTTGGATATCCAACAAAAACGAAGAAAATGTCAAGAAGAAGAATTCCTTTATTTAGTTGCTACTCTTTATTTTAGTGTGAAAGCTTCAAACTAGGGACGTTTTTAAGAACCCTGTAGATTATGCCGAATATTAGGACACTGAACTAAAATGTATGTACAAATGGCGTCTCTAAATCTGGAAACTACTTCATAAATGTCGTATCTTGCAAATTTACTATGATATGATTGGTTATAACTGTTTCTTATAACCAGTTGTTGGGAAAGACTTGCAAAGAACAAAATTTACACACGACAGACTGAACTAAGGTCATTCAGATGATCAGAAGCTTATTCTTTGTCATAAAGATGTAAAGAATCTACGGTTTTTGGACTTTTATGCTTATTTTTTTAATCTGGTAGAATACCATTTTTTTCTCCTAACAATTAATCTACTTTGTTTTCTGCCGTCCTATTAATTATTCTTGTTTTATTCTATCCTGTCAGTTATTCTATTTTTCTTCCCCGTTAATTTTAAATTTCAAAATTATATAGTCTCTCATTATAAGTCAGCTCTGTCTTACTTCATGATGTGAATAGCGCTAAAACGACAGTTCCTAAGTTTTGAATAATCGGGAAATCACCGTCAGATATACCAAAAGTTCCTGGAAACTGAGTTAATTCTGGAACTGGGTCAAAACTCTCGTACATAAAAGTAATCTTGACAGAGCCAAAACAAAACATAAACTGCAACTATAATTCAAAATATCCGTATTAGTTCTTATTATGTAGGGGCGTCTAGAAGTTAGAATTCATTTAAGAACGCTCTGGGCAATAAATTTAGACTGTATACACTTTCAGAAGCGAATTCATTAAAAGGGCCACGCAGTTTTGAATTTGATTAATGGCGGAGGGAAGCTTGGACTGATTAAGAGCCGCAAACTTAAACGAAACCTGATACCTAAATTACCGCAGTAATCTGACTGATAACCTTTCATAATAATGTAGCCATTTAATATAGGTATTCCAGCTCTTGGAGCTATGATTGATTGAATTTTGTCTACCATCGTTAGCAGATTTACTTTTGATTTTAGAAAGAAATTGTTAGACTTTTCCAGAAATAGAAAGTGGGTAAAATGGAGAAAAATGCAGTTTTAAAAAAGCAACTTAAAGATAGTTTTATTTTTATTCATCATATTTGTTAGAGTGGGCAAACTGACTTTACTTTTTTTACAAATCTACTAACTACATGTATTCTCTAGAGCGATGCGGGACGTGAGTTTTCTATCTATCACTTACAATAATAAAAAATATCTTTAAATCTTGTAGAAACGCAGAATTACTCGGTAATTGCATAAAACCTGAACAAATTTAAATCTAAAATTACTTTAGTAATCCATGTTTGTTTGCTTAATCCTTAATTATCGTTGCAAACATTTGAAATGGAACATAATACATCCAATAAAGTTTAGACTAAATTAAACGAATCGTTGCTAAAACGCCCACGATTTTTTTTTTCTAGACAATGCTGAATCGAAGGGCTTTCTCCGATGTATTAGCGGAAACACCCCGACATTCTCGTCTGAAAGAAGACTCCAGGCAAATTGAATTCGTCCGGATCGGCCAGGCCCTCAAACTGGAAGCCATCGTCAGAGGAGACGCACCCACAAGGTATAAATAAATAAATTAAGACTACAAAACCATTACACATCCATCAAAGTGTACTTAACAAAAATGCCAGAAAAATTTCTCCCTATTGTACGTTTTATCACTTTTGTAGCTACGAATTCCGGTTATAAATTCCGATTACCCGGACTCGTTGTTTCTCCCAGAAGGTTAGATAAGACGCTAGATTAAGGTAGTAAATTGAAATAGACTGTTCTTATTCAAAGGTTTTTAATAACTGAAGCGACCTGCTGGGTTTTGCTATTCCTTTCAATATAGCTCCTCCATATTGTCACGTTAACTAAACTGAAAATGATATCACTTCCTAGTTTACTTCAAAAGGTGCTGCAATACTTAAGATTATAGTATTGAGTTTTTTTACTCAGGTGGTTTAAGTCCTGGGTTTTACAAGGGAAAATTACAAATTAAAACACACTTGGAGGACCATTGGCTAACCAAAAACACACACTTTTACAGTGAAAGTTGATGATTCAATAAATCTAGACAAATTTAAAGCATACAAAGTGAGAGTTGCAAATTTAAGTTTAAATGGTAGTAAGATATTAAAGTTATCAAGAGTAAGTAGTAAGTAAGAGAAAAAAAAAAATGCTACCACACTTAAGGCTTAAAATATGACAAGCCAGCCTTCTTAGGCCAAAAGTGGATAATGTCGAATAAGGTACAAAGTGTACTCAAACAGTTGGTAGAGTACTATAATTTGTTATCTAAAAATAAATAACAGAATAATTGGTTTGTGAATTTAGCAAATCAGAATTAAATCACTTAGAAACATATAAAAAGTTATAAATTTCAACAGAAAATAATGTAATAATAGAAATTTCTTCTTCTATAATCATCTGAAGCACAAATAACAGCTTCCCTTCGATAGATCTGAGCAAAATCCTAATTTTTGATTAATGAAACTCGATGAAATTTTAAATTTAACTAAAATTTATGTGTATTATATGGCAACATAACGAGGCCAACCAACAATATACGTGACATTCGCATGTTCTGAAACCATCAATATAATGAATGGATCGGTAGAATGGCACGTTACAGTTACACGCCAATAGACCTACTTTTTAAAAAGCTTTCGAACGTTAATTGATGATAAATCAAACAATTAGCTTTCAGTTCATTTTTACTGCTTTAAATTGACAGTGCTCAAATATTAAACTTGCTTTAGGTTGAGATTTCAGTGAAATTAAATACGACGAGTAATTTTGCTACTGTTGATAGTTGAGCTGGAATAGGACAAAAAAATATAGAGGAGTTAGGTTAGGTTAGGTTAGGTTAGGACAAACAAAAAGCAAATGAATACATGAACAAGAAGGTTAAAATATTTAAAGTAATTACATGCAGGTGGATAAATAAATTCACAAAAACATTAAGTTAACAAAGACGAAGTATCTAACACGAAAAAAGGAAATCTTGGATAAATAATTTAATTTTAGACTTAGTTGGGCAAATAAGAACATTACAAAGAAAATAAAAAACAATAAAGTTTAGACACAGGATTTGAGAAGTCAAAAAAAAGAAAGCAGAAGAAAGAAGTGCAGAAATAGAGAGGCAGAGACAAACAGAATCTGAAGAACAGATGAAAATGATTTTTGAAATCGTATTTTAAGAGATACACCAATAAAGCAGTAGATCTGGAGAGTGTGGCGGCTGATTTTCTTAAACTGTTTAATGATGAGGAAATGGCATGAATTGCCGATTATGTTTCTACAACTCTGGAAAGATATCTCCAAAATATGAACGTAATCAGAATTTATAGCGCTAGCCAAAAAATCTGGAACAAAAACTGTGAGGAGTATTTAAGCTATTCATAGAATACTTTATAAGAAATATAAAGAACAGAATGATGATGTTCATGCCCAATTTGGTTTTATGAATGTGGTTGGCACTAATGAAGTTCTAATTCAAAAATGTACAATTTTTACAAACAAAGTCATGATTTTAAAGTAAGAAACGAATATCCTAAAAAGGAAGAGTAGTTTTGCAGGTTCAATTTCATAACTAATTTAAAACCTTGTTACATCAATATTCTACAATTTACCAAAGAAATTTAAATTAGCCAATTTTACTAGCACAAATTAATTTTATAATTTCTGGGCAAAATGGTAAACATTCTATTCGATTTGTAGAGCTTAACAACAGAAAATGTTTCCAATTTTAAGACTCGTCTTAGATATCGACAAAAAACAGTAGTTGTTTTTAATTAAGTTGGGATAGTAATATCATTTCCAACAGATTTTTGACAATTCTTATTAGAAGTAATGTAATATTTTATTTACTTTCAGTTTGGCAAGTACAGGAGCTGCTGGAACTGTTTTTAAGAGATCGCCATGGGAGGCAAACTGCTTTTATCCAGTTTTTCCATCACATCCCATCATCACTGGCGATTCCTGGGGAGACAACCGCTTAGTCTTAGCTACGGAGGATGGTACTTTCTTGGTTGAAGGTACAGTGCAGTCATTCTGCTACACATTTAAAACATAATCTCTTTCTTTTTGAAACTCTATAATAATAATTGAAAACATCATTTTAGATGGCAGCTCCCACAGACAAATATTCGACAAGACCTTGCAGGTGAAACAACTTAACGTAGTGGAACCCCACGGAATCCTCCTGCTCAGAGCTGGAGCATCGCACAAAGACTGTAAAGTCTACGTTTTCAGGCTGTCTCAGATCGAAAATTGTACAGAAATTTGGACCAGAATGGAAGCAAAGGATTACAGAATGGAGAGGACGCGCGGTGTGCATTTATATGCCTTGTCACGGCCAGGTAAAGGATCCCCAGTCAATGAAGTTAACCCTTTTAAGTGGCTGGATTAGCTGAATAAAGCGAGTTTTCGGAATTTTGAGAGTTTTCGTTAAGCCGGAGGAAAGTAAATGAGTAGTCGCGGCGGATTTGGAACTTTAATCCCCCAGCTAAAAATTGGATTTAATTATTCATAGTTGTAATGGGGAAAGTTTTGGGACTGGATCCCTTAATAAAATGGTCGTAAATTTGACTTATATGGGGAAAACTATTTAGGTGGAGCCCGACTTAGAATGTGCGTTGCCATTGGCAAGAAACTCCTAATGTTCCAGTGGAAACACTCTGCAGCTTGGACAGCTTGGTGTCCGGCTAGTGATACAGACACCATCGAAGGTTTTACATTCTTCTGGGTTAGTAATAACGTTAAGCATTCATGTTTTTTGTTCAACAATAAAGAAAACTGTAGGAGCTCAACTTAAATGAAACTCCTTCCATTTTAACCGTGTTGGAGAACGCCTGGAGTCCTATTTCACCCACGCATGGAGATGTCTTAGTTTGCGTGGGCTACAAAAGCCACTGGGATGTGGTAAATGGACGTTCTGGACAGGCGCAGCATCTTTACACAGTCGAAGGAAACAAAGTCCATCTTGTGGCCGCTGTAGACCTGTATGAAGATCAGGAAATTCAGTTGATGTTGTGTTACAACCGTAAGTGTCCCAGTATCTGTTTAAGACAAGAAGTTTTGATTTTATGAAATGTTTTAGATACTTGCCATTTTCAAAAACTTAACGAAAGCGGTACAAACTGTACCTCGACAAACTTTGACTTCCATTGGAATTCCGCTCCCACCGACATAGTTTGCGCTTTTCCTTACGTCATCGCTTTCACCGCTAATACCATGGAAATCCGTCTGGTTGTTAACGGTAACTTGATTCACACCATGAGCATGCCCAAGCTGCAGTTGATTACCAGCAAAAACGATATTTACTTTGCCACCACGGCTCCTGAATTTTTTCCCAACAAGTCTGATCGTCTTTACGTGGAGACACGGTATCCGGATGTCCAGAAGGTTTCTCCACCCTCAAGTCCCAACGGTAAACTATCCAGTTACTAGATCAGACTGAAATAACACAAGTTTTCCATATAGCTTCCCCAGAAGGGAAACCTTTGAGAATATATCGCATTCCGATTCATTCGTTATCAAGAACTCCTCATCCTGATCACACCAGAACGAGTTCACCGCCTGTATGGAAATCGGCAGACTCGAAACTTGCGGTAAGAGCAACGTTTGCAGAAGAGTTTTTGCTAAATTATAAGTTCTAATGTTGGTAAAGAAGTACCGACAACCAACATTATAGCAATGTTTTTATGATTAGCGCCAAAATGTTGGAAATCTTCTGTTGCACTGTGAAGCCAGTAACAGAAACACACATACACTGATCTATCAATCAACAAAAAAACTTTTTTCATCATCTTGATCATATTTCCACAGGTTCCAGAATCTCCCAGAGTATCTAGAAGCGCCAGCAGCTCACCAGTGCCTCCAGTAAGAGCCAGAGTGCAACAAGCGGCTATCAAATGATAGTCGTTTGCCGTATCTAGGATTAAGGCAAATACTATCAAACAGAGTGAGACCAGTAAGAGTGACTTAAGAACTAAAACAGCGGTGTTCAAACCTCTTCAACAGTTTAAGGACCGCTGTGACAAAATGTAGGGCACAAGCCCAACCAGGAGTGAGAAATTTAATACTGTAAATTATTTGTAAATATACGGGCTTAAAAGTATAAAAAATTGAAAAAGCCCTCAGCACTACCTGATGTTTTTCATATTATAAGGGTTTTCATGATCCAGGTTCAAAATGTGAAAAAAATCTTGATAACCCAAGAAATTTAAAATGTATATACTTTACCTACAAATAAATTTTATTAGAAGTAGTTAGTTATATAACGACGATGACAAACTTCTGATTGGCTTGATTTGGTGTCTTGAATGTTTTGAATTCACTCAGTTAAACTTACATAGTTTTATTATATTTTAACTTTGGTGATATCAAAATATTATAACGTCCGGATTTTTTTACTTATATTTTATAAATAATATTGGTTTGTACTCCAAGTGTACCAAAGTGTAATTTATATAACCATGTAAGTGCACATTTAAATTTTATATAAAGTGAGTTTCTATATTTGACGTTCGGAAAAACGGGTTTCTACTAATTGAATATCACACTTATTTACTCTCTATTTGGCAGTGTGTGCTTGTCTGGTGTATGTACTACTACATAATAGACTTAGTTACTATATTACTATAAACTGGTTAGTAAAAATAGAGTATATAAATTTTATGTATACATAATATAGTATCTTTACATACACAGTTTAACTGAGAAAGGAATATCACTGCAATAAATTTAATAATCGTTATAATGTAGCATATCATTTTTGAAACAGATTAATTTACTCTGAATGTGATCAGTTATTATTTATACTACTACACTGTAGTTCTATAAGTTATGTATTTGATATTGTTTGAACTAAAGCACTTTTAAAAACCATTTTTCTAAATCGCAAAGAACATTATATGAGTTTGTTATGGAAATATTAATAATAAAGTATTGTAATAAAAGGAGGTTGTACAGAACTGAGTTGTGTGTGTTATTTCTGTCTAATTATAGAAACAATTTGCTTGATTGGCTTTTTGAAATCAAATAGTCATGCTATCTATGATTCTCATCCAGTTATAGAACTTCAAATCTTTGTCTCAGATTATTTTTACCCGTCAGAACAGTTGTTATCTCTTTCTACCACATTAATTTTATACTCTACTACTATTAAACTGTTCTAAAAGTGACAGCAGTGACTTCGCCAGTTGACAGACTTGCATCCCCCCCAGAGATTTTTTGATTTGTTTATGTTTTGTCTTTCTCCCTCTTAATGCAGCCACATTTAAACTGCCAACAGTGGAAGAGAGATAAAAGAAAAAAAAATCATATGTTTTGCGAAAATGGATTTCACCAAAATACACTTTTTCACCTTGAAATTTTTAATTTTAAAAAGATTTAATTTAAATTTAGGACGGTTTTAATATAAACATTTATCAGATGTGGCTATTGGTACAGATTTTGTTAATGGACAGTGTCAGTGTGCAGTTTTAAAGGTAAACTTGCATTTAATTAATTCCATCTATTTATTGATTTGATATTATTTTAATATGAGCCCTTAAGCCTCAACAATGTGGGTGTGAGAAATGTTGCTTGATTTTGTTTAACTAAACGTTTTTTGTATTTTATAGTCTTTGCAGTCTTATTTGGGATGCTTTTATTATATTTAACCTCACTGTTTTAAAAATTATAGAGGTTTCTTACCAGAGTCAACTAAAAAATGAATAACTACTAGTAGGAAGGTACAGTACAAAATTGTTACTCATATTACTTACATACATCATCTACACTCTACAAGTATTGTTAATGATAATTTTAGCTGTAATCGAGGTTGAAGTACTATTCTTACCCCATTTCATAGGCAAATAGTTTGGCTTGATTTCTTCAGTAACAATAGTGCTTGCTTTAGTATTTTTTTGTTCAGGTAAAGTTTTAGTTTGTCCATCAAACTGTAATTAATAATTAAGACACTTGGTAGCAAGCTATATGTCATTGATATTTGATTTAAAAAAAATTGTGCTCAAGTTTATCATTTAATTAAAATTTGAACTGTCAAGCTGATAGCAAATTATTTATACATTTTGATACAATTTTTCTTACTAATCATGCAGGTCTGGTTAATTACTAATTTGTCTTTAAAACTCTGTACTTTCCAAGGTATTTTGTATGCTTCTTATTGTCACTACTGACAGAGAGGGAGTTTTCTGATTCAGAATCAGTAAAGTAGATATTTTAAAAGACTATCAGAATTACATCAATTTACTGAAATAATAATATTACTTTTGTTCAAAAATGTTATCTATCAAAAGGTCTATTATAAACTTGCTAATGAGCAAAAGCAGGACAAAATGTTTTATTGTGTAGGTAAATAAAGTGACTGCTAGTGGAAGTCGCTTGAACTAATTTAGAATGCTGATTGGACATGACTTACTTGCTGTTTGGCTCCAGGCATAAATAGATGAAACAGAATTAAAAAAAATACAAAAACAAAAAATAAATAACAGAAAAAAATATGTAAAAAATTGATCTTTTAAAAGCTTGAATTTGGAAAAACTTTATATGACATATTACTATTATCATAGTGAATCCAAGTGTCTGATTTTGGAAAAACCCTTTAAAACACTGATCAAATCATGAAGCATACATAAAAAATTGAATTTAATGCTCATTTTAATGGAAAAATTTCATTTAAAATTCAAGTATTTGTTTTTTTTAGAAAATTGTTCAGGCACACCAATTTTTTGTTGCAATTTTACTGATGTATAATGACTGTAATGAGACACTTTGGACAGTGCATTTTATTAACTTTGGTAACATTTTGATCAGCTGTAACTTATCGATTTGAAACAAAAACCATATTGCATAGTTGACTAGCTAGCTTTCTCTTATTTGAATTTTATAAAAGAAACATAGGACCAACAATTTTGAGAAACCTTAACCTAACTGATTTTACCAACAAAAAGAACACCCTGAATGTTGTTGGATATTTAAATTCTGATCAAATTTCCAAGCATATCTTATACATGTTTGTAAAACTATTTTGTTTAATACTACCACTCAAATTTTATTTGCTTTTTATTTATTATTTTATGTTAATACATATTGGCGTCTGTATAACTTACATAGGTTGAAGATAAGTTCATGTGTAAGTATGGGGATCTCGAAAACGGTAAAAGGTACAGAGTAGGTTAAATGGAGGCCAAGTTGCGCAATTTGGAGCTCTTTGGAGAGTTTTAATATTTAAAAAAATGCGAAGATTAAGAGAGTGTTGCACGTCATTTAAATCAGAAAACACAGCATTCTCAAAATCTACTTTAAAAAATACAGGGTCGCATTTAAAAAAATAATAATAATAATATTAAGGTCGAACTTAAATGGGGCAATGTCGGGTTTTAGAAAGAAATTTCTGATTTTTTCGATTTTTACCCAACTCTGAACCGTTTTTGAGATCCCTATACCAATTTGGGTCACCCTGTAAAAAATGCTTGAAGATTTGAATAAATCGAGGAATGAATGCGGCCATTGTTTGTTTTTTTTCTAACAAATAAAGTGCCCTTGCTATAAAAGTGGCATTGACACATATGATGACAGTTGAGTAGATAAAGTGGTACTTTATTTACACCAAAGAGTAGATAAAATTTTAAAGTAGCACTTTAACGTTGGCAATGGAAAGAAAGCATTTTAGTTGATTATATTTTTTTGTGCGTAACAAGAAACATGACGAGTCCGTCGCCTCAAAGTAGTCCAATGCCGCCTCCTCAGGCGCCTAGCCCTATGGGACCACCAACTCAAAGTCCAGCGCCACCCCACTCTCCTCACAGCCCGTATCAGCCACCCCCAATGGGAGGACACATGAACCCACCTCCCCATCAGGTTGGTCCTTCATTACACCAACCTCATCTACAACAATCAGGTCAACCACCACACATGCAGGTACGACAACTTACAGAAAACTTTATCAGATAATTTATGATGATTCTTAGCCCCACCCTGGAATGGGACAACATCCGCAACCACCACAACAACATAACATGCCACAATACGGTATGCCTCCGCACGTGCAGAGCCACAATATGCATCCGCCTCCGTCACATCATCAACCACAAGGACATCACATGAGCGGATTAGGACCGCCCCCACCTCCTTCACACCCAATGCATTCGCCGGGCGCTCCGTCTCATCAGCCCCAGGGCCATCAGCAGATGGGTCATCATATGGGGCATCCTCCAGGTCCAGGAGGTGGGCATCAGTATCCGCAACCAGGAGGACATGTGCAACATCGAGAGGTAAGTGATTTTACTTTAAAAAGGTTATTGGCGTCGTTATAGATCAGAAAAATCGGAATTAAAAGCTTTTTTCTTTTTTGTATTAAACTTTTAGTTGGAAGGGAAGTGTATTAAGTTACACAGTCTTCACCATAATAATATTAAGCCTTTGAGCTTGAACAAAAATTTCTGAGCTAGGTGTTTTTCTAAAAAGAGGAGAGAGTAGAGAAGTTAGTTATGAAAAATTCATAATTTTTGTCATCGTTCTGAAACAATCAGAAATCAAATCTCACATCATTTCCATGTCAAAACTATACATTACCTTAAAAAGCAAAATGTATACGTCGCCACTATTTTGTTTTTACAGATTATTTTTTAAACTTTTTAATTCTGCAGAAAAAAACTGCCTCACATAGCTATTTCAAAGTTTGTCATTTATACAAGTAAGTCAACAAAGCGCTGTTCAGTACTTACTTAAATCACCTTGTACCTGCCTGGGTATTAGTTTTATATGAAATAGAATATTCAAAGGACTTGTTCACTTAGTAACTTGTTTGGTTTTAATTTGCAACTTGAAGAACTGGTGGTTACGTGGTTTTTATTTAATTACCACAGAAGAATGTGCAGAAGTGCAAGGCCGGTAACCGGTATTAACTGATGCGTCATACAATCATTACAATCAATTATGGTGCAATTATGGTGGCAAAGCGTTCGAGTTTTGTTTGTTGTATTAATTATGGAAATGGGCAAAGAAAATACCATATTTGGGGACCTATTTTGTCAGCTTAATTATGTTGGTAAATTGATTTACCTGTCGACCGCTTAAGGCATTGCAAAACAGATCCGAGTTTAACTCAATATTTTTAACAACCAGAATAAAGAAATTAAAAAATAGGTTAAGGATTGAAAGGTTTATTGCAATTTGTAGCGTTTTCGTTTTCAATATCTGCCTCCCGTTCGATCTCCAGGTACTGATCGGCTAGTTCCTTAGTTGAGACGGCCAGAAAGTTCGGTTTCAACAAGTCAAACTCTTTTCCTAAAAAATCACACTTTTGATCTTTTACCTTATCATTCTAAGGTGTTCAGTAGTGAAATTTTGTATTAATATATCAGTATTTTGTACGTAATTCACAAAGTCAGAGTCCCAAGTATATTTAAATAATGGGTGATCCTGAATTTTGCCTGTTAAGGCATCTTCAGATGCATACTTGAGTTTACAACAGGGTCCAGCTTAATATTGTAAGATGTCTTAACAAGCAAAACAGAGAATCACTCATTTTTTAAATAAACTTGAAACTCTGACTTTATGAATTACTTCAGTCTTTGAACCAAGTCTCTTAGAGTAAAATGAACTATTTCTTTGAATTAAAAAAAAAACAATAATTTTGTGTAAATTTTAAAGTTTGTGAAAAGCTACTTGAAATACTACTTTTGCTTCAAAAATTAAACTTACCAGAACTATCCACAATATACCCTCCTGCTTCTTGGACAATTAATGAACCTGCTGCGGCATCCCAAGGATACAAACCATCACATTGGTAAGCATCTGTGCGGCCACAGGCCACGTAAACCAGTCCTAAAGCTGCCGATCCTAGGCACCTAAAGCTGCAAATTTTTTTCTAGTTTAAAAGCTCCAAAACAACAAAACTTCTACCTCATCACTTTGGGAATCAAATGCTTCAGCCTGTACATATACAAGTTGTAGTAATACGGTCCCACTCTGGCCATGGAAATTTCATAATTGAAAAACGACTGCTTGTGATCTAAGCAGAAAAATTAATATCCTAACCTTGGCAAGCTAATATCGTCAAACCTTTCTGGTCGCTAACGTGAATTTTCTCTCCATTTAGATAGGCTCCTTGACCTTTAAGGGCAGTGAACATTTCATCCAAGTAAGGGTTGTAAACCACTCCTAAAACCCTTTCTTGATTAACAGTCAGCGCCACTGAGATGCAGGACAGTCTTAGCTTTCTGATAAAGTTTTCAGTTCCATCTATGGGATCAATAATCCACGTGGGGTCGTTTGTGAGGGTAATTTCTTCAGTGCTGGATTCCTCCCCTATAAACTTGTGGCTGGGATATTTCTCTTTGATTTTTTCATGCAGCAAATTTTCGATTTTAGTGTCGAAAACTGTCACCCAGTCATAGTCTAGTCCATTTTTAATTTCACCCTTGATGTTCTTGGCCTCGAGGAGAACCTAAAATTCAATTAATACACTGAACGATATTAATCTAAAAATTTTTACAGTACCTGACCAGCATCCAGGACCACAGGCAGGATAAAGTCGAAGCATTGTCTGATTTCGTCAGGTTCCATTATTTTCTTATTCAGGTGTGTTTTAATTTTGCTACTAATTCGCGCGAAAGCCTTGAAAGCGACTAAATACGTTTGTATTTGGTTTTAGTTAAGTAAGAATCACATAATGGAACTGAGTCAAGGTAGGCTTAGCTGGAGGGGTATATAAAATAATTACTGCGCATCATTGCTTTTAAATGCTTTGTTTATTTAGCAGAAAGATCTTGCACAAAAAGTTCATATTTTCTTTATTTTAATAGTCGCTATTACAATCAACATTCTCATCCAATGACCTTTGTATTACAGTGTTATTTTTGCAGAATGTGACGGATTTAAACTTTATTGGTATCACATATTCTTTTAATTATGTAGACTGTTACTCAGTTATCAGCTTATACGAAAATATCTGTACAGAAGTGTTTTAACTCATTAATCATTATTTTTTTGCGGTCTGGTTTTTGTGGTAGGAAAAAAGTGAAATAACTATTTCCATACAGGTTTGGTCACAAATAGTAACTTAATTTTTTTTTAATCTACTTTGATCTTGAACTGTAATACACAACCTAACAAAAAATCGGGTACGGTAAATATAGGGTGTCTCAAAATTGGTGTGTAATACATTAATCGTGTATTTAGCAGGCGGAAAAAAAACAGTTGTACAAAAAACTGTTAAAAATTGCAGTTGAGCAAAATTTAATATAAAAAGGAGCAGAAGCTGCAGAGATTCTATTCACTACTAGTTTTTGTGTAAAGTGGATAAACTTGAACGTGAGAGAATAAACGTCAAATAGACAATGTTAATAAATAAAAATTGATTTGATTTTTTTAGTATTTCTATCAAAACTTTGACATTTTTTGTATCCCAAAAATGACAGCCTTTGACAACATATTTTATATGACATTCTCTTAAAATGAAATTTTTTTCAATAATCTTGCTGGTATACATTGACTTTCTCTACAAGGTAGAAAGTAGAAAACACTAAATGTGCATGGAGTAAACAAGTTTTCAAACTAAATGAGGAAATTGATGGTTTACAAATCAGCAATCAATAGAGCGTCAAAACAAAGTTCTAGACTGTACACTGGATGAGCTTTACCATGAAAAAGCAGTACCCTATAGAATTTTCGATCATTTACCAAAATCTGCAGCTCATTATGGGTAACTTTTGATCAAACAATCTCAAAAACTGAATGAGAAACCCGAAAAAGAAGCAACTACCGACATATGTTTATAAGAAATGTGTTTCTTAAAACTAAAATGCTCTATCGAATGTTAGTATAAACTGACTCACCCTGTACAGGTCTACGTAAGAATTTTTTTCTCTCTATTATTTAAAAACCTTCCAATCAAATTCCCATGGTTGTTGAAGTCTTTGTATAATATTGTTTAGACGCTTATGAGCATTTGCATACTTTAACTTTTCGTTTTTTTCTTAGTTTATTTTTTTTTATTCCATAATTTATTAGATTTTATTATTATTATCATCAACTACACTTTTAACTTTAATATTATAACTTTGAGCCGAATAGATTAGTTATGGTACGAAAGCCTTGTTTTGCTTTTGGGTATTGATTTCTTCTTCATCCGCCAGTCTCTCGACCTCCATATACTGGCCTGACAATTCCTTGGTAGCGGTGACTAAGAAATTAGGGTCCATCAAGTCAAACTCCTTGCCTGGAAATTCAATTATTTCTTTTATTTTAAACCAATTTTTTTCAATTCACCTGAAGAATCCACCACGTATCCTCCTGCTTCTTTGAGAATTAGGACACCAGCTGCAGCGTCCCAAGGATACAAACCATCACATTGGTAAGCGTCTGTACGGCCACAGGCGACGTAGCAAATGCCTAAAACTCCACAGCCTAGTGAGCGAAACCTGGAGAAGTTTCATTCATTATTACGTCACTCAGTTTTAAACCCTTTGTTTATACCCTTGAATAACTCTTATGAGATGCTTGAACCTATACATGTAGAGGTTGTAGTAGTAGTCGTTTCTTCTGGCTATACTGATTTCGTAGTTCATAATCGATTTTTGTATTTCTGAAAAATGAAAATTAGCAACATAGCAATACTTTCTCTGATGTCTTGTATAGACAGCACGGTCGACTTAATCATGTAGCTCTTATACAAGAACTCTGTTTAGTTCGAAAATGTAAAGGTTTAGCTTTTTGAAACATATATACCATGAATCTGCTGGTACTTTTAAGGAATCATCTAAGAGCATAGCTGCTCCACCGACATTTCTAGTTAATTCTCTTTTTTCTTTGAAATATTGTCTTCTTCGAAGATGGTTCTGGTCGTTAAGATGAGTGATTCATCCTTTTCAGCTAATTATTGTTCTACAGTTTTGATATCATGCTTCTCCAGGGACTTTGAATATCGTCACCGTCATATGAAACATGTGTAAGTCCACTTTTATCAGAAATTTAGATTTTTGCGCCATCTTCTTTATAGCCACACTGATTGTCTTTCATCCAACACTCAATGCGGGTTTTAAAATATAGGTTATCAATTTTAAACACTACAACGAACATAAAAATGAAGGTGAAGACTTAATCCTACGATCAAAAAGTTTTAAAAATACTGAGAAAGTCTTACACGTTTTGTTCAGAATGAATCGAAGTTCAAGAAGCTTTAAAATTTGAAACTAAGTGCTTATTGAAAGTGAAACTAATAACTAGTAATACCCAAGAACTGCATACAAATTCAAATCCTAATCAGATGAAGCTAAAATTTATGTTTAAAGAAATGGATCATCACGAGAAAGGCCAATCATAGAAACTCTGTTTTTGCGCCATTTTAAAGATCATTTCTTGATATAGAGTGACCTAGAAAAATGTCCTATATCGTTTTTGTTCCAGTCGGCAAAGGGCATAGGTATGGAACTTTCAAAATAGTTCTATAGGCTTTCTGGCAATTTGAAACAGTTCTGGGAAGATTTAAAACACTTGAGCCTCTGTCACTTTTTAAAAGATTTTCAACAGCATTAAAAGGTTCTGTCTTAAAGCCTCTGACAATTTAAAACACTAACGGGTAGGTTAGGTTAGGGTTCAAAATACCATTTAGATGTATTTGGAACTTTCTAAATGGTTCTAGAGGCCTCTGGCAATTTAAAACAATTCCAGGTTTAAGACACTGCTAGAGGATTCTGGCACTTTTTAGAAGGTTCTCAGTAGTATTTAGAGGTCTATGGAACTTCTCATCTCGAAAAATTCATATGCAATAGAATGTCTTTTTAATGAACTGTTCTACAGAAGATTTGGAGTTGTAAAATGCATACAAATCTCTTTACCTTCTCTCTGAAATTGTAAGCATTTATTTCTTATTTTCTAGACATACTTCTCAGGATTAAAGCTTGTCAATACAACTGAGTCTGTGTAAAACCACGTCGTGGAACGATCGCAAATATTTATCAAACATGTTGAAGAGGTAAACATTCTATTATTTGCGCTTAAAATCCTGTTCAAATATCGAACTTGTGTCAAATTCCAAACATAAACCCTTTCTTAAAGTTACATTTCGACGACATTT
Source organism: Ips nitidus (assembly GCA_018691245.2). Taxonomy (NCBI): domain Eukaryota; kingdom Metazoa; phylum Arthropoda; class Insecta; order Coleoptera; family Curculionidae; genus Ips; species Ips nitidus. The sequence continues at coordinate 5,485,513 of CM042788.1, forward strand.
CGAATTGCCTCAAGTTTGTTGTTGGTACTCACCTTTACATCCGCTTGTACGGATTCGTTTTCCATTCAAATAAGCACCCTCTCCCGAAATGGCAGTGTACAATTCATCCATAAAGGGATTAAAAACGATTCCTAAAACTTGCTCCTTATTGATTGTCAACCCCACTGAAATACACGTGATGGGCATGTTGCGTACAAAGTTTGCTGTACCATCAATTGGGTCGATGATCCAGGTGGGGTCACCTGTCAGTTTAGGGGTAGTACCCTTGCTTTCAGTCTCTTCCTCCCCAATATGTCTGTCAATCGTTTTACCAATATAGAAACTAGAAACTTTTGCAAACCTGTATGTTTACTTGTGGTCTGGATATTGCTCTTTAATTTTGTAGATTAGGACTTCTTCGATTTTCCGGTCGTAGACAGTAACCAGATCCCAAACTGCTTCTTTTTTAAATTCAATTTCCACATCTTTAGCTCCTGTCATTACCTTTAATTTTAATTAGAATGTGGTTACTTTTTGGGAAAACTTTGAAGTAACAATACTCACTTTTCCAGCCTGCAGCACTAAAGGCAGGATGAAATCGTAGTACTCATGGATCTGCTGGTGTAAGGTAGTCATATTAATGTTTTCAGGGGAACTGTGTTCCTCAAGTACGCGCTTATAAGTGAAACGAAATTTTAAACATCATTTAAGCGTTCAAATTTTAGCGTCACTAAGGAAAGGCTACTGAAAAAAGGTCGTTAATATTTGGAGATTTGTGTTGTTACTGTCTACATACATGTTTTCTTTATTGTTGTTATCTTAAATACACATATACCTGTTAGGTAAAAAAATATTTAAATTTGCGATTATTGTTCAAGGACTACCATTGTTTAATCGTGCGCAGCCATTCACACGTGTATTTTCTGCCAAAAAAATTATTCAACGCACATGTTTTGAGGCTTTACTTACTTTCTATACAACTACTTAACTTTACGACTTGATAAATTATTTGAGTTTAATGCCTTAAAGGAGATTTTGAAAAAGTGGCGTTCTATAATTTTCAATTCTAGCTAATAATAGCATCAGTTTGCCCAGTTTTATATGCAATTTGATGGTACCACAAAATCCCATAATATGCCACAAACTGGTCAATGTGAATAACTTTAAAAGTCGAGTCATGTTGGTGCCATTTTCAAAATAGATACTCGAACTGAAACTAAGGGTCCATGAAAAGATTCTTTAGTTAATCATGGTTCTTCTGGAAACGTACTTTTTTCTGACCTACAGACATTAGGCTTTTTCAGCCCAAGCAGATTCATGGTCAGTTTGTCCACAAAATTGCCAGGTGGAAGACTTTTTGGAAAACTGAAAGAAGCACAGGATACACCAAGATGGATGCAGCAATAGCCTCACTAGATGGAAATCGAGGAAGAGGATGCTCTGGTGGCTCCTTCCTGAACCTTAATTCTTGAAATCAAACGAGGGGAAATAAGCGAAGGGAGTTGTCAAAAGAAAGGTATGCAGAATGTGACAGAAACCCGCCATTGTCAGTTTCTTTTGTCATATTCTATCAACACTTCTCTTGAGAATCCCGTTTCTTGTTTTCAAGAATTAGAGGCCAGGAGAAAAGGAAGGATGCTAGGAGGTTCCAAGTTGATTTTTACCTCCCAGTCTACCAACCACTAACTTGCTTCACTACTGAGGCAATTCCTATATTGTTGGATTCGTTTATCACTAATGATCAAGTGAAAGGCTCAGAGGAGTCGTCCAAATGGCTAATTTTATACACATTTATACAGTATATTACTAACTGTTATAAGAAAACGGTTTAAGTGGCACATCTTAAACATAAAAATTGAAAATTACTGATTTACTGCAAAATGCAAGTGGAAAGTAAAAATGATACGCAAATAGATAACGGATACAAGAAAATGTCAGACCGTCAACCAAACGCCCCAAACAGCAAAAGTTACAGAAACGTCTGCTTCTATTAAAATTAATTTCTTATTAACAAGCTAAACACTTTTTTTGCTTCAGGTTATTCATTTTTTCCTCATCCGCCTCTTTTTCAATATTCATATACTGGTCGCACAGTTCTTTAGTGGCAGTTGCTAGAAAATTGGGGTCCATCAAATCGAATTCCTTGCCTAAAAGCAAGTGTTACCAAACAGCTACAGTGTTAAATTTGAACATTTTACCTGTAGTATCCACCAGGCATCCCCCAGCTTCCTTGAGAATGAGAGTACCAGCTGCAACGTCCCAAGGGAATAATCCGTCCAATTGATAAGCGTCGGTACGACCGCAGGCGACATAACAAATACCCAAAACTGCACAACCGAGTGATCGAAACCTTGATAAAAGCGCACTTTTTGGATTCAATTTTTATTTAAATTTAAAAGGAAAAATTTACCCTTGAATGTATTTGATAAGATGTTTGAACCGGTACATATACAAATTGTAGTAGTAGTCGTTTTTTCTGGCTATACTTATTTCGTAGTTCATCACTGATTTTTGTATATCTGCAAGAAGAGATATTTTACAGTAAAACGTTTCTTAGGCAAACACGAGTTGTAATAATCTGTAAAATTATATGAGCATAAGCTTTCTCTTACTTCGACTCCAAGTCAGTATTTTTTACTGAAATTCTGGGATTTGTCAATTAGTGTTTTAATTTTGACTGTGTTTAATTATTGAGCCTATCACAAATTTTAAATATGTAATGAATTTTTTTTTCAATTCCAGGTGTGTCAAATTACATATTACATTTTTCATTTTGTTAGAAACATTACTGCATTGAAAATCTTCAATTTTCTACTAGACAAAAAATATGAAAAAGTACCTACTACTTTACTGAAGTTTTGTTTACTTTTATTCAGAAAAACCCAGGTTAACTCATTTAATAATTCTAATGAGAGCAAAGCCAAATATTACTGAACTATATTGAATTGCTAAGCATTAATATTTAGGTCAATATCTCGGGACGTTTTTGGGTGTTGTGTCTCAATAAATATCTGAAAAAGTCGAATTAAGGCAATAGTTTTACTTTTTGAATATCTTGATGAATAATAGAAATACAGAATTGGCCCCAAAATGTCGACTTTTTAAAAAATCTCCTCTATCTGCGGAACCAACATTTCTGCGGAGAACATCACATTCGTCTGACAAAAATTGAACACACTATTGCAAAAACCCAATTTCTTTAACTTAAATAATAACTGAGATATCCTACAATCTCAACAGAAAATTCACTTAAATTATATAATGACGATTGATTTTTAAAAGTCCATGATTATTATTCACTAGTAAATTTTTCATTTTGATTTACCTTTTATACTCACCCTTACATCCGCTTGTCCGGATTGGTTTTCCATTCAAATAAGCTCCCTCTCCTTTAATAGCGGTGTATAACTCATCCATGTAAGGATTAAAAACTACCCCTAAAACTTGTTCTTTGTTGATTGTCAACCCAACTGAAATACAAGTGATGGGCATATTTCGCACAAAATTAGCAGTACCATCAATAGGATCAATGATCCAGGTGGGGTCGTCTGTTAGTTTTGGAATAGTACCATTGATTTCAGTTTCTTCTTCTCCAATGTGCCTAACAATGTTTCATGACATAAATTACTTGACAGATTGTAGACCGAAAATTTACTTGTGCTCCGGATACTTCTCTTTAATATTTTGGATGATAACCTCCTCAATTTTCCGGTCGTAAACAGTGACCAGGTCATGAATTACGTCCTTTTTGTACTCAATCGCCACGTCAGTAGCTTCTTTCATCACCTTTAATGAGTCTGTTAGTATTTGTCTGACATAAAAAAAAACACTCACTTTTCCTGCCTGGAGCACCAAAGGCAAGATAAAATTGTAATACTCGTGGATCTGCTGTTGTAGGGACATTTTGACGTTATCAGCAGGACTGAATTCAGCAAGTCTGCGTTTTTATGTAAAATCCAATTCTAATCTTTATATAAAGTTAAAGATTGCATTTTTAAGAAAGTGTGCAACAATTGTGTACACAAAGTGAAAACAATTTCTTTATTATTGTCATCTTAAGCTTAAATATATTATTAAATGCAATATTTAAAGTTGGGATTGTTACTCAAGTACGACTATTGTCTGTAGGCGGCCAACAAAACGAACGTTTTGAACATTTTCTTTAAATAAGCCTTAAAACTCCTTCAATTTTTTTAGTGAAGAAGTTCCTTAGAGATGAAAATGAAATAGCTTAAAGGTTATGAAAACCCTGTTTTGATTGAGCTCACCACATGCAATTTGGCAAAATCAAGCATTTTTCAAAGCGGTTCTTCATCTGAATCTGACTGAAGCAACTCAAGATTGATTATGTTAAATAGATTCTTCTTTTGTGAACTTCAATGTCAGTCTATTTGTTATTGTCTCTCTTTCACTCACTTATTGATTAGGAACAACGTTGCCAAACATTAAACCTATTCTTTTGATGTCACTGGTACAATTTTTTGTTTATTAATTAAACATTCGTTAATAATTTGTTAAAACTCTCTGTCCTACAATCATATTCCAATATTATGTTTAAGATGAAACAAAACACAGAATTTTGTTATAGAAGAATTTTTTATTATAATAAATGGATTATACAGAATGTTCTGCGGTTCGATTGACAAAAATATACCAGGTGTTTTTAAATATAATTTAAAAAATTCAGTTTAAAGTTGCAAATTTTACACCCAATATTTTTTTTGACAAAATAGTGTAACCAACTTATTCAGGGTGTCTTTTTGCGTTGGTCATTTACAGCTAAACCGTTAATTTATTTATTTTTTTCATACGCATATTATATCGGTCCGCCAGAGGCACAATTTAGAATTAGTTGTAATTCTACAGGTTGTCTCAAAAAATAATTAATTGGTGATTTTTTCTTAAATGAAACCTTATGTATGTATGACGAATTTGACTTTCTAGTTCAATTCGTTTATCTGGTACCATTTTGGCAAAACTTGCAATTTTATGAAAGTTTTAAAACTGATAAGAAACCTCACAGAAATACCATTCGAATTTCCTCACATCTGTAAAGCGGAGGCTTAACACACCTAGAGAATACTATTTCAGATTGCTCCAGGGTGTATAAGATTTGTTATCTGTTAGCGTTTTTCTAGCAAAGTCAAATTTATAATTTTATCGAAGAGTTCATTAGTTTTTTAGGTCTCATATGCGACAAATTGAGCAAACAATTTCTGAGATATTAAGAGCCAAAAGTGTTCTTGCCTTTATTTGATAATTGCACAGTACGTTCGTGCATTGCCTTCAGATCCAGAAATTTTGTTTAGTTTAATGGGACACCCTGTATATTTAGGTCATTCGATTCTCTTTACTAAATTGTACATAGTGATCTAAGAGGTGCTTTTCAAAAATTGTACAGTTTCTTTGATATTTAGAGTCAAAGTTGACTTTTGCCTGCATTGAGAATTGCACTGTACTTGCTTGAACTACTTTCAGATCCAGAAATCTCCATTATTTTAACTGGGACACCTTGTATATTTTAGCATCACTTGATTTTCCTTACTAGAGGCTACGTCATAACCTATAAAGTGTTTTTCCAAAGGGGTATGGTCAGTGAGATATTTGGTTTTTGTAAGTAAGTATGTACAATTATGTGTCAGGGTTTTCAAGTGCATCAAAATGGCAAATTTCCAGTTTGAAATACTCCAACAGCATTTTAATTATTAGGCAATTGCTGATTTTACCGTGGTTATTATAATTGATACAATAAATATAAATGTAAAAAATAAGTTGCTTCTTAAATTATTATTATTTATGCAACGTTGTTCTAATAAAGTAATCTAAAGCAATTAAAGGTTAATGTATATTACAAAAACTAAAATTACATTTTAGGTTACACCGTTTTAAACTACGTGTTCAACTTATGGCACAAAATTCTTTTTTTGTTTGAGGTCGTTCTCTCTTTCCAGATCCGCCTGATTTTCAAGCGCCATATACTGGTCAGACAATTCTTTTGTAGCAGCAGCCAGAAAATTGGGGTTCATCAAGTCAAATTCCTTGCCTAAAACCCAATTTTTCCAATCAACCACCCTCAAAAAATTAATAATATGACCTGTAGTATCCACCAGGTGTCCTCCGGCTTCCGTGAGGATGAGGGTAGCCGCAGCCACATCCCAAGGGAATAACGCGTCTAGTTGGTAGGCGTCGGTACGACCGCAGGCGATATAACAAATACCCAAAACTGCACAACCGAGTGATCGAAACCTGTAAATCAACATTATTTCGTATTTACTGAATAGATTTGATTTTTTCACCCTTGAATCACTGTAATAAGACGCTTGAACCGGTACATACACAGGTTGTAGTAGTACTCGTTTTTTCTGGCTACGCTGATTTCGAAATTCATCACTGATTTTTGTATATCTTCAAAATAAGGTTACATTATTCTACTTATTAATTATTTTTTGCCGGTGCTTATTATGCAAAAACTAAAGTCAAGAGTTGAAACTAACTTGTTTTTGGTTGATTTTGTATAATGGTTTGAAAATCTTCAATTTTAAGCTAGGTATACCTCTACTATGTAAAATTCCAGAGATAAAAGGATTTTTGACTGTGATAGTTAATTCAACCCAGAACATTCTGTACTTAATTATTATTTTCAGTAATTTTACCCGTTTGCTTTAAATCTTCCGATATACCGTTCGTTTCTTAAAAAACCTTTAGTTTCTTTCAAAATTGTCACTTATTTTGGTAAAACATGTTGCAACTGATTAAGCACATTCTGTTAAAATACATTTCAAAATATTAAATTATTTGTCTCTTTCCTCATTATACTCACCCGTGCATCCACTTGTGTAAATGCGTTTTCCGTTCAAATATGCTCCCTCTCCTTTAATAGCAGTGAATAATTCGTCTAAATAGGGATTGAGAACAATTCCCAAAACTGTTCTTTATTTATCGTCATTCCCACTGAAATACATGTGACTGGCATATATCGCACAAAATTTTGGGTACCATCAATGGGATCAATGATCCAGGTAGGATCGTCTGTTAGTTCAGGGATGGTACCCTTGATACTAGTCTCTTCCTCTCCAATATGTCTATAAAAATTGTCTTTGTTATATGGAAAAAAAATAATTTGAAGGATTATTACTTGTGCTCCGGATATCGTTGCTTGATTTTGTGGATGAGGACCTCTTCGATTTTCCGATCATACACAGTGACTAAGTCGTACACTATATCCTGTTTGAATTCAACTTTCATGTCTGTAGCCTCTTTCATAATCTGGAATTATTTTTTGCTTGTTTTGGTGAAGATTATAATAGGAGAAACACTCACTTTTCCAGCCTGGAGCACCAAAGGCAGGATGAAATTGTAGTACTCGTGAATTTGCTGATGTAAGGTGGACATTTTGTTGTGTTACCTACGCTCACGAAAACTGCTTTTTAAGTGAAAGTGAGTTTTAAACCACATAATGTTTAAGTACTTTTGTGAGCTGGTGTTTTTAGACGACCACAAACGAGGCTTATTATTTTTCATTTTAATCAAATAAGTGCAATGTTTGTAAATGCGATTATAAGCCAAGGTCTACTGTTAACTGATTTTTCGGAAAAACTTATTAACAAATTACTATATTAATTTTTATTTAAATTACATACAACTACTGAATTTTCTCATCGTCTTTATAATGAATCTCTTCTACCATAAATCTAGTGTCCTGCTTCTTCACTTGCCACTCATCAGCCATTCGTTCTTCTTTCATAAATTGACAGCTCAAAGCTTCTGTAGAGGTGGCAAGATAGTTGGGGTGCATCAAGTCAAAAACTCCTCCCGAGGAGTCGACCACGTGTCCACCAGCTTCTTGGACTATCAAAGTACCAGCAGCAGCATCCCATGGGTACAAACCGTCACATTGATAGGCGTCCACTCTTCCACAGGCTACGTAGCACAATCCTAAGGCGGCGGAACCATAAGTTCTCAGCCTGAACAGTCACTTTTAATTTTGGTTTCATTGAGGAAGGTTTGGTCTTACCCAGATATTTTGTTGATAAGGAATTGTAGTCTGTTTAAATATAATTCTTTTAGGGTCTCGTTCTGAATTGCTAGGGATAGTTCGTAGTCGAATATGCACTTTTTCATTTCTGAAACCACAAATAATAAGTTTAGTTCTGTTATTCGTTGTACTCTAATATGTTGATGCAATATATTAAATAAAAAGTTATTTGCTGTTTTTACTACAGATAATAAGTTAACAGTTGTGGTTAATAATGTGTTAATTAGGTTCTCTGAATTTTAGTTCCAAATTGTGGTTAAAACGAATCTGCTCTTGAATAGCTTCTTCACTGTTTTACCAAAAACTCTTGCCAGTAATCTCTTTTCTAGTTTCTTAAGAATCAACAAGCCAGAAGTTACCCAGTAAGAACGACCTAATGTTGCAAAATTACTTACGTTACAGTGTTTTACTTTTGCTTTCAGAGAAAAGAGTTTCTACTGTAGTTGGATGGGGCTTAGACCAAATTTTCGAAAACCAGTGACTTGAAAGCTTTTAATCAAGACAATTTAATAGTTATTCAAATGTTCGAATAGCAATAAGTAACTTTTTCTGAAATTTCCTATGCCTGCTAGCACTGAAATCTGTACCTTTCATCAACAAGATCTGTTTCCTTTGTAGTGTTGTATAAATTAATGAAGAAATAGTCATGGATCAAATTAAGGCAAAAAAGGGCTGCATTAGACCAAAAATTTCGAAAAAGAAACTGTCATTGTTTTAATATAAATTTAATTAAACGACAGAATAATAATAATTGCTGCTATTCAGTCGACTGTTTATTATTTTACTGATTTATATCTTTTTCGTTTATTGCTTCGCAAATGATATTTGCAATTGTGCCAAAATTAGGCGAACTAGCTAAGATGGCTTTAAGCGTAGTTAACCTAGTTTCTGGTGATACTCCGTAATACAATTCAATTAAATTATTTTCCAAAACATGTGCAATTTCCTCTTTTATGAATGCCAGATAGCTGATCAATTTACTGTTTAATACAATATTTACGTTAAAAAATATAAACAATAGTTTTGTGAGGATTTCTACAGGGTGGTCCAGTTTTAAGTGTCAATAATTCACCATTTGATAGCTAATCAAAAAATAAGTTGACTTGCATTATGTCATTTTTCTGAAAAAGGTTTCCTAAGGAAGATACAGTCCTCCAAATTTCAATTTAAAAAATCGTTTTATAGTTTAAAACTGAACATCCAAGACTTGTGAAAGTCCAAATTTGTACTGAATAGTCTAAAAACTTTTTTACTACTAGGAATGGTCTTATGATTCGCTTTCTCAGACTGCCATCCTGGTTGAGTGTCTGAAACTGGCATTCAAGAACTAAAAAAAGTCCGGAAATCAAGACAAAGATTGTATTGTGCATAAAACTCATTTTTTACTACTAAAAATAATATAAAAGTTGACTTTTAATGCTAGAACTGACTTTACTAGGACTAAAGAGAGTCCAAAAGTATGTTTTCAAGACTTTAATTGGTGTACAACTCAATTTTCTGGACTGGACAACAAGTCTAGAAGTAAATTAAATTTTCGGACTATTTTATTTCTAAAAATTAGTTCTCAAGACTATTATTGTAGCATTTGGTACCAACATTTTTTACTTTTATTACTGAAGAAACTTGACTTTTGGAAATAGTCTTAAACTCGATTTTTCAGTCTTAAAAAGCACTAAAAACAGTCTGAATTTCTTAGAGGTGCTACAATTTATTGCACCTATGAGGGTAGAAGTCAATTTAATAGTGAAGAAGCTTGAAATAACATTTTCAAGACTATGGTCAGTGGACGCACTGGCTTTTAGGTTTGATAAGTCAAAAACTTTGTAAAGATAGTCTTGAAACTCGATTTGAGGCACTGAAAACAGCTTTAAAATACTAAAAACAGTCTAGTTTATTAAGAAATACCCGAATTTTTAGCACTGAGGTGTCTAGAAGTCGATTTAATAGTGACAAAGCTTGGAATGCCATTTTAAGTCTATGAAGAATGTAAAAATTGTTTTTTAAGTTTGCTATGTCAATAACTTGGTGAAGATAGTCTTGAAACTCGATTTTCCAAGCTGAAAGCAGTTTTGAAGCACTAAAAATAGTCCAGAATTCGAAGAAAATGAAAAGCAAAGTAAAAAGCACGAAAAGTTCGTTTTCAAGACTATTTTCAAGACTAAAATATTGAAATTTGTCTTCAAATTATGAAAACTTACTTCAAATGCAAATTTTAAGCTTCTGATGTCACTTTTCATTAGTTCAGTCACATTTTGGGGTTCAAGTCAATTTTTAAGGTTTAAATGTATGAATTTGTAGTAACAAATTCTTGAAAAAGTAGTTTTTATGTCTACAAGTCAATTTTTAGTATTAAAGTCTCTCGATTTGCATGAAAACTGGTTACAAACACAATTTTTAAGCTTCTGAAATTTTTATCTTTTCTAATTCAATTTTCAAAACTAAAGTCTGGAAACTATGAAAACTGGCTACAATAATATTTTTTAAACTTCTTAAGTGAATTTTCCGTTTCCAAGACAATTTTTAAGTTGGGTTGGGTTAGTTTTGGGTCTTTGACCGTAATAACGTGTAATAAAGTGCTTGTTCCAAATTTGATCAATATTGCTCCAACGGTCTGACAGTTATGACAAAAAAAAATTTTTTACAGAAATTTGAAGGATTGTATTTTCCTTAAGAAGCACTTTTCAGGAAAATGACAAAATGAATGTCAACTTATTTTTTAATTGGCTATGGATTGGTGAATTATTGACATTTAAAACTGGACCACCCTGTATAGTCAAACTTTTACTTGCTTTAAGCTCTCTGACAATTTCAGTATTGATATGAGATTCCAAAAACCTTAATACAACTTGTGTTTGATCTATACAGTGTGTCCAAGATTCGTTTCTTTATCCAGAGATCTCGCTTTCTGCAAGAATCACTTCAAAGGTTATATAGAGAATGTTTTAAAGAAATTAATGGGCAATCCAACAACGTTAAATTTTTGCTTTCTTCTTGAGATATTTTCGAAAAAATGGAAACGTGCATTTTCAAAAAAATGCGGCTTGAACATAATAGTAGAGCAACTTTAGACTATCATTTTGAGTATTCGGTTACAAAACACCATCATCATATTCTTTTTTCGCTATGATCTCCATTTTTTGGCTGTGGGGAGTTCAAAATGAAATAGGAATGATTTGGAATTAACCGAGGTGTGGATTTGATACTATCAATCAATTTAAAACTATCTGGAATGCGTATATTAATTGATAATTGTAGAGAAATTGTTTTTTGCCTGATTATCTCGTTCACTGGAATCAATTTTTGATAATTTTGGAGAACATGACTTCATATTAATTTAGCATCCTCTTGGATTGTTCCTAGAAAGTGAATTGGTAATTTGAGTAAGTGAAACATGATGAAATCCAATCCAATTCTACCACCAATTAAACTTCCTTAAAAGAAAGGTGTCATACCTGTTTCGCCGCTTGTACAAATCTTTTTTCCATTCAAATAAGCTCCTCTTCCCTTAATAGCCGTAAACAATTCGTTCATATAAGGATTGTACACTATTCCCAACACTTGTTGTTTATAAATAGTTAGTCCCACTGAAATACAACTGAGAGGCATTTGCTTGACAAAGTTGGCAGTGCCGTCGATGGGGTCGATAATCCATGTAGGAAGGTCGGTCAGAACCGCAATATCGTTTTTGATGGACGATTCTTCTTCTCCAATAAACCTTAAAAAAATCATTAAAATCCAATCATATTTACGCATTTTCTACATACTTATGATATGGATACCTCTGTTTCAACCTCTGAAACAGTAAATTCTCGATTTTGCGGTCGTAGATGGTAACCACATCCCAAGCGTTTCCATTTTTTGTTTCTGTATTGATGTCGTCCACTGTCAATAATTCCTTGAAGGAGGAAAAGAGAAAACATGTTATGCATAGTCATTGTTGGCCAATTAGTAATAGTACTGGGGTTACACTATCAAGGTTATAAACTAGACCTTGAAACTAGTCTTATTAAGTAATTACCAGAACCAGAGTTTAGACTGCGATAATGCGAAACAGCCTATACAACTTGTATAGGGTTTTGGTTTTATGATTCTGAATTGAATCAGGTCATTAGTCTAATCATTCAACTATTAAAATGTAATAATTGGAATTTTTTTAAATTAGACTACTACAAAGAAATATCCTGGTTTTAACGATCAATTTTATAATTTGAAAACAAATATTGTCATATTTTTTGAACCACTTGGTATACAGGGTTATACGTCATGAATTCTACATCAAATTCAAGCCCAGTTTGCTATATGAACTAGTCAACAAACTCTCTTTTTGAATTGAAATGTAGCATCCTATCTCAACAGTTTTAGACTCTAGATTGTACTGATCTTGAAGATAGTTCTAAAAGTTAACTAGAAGTTTGTAAATTGACACATAGACAGAATAATGACTTCAGTTTTAATCAATTTTTAAATGAATGTCCGTAAAGTTTAATTTAGCGTCTCATCGCTGTTTGTTAGTGTAGATATCGTTAAGACTGTGGAGAGTGGAAATTCGTTCTTGTTGAGAGTATTTTTTAAATTTAACTGTCAACTTTGAGGTGCGAAGACATGTTTTAACTACAACTTTAACTGAACTGTGTAAAACAGACTTTTACGCAGTATGAACAAACTATTCACTAAGTGAACAAGAAAGTTTAAGTGTAAGATTGTTACAAAAAAGTGTGACATAATTATAAAAAAATATATATTATTTACTAGTGACTTTCAATGCATTTGTGTATTCGGAGGGACTGCAATTAGGAAAAACCATACAACTACCTACGATTTTTGACAGAACAAACACTAGCAGAAAAATATACAGGGTGTTTTATTATAAGGCTCATCTACTTTGTATTTTGGTTGACTGACTGACGGAAGATCTATAAGGAGCCTTTTTTAATAACTTTTATATTTAATAATACTTAATATGTTAGTCTAAATATGTGAAACAACACTGTATTTTTGTGTTTTGTTTTAATTCACCTTCTCTTTAGCATGATAACATGGAAAGCTTAAATTAGGCTAAATTAAACGAGAAAGGCTAGACATATTAATTTCATTTTTCCAGTTCGAGATAACAAAACAAGTTATTTACTTATTATTAGAATTTCAGATTTATCACAGTTTTGGGACCTTGGGTTGGAAAAAAGTCCTTGCCAAAATCTAACATGTTTAAGTAAAGCTTAAAGATATGTTGACAAAAACGTGAAACTCAAACTACTTAATCGTGATTTGAGTGTCACGTTTTCCTTCACACTTATCACAAATTAAATACACTGGTGCATCCGGCTTAACAAAAATTACATTCGGTCTTGAGGTTTAATTTTATTAGAGATAAATATTTACTTACCTTTCCAGCAGCCAAAACTAACGGTAGCACGAAATTCATGTAACTTTGCAGTTCATCCTCCACCATAGCACCCTTAACGAAACAACACAAATTCTTCAACCGAAAAACCAAATCCATTGTGACGACTAAAGACAACTATAGCAGTTACTCAACTAATCGCGTTGTAATATAAAATACTAGTCAACAACTGTTGACGGAAACTTTTTTTGCCTAAAGCCTTAAACTTGGGATTTCCCACCAGTGTGGGTTAATTGTATTTTTTCAGACCCATTGAAATAGAAATCTGATTCGGTTGTTCCTGCCTAAGAATAACGGGTTCCTTTTTAATGTGGTTCCGCCGAGTTAATTAATTTAATGTCAATTTAATTAGTATTGTGTAAAAGGAAAGGTGTTTTGATGAAGAATTTTGACAACCTTTGATTTACTATGGAAAACAGTTAACATACATTTCTATACTTTAAATGGAATGTCCCTTATATTGTTTGTTCTATCCAGAATAGACTGTTTGCAGACACTAATTCCAAGTTTTATTAAATAATATTTCACTTTATTCGGTAATACTAATTGATATTGCATCATTCAGGTTAAATATTGTTCTTCAAATGCATTTCTGAGAAATTTATGTTTTTTTAGCTTTTGTTTGAAGAAGGCTTTCTAAAATCCAAGTCATGTAGTCTCAATTGGTTACGCAACTCGACATGACAATTTCATGTGATATGTGAGTTTTCATTTAAGAAGCCGTATTTACTTCTACCTTCAATGTTTAACATGCATTATCCAATTTCTTTGTTCTTTCAAGTTTTACAATCACTTGCATGTGATGTTTTTTTTTTAAGTAAATATAATTGGTTTAATAATCACAGTAATTTACAATCGCTTTATAAACGTTACTCTGAAGTAACTTATAGATCTGTCCAATTTTCGCATCACAGATACAGTTTTCTGTTTTGCTACGGTAGGTATGTTGGTCAAAAATTGTAAAGTGAATACAAAACACAAATATGTGGTTAAAATGTTGCTGATTTTCGTGCTACTGCTACTCTTTGAGTAATAGCTCAAAAAACTCTACTTTTTTGATTATTTCAATGGATGACCATTATTTGTCTATGAGGTTTTATCGAGGGTTTTATCCTCAAAACTTCCTCGAGTGTAGTTAGTAGGAAGAATTGTTACGGCTGTTCTTGATATTGCAAAAATGCCAAGAAGTTTTAGAGCTGTTCATGAAAAATTATACAGCCCCATTCATTAAACTTGATGGTAGAAGTTTTGAACATCCAATGTAAAAATGTTTGGTTTGACCGTGTTTTTGCCTTTGGATTGATAAGCAAAAACTATCTGGAGATTATTGATGTTGTATTAAATCGTTGATTTAAAAAAAAATACTATTTTTATATTTGACTTGTTCATATACAAAACATTTTGCTGTATTATGACTTGTGGTAAAATGACCTTAGAAGTAATTATTTTAAAGATTTATTAAACGTTGGCGATTCTATCTTTATTAGCAGCTTGTCTAAACAATTAGATAGATGACAGGCCAAACCACTTTCTTAGATTTTCTTACTTCTTCAATTGACAGGCCAAACCACTTTCTTAGATTTTGCATCCAAGAGTTTCTTCTTCTACCCGGACCCCTTCTACCGTCCACTTTGCCCTGATAGATAAGCTGCTGAAGGCGATATTTGTTGTGTCTCATCAGATGGCCAAAGTATTCCAGTTTCCTTTTTTTTACCATAAATGTGACTTCATGCTGTTTGCCGATTCTTCTGAGTACTTATTCGTTTGTGACGTGATCCTTCCAGGATATTAAGAGAACACGCCGATAAATCCTCATATCAAAGGGTGGGATCTTTTTCATAATGTTCTGTCATGGTCCATACTTCTACTCCATATAGCAAGACTGTGTATCAGTCTAATTTTTATTGGCAGTGAGACGTTTCTTCTTCTATTTTTCTTCTATCTTTCTCTTCAATCCTGGATTTGATTTCTATGGTCATGTTCCATTGACTGTGGACAATTGTTCCTAAATATGTGTATTTTTCACCGTGCTCTATGGGTGTTTGGTTTAGTGTAAGTTTTTCTATTGGTTTTCGTTGTTTGCTAATGCACATCCACTTTGTTTTTGAGATACTTTGTTTTAGTCCGAATTCTTCGGATATATCGTTCACCTTCTGTAATAGACTTCCAGACTACTAGCTATAATGGCAGTGTCGTCAGCGTATCTAATATTATTGATCCATTCATTTTCAAGTTCTCTATTCATCTTTATTCCCTCTGTGGCATCATAAATCGCCTAACTAGTATTATGATATTTCAAAGTTGTATAGCATTATTTCTGAATGAAGATCTCCCACTCTATATTGTTCAACGAGCATGTAATGTTAGTTATTACTCACGAAGAAGTGAGTATTAGCCATAATTTTAGAAATTACCGAGGAAAGTACTGACTAATTTACCAATTAGACAATTAGGCAGAAATGGTCCTGCAATAATGGTCTTTGCAAAATTTCTGTTCTTACATAATAATTCTGTTTTAGCATACATTAATTTGATCTCCCATTGTGTTTTTCATAGAGTAGTTATTTTAGTTTTCCTAATCGACATTTTCTTAGAAATAAGGACAAAATAGGACATAATTGCTACTTGGTCTGCTTAAATTCATAGGGTAAGATACTTAAAAAGCATATAATGCTCTATCATGCACATCTTTGTAGCAATCAATGACGATTTCGTGCTTCTGTTTCTTTTTGTATTCGAAAGAAGTAGAACATTTGCGATTAGCAATGGTGCTACATCCTTGTAGCACGACATTTTATGACTTTGGCATTTATTTTAGTTTAAGTGGCTGTAATGACAATGTTTTTGATTTTTTTTGAAAATTGTGTTGGGTATGTTAGAAAGAGAGATGCTAAAACTGTCGTCATTTAAAAAAGGCAATATTCCAACTATAGATCTAAAATTATTATGTATAAAGAAATAGTATCAGTTATATACTAAGCTGGTCAAAAATGATGATATCTCTGAAATTAAGAATTCATTTAATTAAATTAATTCGTTTCCTAAATACAACTGTCTTGTCTTCTTTGATCTCCCGGTATATAACAAAGTGTAACAACAGGAATGCCTCCAATGCCGCCAAGTCACCAAGGCCACGCTCCCCAAGGCCATTCATCTCCCACGCACCAAACTTCTCCAGGACCACCTCAAGGTCAGGAGAATTTGCGAGCGTTGCAGTCCGCCATAGACTCCATGGATGAAAAGGGGATGCAAGAAGATCCGAGATACTCACAGTTACTGGTGCTGAGAGCGCGGGCCAATGGCAATGCCGCTTTGTCGCAACTCCAGATGACTCAATTGAGGTGAGATTTAAAACTCATCCTAATCCGTTGGAGGGGTGGAACCTAAACTAGCAGGTGTGCATAGGAACCAAATCATGGCCTATCGCTATCTGGCACGAAACCAACCAATACCGCAACCTATTTTGATGGCGTTACAAGGAAAACGGCCGGATGGGTCACCTTTGCAACCTCCAACGCCTCCTCCTGGACAGGTAAGTGTGACAGGTGTTCACTTTTTGTTCACGTCTTTAGAGATCATGGGCCGGAGTTATTTTTTAGATAGTAACTCATTGTATTGAGTGGGTTTTTTTGAGGATCAAGATTATTTTTTGAAGTTTCTAATGTGACTTAAAAAGTTTTCATCCTTTTCTCTAATTTCAATATTACTTCCTGGCTCTTAAGACGTAAATGAAAAATGAAGTAGATATACTTTGTAGCTAGACAGTAGATGGTGCAGAAGTATTGCTATGCTTTTGAGGTTGACGTAGACGGTTCGGTAGTGGCTGTTGTTGCCTATTTGATTAATTGTGACAGGAACCCACCGTTTGGCAGGGTTTTAAATATGCATGCGCAGCTTTATGTGGATGATGCTCGTCTCTATTGACGGAGTACGATCCTGCAGGAAAGTGGGAGGGACTCGAATTTGGAAGGTGGACAGGAAGTTCAAGGGCCTCCAGTGCCTCTTCAAACTATGAGACCGCCTCCGCCAATGCCGCATCCCCACGCCCCTCCTCCTGGCAGTTATCAACATCCTCCACAGCAGCCTTGTCAGGTAACCAGGGTAATTTATTCCTCCTTTAAAGGTTTTGTGAGAGGCAATTTGGTTCGTTGGGTTTAACATACAGTGGCGTAACTATTCTCATGCTATTTACCTACTCATCCATTTACTCTGTGACTTTCTCTACATAATTATATTCCTCTAAAACATAGCAATATGTTCTTTTTACACATAATCGACTGTTTAAGTAGAATGCTACTATTTTTATCAATAATTTCAGCCGTACAAGCCACAGTTGCAGCAACAACAGCAGCAGGTTCAACAACAACAACAGCAGCAGCAACAACAACAGCCAAGACCGCCAGGAGCTCTTCAGCACCCTAAACAGGCCAGAATCACCACACTTCCTAAACCGGTGGGGCTCGATCCTATAATGCTTCTTCAAGAAAGAGAAAACAGGTGAGATACATCTCCACAGAATAGTTTAATTTCTATACGGGGTGTTTTTTCATATATTTCACAGGGTGATTATTACAAGAAACAAGCACAATTGCTAATTCCAAATATTGTGCTTTAGATTCGATTATGAAAAGAAAATGTGAAGATGTTATTATGCGAAGACGCTCTTCGTCCAAAGAATTTGCGGGTTAAAAGCAGTGAGTGGGTACACAAATCAATTTATGCGCGATTTTTCCACTTGCATGACGTCATTTAAAATGGTCATCTGAAATTTTGACTCAAATGTCAATTTGGAACCTTTTATGCAAATGTCAACTGAAGCATGTAAACAAGCAAACAAAGCAACAAGTCATTTTAGTCAATTGTCAAGACCAAAACGATGAAAAACAGTCAAATATTATGAAAACTGACCTACCGAACGAATTGTCAAGGCAAATCTGTTTTTCAAAAGGTCAAAATCCAACTTTAAGTTTATAACCGCCATGATATTAGCCTTAACTTTTGAAACAGTTGTGCTAACCAACTGTTTTTGTAATTATTTATTTTTCTAAAGTTTAGTTTAGTTTTTAAAAAAATAAAGTTTTTTTTGTTGGCTTCAAATCACCCCCCCTAACATTTATGTAATGGGAGTAGAATGGTTCTTACACACAAATGACTTTGTAATGGTGGTTTTTGTAAGAAATGCCTAATTTTGACGGTTACAGCATCTGGTTTCTACAGTTTTACAATTTGATAAATTGTTATGTTAAATCCATCTCTGAAATTTGTAGAGTAGCGGCCAGAATAGCCGCTCGAATGGAGCAACTAACCAACCTACCTTCTGATATGTCCGAAGAACTACGTATGCAAGCTCAGATCGAATTGAGAGCATTGCGATGCCTAAACTTCCAAAGGCAACTTCGCACCGAGATAATCGCCTGCACGAGAAGAGACACGACTTTAGAAACTGCGGTGAACATGAAAGCTTACAAACGCACCAAGCGGCAAGGCTTGAGAGAGGCCAGGGCCACGGAGAAACTAGAAAAACAGCAAAAGTTGGAGGCGGAGCGCAAACGCAGACAAAAACACCAGGAGTTCCTCAACTCCGTGCTGCAGCACGGCAAAGACTTCAAAGACTTTCACAGAAACAGTCAAGCTAGGATTGGGAAATTGAACAAAGCAGTGTTGAACTACCACGCTAATGCAGAGCGAGAGCAGAAAAAAGAACAGGAAAGGATTGAAAAAGAGCGTATGCGACGGTATTCCTTTTAATACAGTTTTCTTGAGGGTTGTTTAATATTGTTCTGGCGTAGATTAATGGCGGAAGACGAGGAAGGGTACAGGAAACTGATTGACCAGAAGAAAGACAAAAGACTGGCGTTCCTGCTCTCACAGACTGACGAGTATATAGCGAGTCTAACTGAAATGGTGAAGCAGCACAAAATCGAACAGCGTAAAAAACAGCATGAAGAGGAAAGGCGCAAAAAGGTAACGTCAATTTCACGCCGTTTTCCAAAGATCCGTAATTTGGTACTTAATTCTGCAGAGAAAACGTAAACGTTTAGCCGCCGAAGGCGTATTAATTCCAGGAGACGAAGGAAGCCAAGATGCCGACAAACCTATCACCGTGATTGAAATTTCAACGGGAAAGAAACTTTCAGGTGATGACGCTCCTTTGATGAGTCAACTCCAGGCTTGGTTGCAACAAAACCCCGGATGGGAAATTGTGGATACTGACGACGAGGATGACGATGAAGGTTAACTTTGAACAAAGCGTGTAAAAAAATGTATTTAATTAATTTACAGAAGAGAGACGTGAAGAACCCAAAACGGAAGAAGACAAAGCTAAAGCGTTAATCAAGAAGGCCAAAGTTGAGGACGATGAGTATCATAAGAAGATTGGCGAAGAGCAGAGTTACTACGGTATTGCTCATACTGTGCATGAAATTGTCACTGAACAAGCTTCGATTATGATTAATGGACAACTGAAAGAGTATCAAACTAAAGGTTAGATAACTTTGTAAACTTGAGTAATTATAAATCTATACAAGTGATTTTTAGGATTAGAATGGCTGGTGTCTTTATACAACAATAACTTAAACGGGATCCTGGCCGACGAAATGGGTTTGGGCAAAACAATCCAAACAATCGCTCTCATTACCTACTTGATGGAAAAGAAGAAAGTGAATGGACCATTTTTGATTATAGTTCCTTTATCGTACGTTTTTGTACACAAATAATAACGCACTGATTAACTAACTGATAATTTGTTGACAGGACGTTGTCCAATTGGGTGTTGGAGTTTGAAAAGTGGGCGCCATCTGTGATTATCGTTTCGTACAAAGGGTCGCCAGCGGGTCGACGTCAAATCCAGGGCCAGATGCGATCAACCAAGTTTAATGTTCTACTTACCACTTACGAGTACGTCATCAAGGATAAAGGAGTTTTGGCCAAGGTAAGAATTTTTTTATATTTTTATGTTATAGTGTTGAATTGAAATGTTTTATTCAGGTGATGGATTATACCATTAATAAGATTTGTTTTGGATAGGGAATATGTATACAAATTTCAGGGGTTGACGTTTTCAGTTTCTAATTAATTATTTAAGTTCTTATAGTGAAAATCGCGGTATTATGCCCGATTTCTGTTTTTGACATTTTGTTGGACGGCTTTATATTTTTGTATTGTTTTCGATATAATTCTTATACTCCGGCGGGAAAAAAGTGCCTTATACTTTGACAAAACTGTCACGAAAGTTGAAGATATAAAACGAATTAAAGTAAAAAATTATCAACACTGAAAGAAGGTAAGTGTACTTACTCTTTTACTATTTTTTTTTCTTAGAAGTCTGAAGACGTTAAGAAAGATATTCCTTCTGATGAAGTGTTAGAAGTTGCATGGATTGCAATCATTATTTCCTCAAAGTCCGGCAAATAGTACAAAATTGTTTTTTTTTTTCTCAAATTTTTAGATTATTTTTCTTGTAATATTTCTTCCATAATATACTATTCTGAATACGGAGTAATGCTTGTACTTAATGTCTGTTGTTGCTTCTATGACTACAAATAAAAAAACAGAAGTTTGAACCAGTACTTATTAAATTTGACAAATGTGTCCCACGATAAAAAGAGAGAACTGTTGTAAATTAATGCTGTAAACAAATATAGAGATAACCTTTTTTTTGCGAAAGGGAAGGAATAACGTCGTCTCCACAATACTTTTCAGCCTTCAAGAATTAAAGGACATGGAAATGCCCATCTTCAGAAGCTTAAATCGCAACTTAGTAAAGTCTTTCTACAAGGTGAAAGACAGTGAGACCCATGTTATAATAAAAATGAACTCAACGAAAATAGCGCTTAAAGAGGGGAATAAATAATGATATACATGCATACTAAATTAGTAAACTTAAATAGGAGAGAGAAACAAAAAAATTAACAGTTTCCTGCCTGATCGCTTGTGTTGTAGATGTTCAAAAAGAAATATAAATCTCTCCCCTTAAGGGTCATCCCCAGCTTCAACAAAATTTATTTATTGTCTTCATCCTTGTCTATTGTTCATTTTCAGAAAGGGTAAATATCTAAATGAATGTCTTCCAAAAAAAACATTTACTGATTAGCGCTTCTATTTCAGTCATTGTCAGTTTGACAACCATCGAAATTTATTTGATTTGTTTACTATTAATTCTTTTCCGTTTCTTTGTGTCGTTCATCATTTATAAAGTTTTCTATTTACCACACCACCACAGTTCTTTTAAGAGCTATTGTTTCTACGCTTTTAACATTCTGTAAGTACTTTCATAATATTATTATAAATATTTTTATTTTTTTTATGTCGGCTGTCACGATCTAACCAAAATTGGCACAATTACTAACCTGTTTTGAAAAAAAAGTGGGAGTGTCTATTATGGTTTTTATTTGGCCATTTGGTTTTTCCTAAATTCGGAATTACTTACTATTACAGTATTTTTTTAGAAAATGCCTGGAAAAATTCTCCACAAACAAGCCCAGCAGTTAATTCTTAACCTTTGTGAATATTTTGAATTGGAAAAAACCAATGGAGGACCTTTAGAAGCTTTATCATCTGTTCAGGAAGAAAATAAGAAATTTTAAGACCTTACTTATTCTTTTTGATGTATTTTTTTGATACTAGAAGGTTGCAGCTGCTTTGAAAATTTCCCGCAAAACTGTTTATTCGATTCAGAAAAAGCAAGCAAGTAATCTTATGATTTCCTCATCTAGAAAACGTAAATCGAGATGTTATCGACGGGCCAAGACCACTGATTTATCTGAAAGCATTAAAATGGATGTTCGAAATACATTATATGATATGTACAACGATAGTATGTTAATGATAGTAAAATATATCTACTTTTGTAAGAAACATCTATTAATATTTCATTGTTTCCAGAGACCGAGATTTTTGGGTTGCATTATAGATTTTTCATAAAAATTTCTTGAAACATATTAATAATAAAGTCATAGAAAAAATAAAATAAGCGTCTAAAATGTTTTCCAGCGGGTTTAAAATAAAATAAGTGGATTGCAACCTGAAAATCAGATATGAGATACTACAGCATCACTCAGAATGTCTTATTGAATTTTTAATTTGTTGTATTTATTTTAGAGAAACATGTAACCATCCAGAACCTAAATCAAGAGCTTAAAGTTAAAGAAATACTATATATTGGTGATACATCTCTGAGAATTTTGGTAAATAAATTAGGTTTCAAATTTAGGCGGAATTCTATGATCCAAACGGAGACTTCTCATAAATAAAAAATGTTATTTCGGTCAAGATATTTTTGATTTGCTTTGGTATAAGGTTGTTTTAGTGCAAATTTGCAGCCAAAGATCTCTACTTTCTGACTGACAATACATGCAAAATTTTAAACGTGACGAAGCTTTAGACACGCCCTTTTCTATAATATGAACACAACAGGTTTGTTGACGAAAACTTGATTTGATTCATATGATTATAAATGATGTAGCCTTCGTGACGCACGGGTAAACTCACTCCGCGAGAACAGTATTTGTATCCTGTTCTATCAAATGTTATTGAAACATACTAAATCTACCAAAACCAAATATAAAGTTAATCCAGTTTCTAGCATAACTATTTCTACAAAAAGAAGGTGAGAAACAAAGCCTCTAAATAAATCTTTATTGAGCTTCTAATTAGAGAGGACCGCTCTAGATGTTTCGGGTACCTAAGTATCCATCTTCAGGAGCTCAAAAGTGAAAAGGCGGTGTCGAATGTCTTTCTACATAGGTGAAACTGCAAAATTTAAATTTGTAATTAAACGCTGAACAAAACTTATTCTGGAGAAAAGAAAATTACAACCTTAAACCAACTTACTAAAAATTGTAGATTGTTTAGGGTCAGGGCGGAAAACGCATAATAGTTTGCAAAAAAGTCAATGTTAAATCAAGGATAGGTGAGAACAAAATGATTAATTAAATTAATAAATTATTTCTTCTTAATATTCAAAATTGATTTGAAGGAAAAGGTAATATTACAAATATTATTATAAATGTCAAATGCCTATAAAATAAATTATATATTATATGTTGAATAAGTATAAATTCCACATGAAGTCACTAAATTTAATTTTCTCGCAAAAAACGCGCGCAAATTCTTATCTCACAAATAGTTAAAGCCGAAAGTTTCCCAACCCTAGTATTAACCAGACTTTTCAGCTGTAGCAACATAGACTATCTCGTTCGGTCAAAATGGAGGTTAAATAAAATAGACAACACTCTAAACACTCTAGTAAGTACTCACACCAAAATGTGTCTAAAGTTTATCTCCATCTTTGTAAGTGACATATGTCAGTGCGCCAAAACGGATGTGAGGTCATTTAACAGTTTCTCAGAAAAGACTTTAATCCGACTTCTTGTTGAGTTTTGAATGACGTCACATCCGCTCTGGCACATTGACACATTACTTACAAATCTCCATATTAGTCTAGAAGTTTAGAGCATTAATTTGAAATAGTTCTCTCTTCTTATCTGGGGGTTCCTAAGTATGTATAATTTAGAAAAACAAAATCTGGATTTTTCTGCTTAATTACTGTTTCTTGCAGCTGCAATGGAAATACATGATAATCGATGAAGGACACAGAATGAAAAATCACCACTGTAAACTGACGCAAGTTTTAAACACGCACTATATAGCCCCCCACCGTCTTCTTCTGACTGGCACGCCATTACAAAATAAACTTCCGGAGTTGTGGGCGCTACTCAATTTTCTACTCCCGTCTATTTTCAAGAGTTGTTCAACGTTTGAACAGTGGTTCAACGCTCCGTTTGCCACAACTGGCGAGAAGGTTAAGGGATGGTTTAGACTGTATTGTAGCCTGCTAACAAGAATACGTTTTAGGTGGAACTAAATGAAGAAGAAACCATCCTGATTATAAGACGTTTGCACAAAGTGCTCAGACCGTTCCTATTGCGCAGGTTGAAAAAGGAGGTGGAGTCTCAGTTGCCCGATAAAGTGGAGTACATTATTAAGTGTGATATGTCTGGGCTGCAACGGGTTTTATACAGACATATGCAGAGCAAAGGTGTTTTACTAACAGACGGTTCAGAAAGAGGCAACAAAGGTAAAGGTGGTGCTAAAGCCCTGATGAACACCATTGTGCAACTAAGGAAGCTCTGCAATCATCCATTTATGTTTCAACATATTGAAGAAAAATGGTGCGACCATGTAGGCATCGCTGGTGGTGTAATTTCGGGGTGAGGCTTGGTTGTTTTTTGAAAGATTATATGTATAAAGCGACTTTTCAGTCCTGATATATATCGAGCATCCGGTAAGTTTGAACTCCTCGATCGGATTCTTCCCAAACTGAAAGCGACCAATCACAGAGTGTTGCTATTTTGTCAGATGACTCAACTTATGACTATCATGGAAGATTATTTAAATTACAGGTAAGACAGTTGCTCAAAACAAAACTAATTACATAACAAAAGAGTGTGTCATGGGAATCTTGGTAACCATAAAGCTCATATAGACCACCTAGAACAGACAAACCCAAATCTAAATACCAAGGAAAAGCATGGGAACAAAAAATTTGTTCTTGGAAGATCCACTTTTATTGGTCAGTAGTTTAGTTAAAACGCATCAACTACATTTTCTAATCTAATAAAAAAAAAGTTACATTGCCTCTAGAAACTATTACTACTATACAGGGTGTCCCACGACGAAAGACATCGATTGATATTGGAAAAAGTATAAATAGGAGAGTTTTGAAAATTCGGCAGCATACTGATGTGGGCATGCCCAATCTAACTAAAATATTTTCAAGATGGTTGCACTTCCGTTTATACCGGAAGTCGATCACAACTTTCTTATTTTAAATAGAACACCCTATATATTATTACATATTTGGATTCCTCACAAAATTCTGACCAACTTTTGTGTACAATGCCCTATGCCTATCTCTAGCCGTTTTCGAAATATTTAATGTTTTTCCAAAAAAGTGACAGTTGCAACGCTCAACATATTTTTGTACTCTGTCAAAACCGTATTTCATTTTGCAATGAAACTTTGGGTTATTGTAAATAAAGGATCGTTTTATTAAACCGAGGGTGCGTAATGACTCATTTGTATACAGGGTCGTCAAAAAAAAATCATAAACTTGCCACTAAAAAAAATGAAAAATTTTAAGTTTTTTAAATAGAAACCCACATTTTTTATGACAGAATCATTTTTAGCATTAAAAATTACTATACGTTTGATCTAAATCCAACCCATTTCGTTTTATTTGAGAATAAACATTTTTTATTATTAAAACTCCAGATTTCTTGAAAATTGCTCTCTCTAATTACGTGTGGATTTATGTCACACCAGTAGTGTGAATTATGTCTATTGAACATTCCATTTTTAGTGAATTTGGCCTCGTCGCTCTAAATAATATTATTCAAAAACAATTCTTCTCCATAGTGACTCAAGTCAGCAAAAACTCAATAAAAATCACTCTCTTTGGAAAGTCAACCTCTTTTAAGTGTTGCACTAATTTAAATGAAAAATGGTGAAATTTATGTTTCTTCAGGATCCTCTGAATTGAGCTTTTAGATATGCCTGATTCTACGGAAACTTGTCTTATTGACGAAGTTGGATTTGCAACAAAATAGCCCAAAATTGCAATTTCTACATTTGTATTATTAAGGATTGGTTTTGTTTTAATGGCTTTTCTCTTCACAGATCCCGTATTCTTAAATAAAATGTTCATTTATTTGCTTGACAGCTTTTGGTGATGGCTTTCGTTTTTCTGGGTAACGAGCGGCAAATACCTCACATGTTCTACTCACAACTTTATCACATTCTCCGTAAATAATAAAGAGATTTAAGTAATCTTGGTTTGAATAACGTAACCGCGACGGCATATTTGCAGTTGTCAAAACACTCAAAACTAGTGTTATTAATATGCTCTGCAGGTCTCCAATATCACCGTGTGTCAAAAGCATGACCAACTAGAGTACCAGTTAATCCCAACCATGCTGCCTAATAAAAAAAAGGTTAATTCTCAAATAAAACGAAATGGGTTGGATTTAGGTATAGGCAAGTAAATTGAAACTTATAGTAATTTTTAATGCTCAAAATGATTCCGTCATAAAAAATGTGGGTTTCTATTTAAAAAACTTGACATTTTTCATTTTTTTTAGTGGCAAGTTTATGAGTTTTTTTCATTACGCACCCTCAGTTTAATAAAACGATCCTTTATTTACAATAACCCAAAGTTTCATTGCAAAATGAAATACGGTTTTGACAGAGTACAAAAATATGTTGAGCGTTGCAACTGTCACTTTTTTGGAAAAACATCAAATATTTCGAAAACGGCTAGAGATAGGCATAGGGCATTGTACACAAAAGTTGGTCAGAATTTTGTGAGGAATCCAAATATGTAATAATATATAGGGTGTTCTATTTAAAATAAGAAAGTTGTGATCGACTTCCGGTATAAACGGAAGTGCAACCATCTTGAAAATATTTTAGTTAGATTGGGCATGCCCACATCAGTATCCTGCCAAATTTTCAAAACTCTCCTATTTATACTTTTTCCAATATCAATCGATGTCTTTCGTTGTGGGACACCCTGTACAGTTACTACAAAATTTACGAAACTTGCTTTCTCCCTCAAACCTATAATTTTTCTATTTTTTCACATTGAGAGCTGGACTTGAACAATCCAGAATAAATAAATAACAAGAAGAAGAGGAGAAGATAATAAATAACTGAGAGTCGATTTTGTAACAAATTAAAATTTGTGACGCGTTTTTTGTAAATTGTTCGTAATTAAATAATAATAATAAAACACAAAATGTGACATTATTTTAGGGGATTTGGTTACTTACGTTTGGACGGTACCACAAAAGCGGAAGACCGTGGAGAGCTATTAAAAAAGTTCAACGCCAAAAATAGCGAATACTTTATATTCCTACTGTCTACGAGGGCTGGTGGTTTAGGATTAAACCTTCAAAGTGCCGACACTGTCGTAATTTTTGATTCTGATTGGAATCCTCACCAGGTATTTTATCAAACCGCATTTTTGAACAAAATTAACTAAGTGAATCATTTAGGACTTGCAAGCTCAAGACCGAGCTCACCGTATCGGCCAACAAAACGAAGTGCGAGTTTTACGATTAATGACTGTAAACTCTGTAGAAGAACGGATTTTAGCTGCAGCTAGATATAAATTGAATATGGATGAAAAAGTCATTCAGGCTGGTATGTTTGATCAGAAATCCACTGGGTCTGAACGGCAGCAGTTCCTGCAGACAATTTTGCATCAGGACGGTGACGATGAAGAGGCGAGTCTTTGCTGAATTTGGCGACAACTAATTTGTTTACTCTGAGAATAATTTGATAGGAAGAGAACGAAGTTCCAGACGATGAAACAGTGAACCAGATGGTGGCCAGATCGGTCGACGAATTCGAGCTGTTTCAGAAGCTAGACCTCGAGCGCAGGCGCGAAGAGGCTAAACTTGGCAGCGCTAGAAAACCACGTCTGATCGAAGAATGCGAGCTCCCCGATTGGCTGGTCAAGGAGGATGACGAGGTAGCGGTATTTTTTACCTTTTCATTCAACCTCCAAGATTATCCACAAGTGACTAATAAATTATTGTTGACTTACGTATTATTTTACAGGTGGATCCGTGGAATTATGACGAAACTGACGTAATAATGGGCCGGGGAACGCGACAGCGCAAAGAAGTTGACTACACTGACAGCTTGACAGAGAAAGAGTGGATGAAGGTTTGTTTTTTTTTTAATCGACAAAAGTTTAAATATGTGAGGATTGTTTTTATAGGCAATTGATGAATCAGAGGACGACGATGAAGATGAAGAAGAGGAACCTAAGAAAAGAAAAAGAGGCAAAAGACGTAAACGCGGCGATGACTCTGATAGGTAAGTGAAATTATCTTCGAGTAAAAAGAACAAGTATCAGGAAGTAACAATATACCCCGTTTGTGCATTAAGCGACCAAAGTTGCCATCTTTGTGAACGACATCGATTGCGCTTTCGCCTACTGCGCAATTGAATGAAACTTCCAAGTTAGTCGTAAAACAGTTTTGTTTATATTTGGTGGTATGTGAAGATTTAGCTAAAACCCGCAAAGATTTGTTGTTGTTGTTTGTTTAACTTTGCGGTCCGTTAAAGGTAATTATCCTTGCTGCAAACTTAAATTAGTTAGCAACAGCAAACTGATTATCGCCACTGATTTTCTGACAGTGCCAACCGGATATTTACGGCCGCTATACTGAACGATTTTTGTCTCCTACTTTGGTTGCTAATGCTCCTTCCTGCTACATTTTTTTATTCATTGGAAATTATACTATTTTTGATTTATGTCTATGGTATGCAAGGTTGGAAAATTTTAACGTTTTATAGCGAATTCGACTGGCGACACTAGTGCGCACTAATCTGCACTGAAAGCACACTCGCTCGGTGCTGGTTGTTCGACTGACAAAGTTCTGCACTGGTTTTGAAAATATTTATGTTCGTCTCGGAAATGCACCAATTTAGTGCGGTCTGTGAGAATTCGGCTGGCTTGCATTCGGTGCGGTGTTTTAGCACTTAGTGCAAAATTTTAGAACTGTGCTGCTAGTATAGTTCTAGTTCAGTTCTGTCAAGAGAAACAAACAAAACAAATAAATAGAAATGGTGTCAACGGCTTATTTACTTGAACAATTTTTATTAAACACGTCATCTAGCAGCGAGAGTGATTCCTCCGATGAAGAGCTTGCTTTGCTTGGGACAATTTGATAAATTAGATAAATTTTCTGTCAATTATCAATCCCAGTCGAATCAACCTCGTTTTAATATCTGCACTGGTGTGGCTCGCACTTTCTTAGTGCCGCGTGCTAACTGCACCTAATCCGAGTTAGAGCAACTTTTACATTGCACTGAGAAAATGCGAATTGAACTGGGGTAGGCCGTGCACTCGGATAGTGCTTCCCAGTCGAATTCGCCATTAGAGAAATCGTTTTTCGTCTCTGACATCTGTCAGTATGAAATCCCCGTTCAATGCACAAGTTACACCTGTCATTTTAATAGGAATGACAAGTTTTGTCTGTTACTATAATCTAGTACCAAAAGTGTTGTCATTTTTCCATTTTAAGTGTTATTTTAAGATTTCAAAAATTGCAATTCTGTCAGCTTTGCAAATTTCTACACTAGGGGCCGTATTTTTAAGAAGAACGTGAGAGTCTCGCCATTATATTGATGTATCGCGGGTTGCCTGAAAACTACTGGTCCGGACCAGTACATAATCTCACCCAAACAGCTGAGAATCGAAAAAACATGTGTATGGACCATATTAACATAATTCGATAATTAAGACACGCCTTTAAAGTAACGGACAATTCGAGGTCAAATTTCTGAAGGCTGTCAATCTAGCCTTACACTACGAACTTACCAAATTTTGACAGTTGCCAAAAAATGTCAGAAAAGAACGTCCAACCATCAATATCAAATTTTCATTAAAAATGCGGTTATTTCTTAATTTAAGTTTGTGTAAGTTTTGTAACACGGTTTCGTCAAACTTCCGGTCAAAAGTAAAATTTCAGTAAGTATCCGGTCCAAAGTGAAATTTCTCAAAAGAAGCTGACGAGTTAACGTCAAATTTCTAACAAATGTCAATCTAGCGTTATACTATCAACAAACCAAATTTGACAGATGTCAAGCTGTGATACTGTTACATCCACCTCCAGCCGCCAACATTAAAAACTCGGTTATTTATTGTATCCGGTCCAAAGTCAAATTTCTGAAAAAATAGCCGACGAGTTGAGGTCAAATTTCTAACAAATGTCAATCTAGCGTTATTTTGGCCGCATTCGTTTTCCCAGCTCCATGGAGGGAGCAGAGCGTTTTTGACGTCACAATGACGTAATTTGACAGTTGGTTAAATAATGCTTTTGTTAAATTACGTCATCGTGACGTCAAAAACGCGCTGCTCGCTCCATTGAGCTTGAAAACGAATAACCAAACCAAATTTGACAACTGTCAAACTACGGTACTGTGGCACGACCACCTCCTACTACAAAAAGTCAAATTTCTGAGAAAGTTTAAATGACAATAGTGAAAATTCGCTAAACGTATAAAATGGTTTGCAAAAAATATGTAAACTCATGATTTCATTTAAAATGCCTTCAAAGACATTTTAAATGAAATCGACTCGAGAAGTTAGAAATTCATTTATTTTGAATTATTTCAAAAAGTATAATTTTTTTCAAATAAGTAACAATGCAAAGTCGCCTTTAATTTTAGACGACAACCTTGTATTTTCGACGTTTTTTACGTTAATTAACAAAACGAAGCACAGAAACCGAAAATTGTTTTGGTTATTGCAAATGTCAAATTTCACGAATACCTCAGAAACGAATAGAGCTGTCGTAGAATCCAAAAAACAAACAATTTTATTTTCAACCAGGTATGTAATAACGTTATTTCTTATGTGTAAACCAGGTGGAAAGATGAAAACTTTCCTCCCGGGTGGAAAGTACTCACTTTCCACCTGGGTAAATGTCACTTTCCACCCGGGTGAATGTCAATATGCGTTTTGTCATATCTGGGGTTACTTTTTATAGTTAAGAGACTGTGCCGCCACCTCTGCAACAGCTCGCAGCTCAGGTGATGATGAGTAACATCTGCTTCTTCAGAAATCTCCATGTTAAAAACACTTTAAGAAACGTTTTAGATCAAAATATTAAAGACAGAATAGCACAATAATGACGTCATGTAGTTGGTCATAACTACTCCTACACCTATACTACCTTATTGTTAGAGACTATTAGCAATCAATATTTCAACTGAATGATTTATTAAAAGTTTGATGAGATTTTGATAAATGGTTGAAAATAAAATAGTATACAAACTACGGTAGGAAGTTTAATTTCTGTCTCGAGATAAAGTTCACCTCGACTTCGTCTCTGCGAACTACCTAATCTCTCGACAGAAATCAAACACTTTCCACCAGAGTATGTAATATACTATTACTGGGTGTGTCATTTGAAGTAAGCGAGTTGGTATAACCGGAAGCGTCACCGATTTGTATATGATGATTTTTAGTGGCTGCATAAAATTGTTAATACATATCACCAATCTTCAAATTTAGGAAGAATCATCTTTTTAAACGTGGTTCAATTATATTTAATGCCTCTTAACATAGAATTTTCATTTATATGTAAAGTAGTGACGCCGGACCTAGTATCAAAAAGAAAAAGGGAAAACCCTCAGATGAAAGTCGACTGAAGAAACAAATGAAGAAACTTATGACAGTGGTAACCAAGTACACAGACAGGTAGTTTAACTTTCACTAAAATCTGGAAAAGATTAGAAAAAAAACTAATTTTCTAGCGATGGACGTTTGTTAAGCGAACCGTTTATGAAACTTCCACCTAGAAAAGACTACCCGGACTATTACGAAGTTATCAAGAAACCCATTGATATCCTGCGAATTATGGCTCGAATAGAAGACTGCAAGGTATCAGAATTTGTTTTTTTTTTTAAAAAAAAGGTTAAATATAGTTTTTTAAGTACACGGAAATGGCTGATTTAGAACGAGACTTTATGCTGTTGTGTCAAAACGCCCAAATTTACAACGAAGAAGCCTCTTTGATCCACGAGGATAGTATAGTGTTGCAGTCGGTGTTTACTAACGCCAAAGCGAGATTGGAGTCTGATATTGAAGATAAACCTCAAGAGGTAAGTGGTTAACACTGTTGACCCTTTAATTTGACTATGATCTAACATACTGATTTAATACTCATTGAAACTCAGCTAAAACCGGCTCATCAGAAGATATAAAAATTATTTCAGTTAGAAATTATAATTACTTTTGTTGTATTTATTGTTTCTTAGGTAGACGAAAAATCAGATACATCAACAAGCAAGTCGGAAGCGGACGCCGCTGTTAAAAATGAAGATCAAACTAGGTAAAGAAAAAAAGTCGGCAAAGCGCAGGAAAAATGTGCGCAAATACGGCTCAGACGATGACGATAATTAATACTA
The DNA here is from genome assembly GCA_018691245.2 of Ips nitidus. Taxonomy (NCBI): domain Eukaryota; kingdom Metazoa; phylum Arthropoda; class Insecta; order Coleoptera; family Curculionidae; genus Ips; species Ips nitidus. Next base: position 5,517,915 of record CM042788.1, read on the forward strand.
AAATGTTGCTCATTCACTATCTTTCAAGTTTTATCGGTGTTGTGTTGCCCGTTTTAACATTCTGCATGTTTCCGCCACAAACCTTTTAACTATTTGCAGTGTTGTCACATGTAGCTTTATGGGAAAAAATCCTTTAATAACAATAATTTTGGTGCCATTAAAATGGATGTGATTAGTTTATAAGTGGACGCTCAATTTTATCGCTATTTGAGAGTTTTTGCTTGCGAGTAATCGATAGTGATAAGAGCGTTATTAAAGCGGTTCTGTCTAGATCTCGGCTAAATCAGAAAACTGAGTTTTAGAAGTTAGGGGTGAAAACCCTTAAATAAATGTTGTCAGAACTGCTTTAGTGTATCTCGTGCAATAAACTTACGTGATGGACATTTGGGAACAGTCCCAAAGTTGTCACTAATTTTTTTTTGTTATTTATTTAAGATGAAAAGTGATTTTTATCGGTTTAACCCGACTTTATTTTTAGGCTGTTATTTTTCGGTTGCATAGTTTTAGCTTGATGTTTGTTGTTGTAGAGTAGATTAGTACGTTTATCTTAATAAATATTTCCAGTGTGTCCTGGCGTTTCATTGCATTTCTGACTTTTCAAAAGGATTTATCACAGTTTGTTTATGGAAAAATACAGTATGTTCCTGGTTTTTAAGATCAATTTACTGGTCACATAGCAAATTTCAGTGCCATAACCCTCAGATTTCTAAAATACTGACTGAAATTGTGTTTATTGCGTTTTAACTGACAATCCTTCCTTTTTGATGGTCTGTATCAGTTTAAGTGAAGTAAAGATTGTTGATGAAAAGAGTGCAAAATCGTTCCTGGATTTTAAGGTTAAGTTACTGCCTACACAGCAAATTTCAGGGTCGTAACCCCCAGATTCCAAAAATACTGACTGAAATGGCGTTTTATTGCATTTCTGACTTTCCTTCATTTTCAAAAAGATTTATCACAGTTTAAGTTAAGTAAGAATTGTTTATGGAAAAAATATAGTACGTCCCTGGATTTTAAGATCAATTTACTGGGCTACATAGCAAATTTCAGTGCCGTAACCCTCAGATTTCTAAAATACTGACTGAAATTGTGTTTATTGCGTTTTAACTGACAATCCTTCCTTTTTGATGGTCTGTATCAGTTTAAGTGAAGTAAAGATTGTTGATGAAAAGAGTGCAAAACGTTCCTGGATTTTAAGGTTAAGTTACTGCCTACACAGCAAATTTCAGGGTCGTAACCCCCAGATTCCGAAAATACTGACTGAAATGGCGTTTTATTGCATTTCTGACTTTCCTTCATTTTCAAAAAGATTTATCACAGTTTGAGTTAAGTAAGAATTGTTTATGGAAAAAATATAGTACGTCCCTGGATTTTAAGATCAATTTACTGGTTACATAGCAAATTTCAGTGCCATAACCCTCAGATTTCTAAAATACTGACTGAAATTGTGTTTATTGCGTTTTAACTGACAATCCTTACTTTTTGATGGTCTGTATCAGTTTAAGTGAAGTAAAGGTTGTTGATAAAAAGAGTGCAAAACGTTCCTAGATTTTAAGGTTAAGTTACTGCCTACACAGCAAATTTCAGGGTCGTAACCCCCAGATTTCGAAAATACTGACTGAAATGGCGTTTTATTGCATTTCTGACTTTCCTTCATTTTCAAAAATATTTATCACAGTTTGAGTTAAGTAAGAATTGTTTATGGAAAAAATACAGTACGTCCCTGGACTTTAAGATCAATTTACTGGTTACATAGCAAATTTCAGTGCCATAACCCTCAGATTTCTAAAATACTGACTGAAATTGTGTTTATTGAGTTTTAACTGACAATCCTTACTTTTTGATGGTCTGTATCAGTTTAAGTGAAGTAAAGGTTGTTGATGAAAAGAGTGCAAAACGTTCCTGGATTTTAAGGTTAAGTTACTGCCTACACAGCAAATTTCAGGGTCGTAACCCCCAGATTTCGAAAATACTGAGAAATTTATGGGAAAAATACAGTACGTCCCTGGTTTTTAAGGTCAATTTACTGGTCACATAGCAGATTTCAGTGCCATAACCCTCAGATTTCTAAAATACTGACTAAAATTGTGTTCATTGCGTTTTAACTGACAATCTTTCCTTTTTGATGGTCTGTATCAGTTTAAGTGAAGTAAAGGTTGTTTGTTTATAAAAAGAGTGCAAAACATTCTGGATTTTAGGGTTAATAAATAAATTATTTATCTAAAAAAAATTACAAAATGTATTTTTCTCTTTGCTCTGAAATTAATTACTTTTCCTCTGGTTCCAAGGCAAAACAAGTATTTTTTAAGACTTCTTATATAATTTGTTTCGATATTTAAAACTGAGAATATACATTCAGCAGCAGCACTTCCATGAAGTAACTCAAGTATAACTTTATTGTAAATTAAGAATTTTGTATTAACTTAAGTGTTTTTTTAAAAAATTGTATCAAATTTGATGTTTTTTGTACCGAAACTTAACATACCACCAATAACGCACTAAAATTTCCTGCACTAACTAACCTAACCTAGGTCGAGTACGAACTCGAAACAGCAATAACTAGCCGCGACCAATAATTTTGGAAATAATAATTATGTGTGGTTCGTTTCAAATTAGCGCAAAAAAAATGAAAACGTTTTTCTGCAATTACCAATTTTTTCTGATACTTCCTGAAGTACCTAGCAATTTTCTAACTTCTTTTAACTCTAAATTGAGTAACTTTACTCTCATCTAACCACCTCTGTATCTCTTAACGTTTTCAAGACCTTCGTACTGTCAATCTGTTTGTAAAATAAAATATGTAATGTTTTAAAAAATATGGATACAAGGAATGGGAAGAATACATGCTAAATGACAAATAAGTAAGAAAAAAAACCTTCTCAGTACCTGTTTCGTATACACTTTAATCTGGATTACATAGTGACTACTTAAGTTGATTTCCCTGTAGGACATCATAAGAATATCTTAACCCTACCACCAGTTTAGAATAACGGAAAACCAAAAAAAAAAATTGTAATCTTTGAACTTTGAACTGCGGATAAAGAGAAAGCTATTCGAAAAATGTAAGGCTATGGTGATTAGGAACTTCCGCTAAGGCCTATATACGATACTATTCCCACAAGGAAAGTGACATTAAAACTAGGAAATTGAAGAGAAAAAACTGGCGAAAACAAAAACCAAAGCTACCTGAACTAATCGTCGTCGTCCTCGTCGGACACGTACTTTTTGGCGCTTCTCTTTGGGCGACCACGCCTGCGCTTTTCCTTCGGTTCTTTGTCCTTCCGTTTTTTCGGAGTGGGCTCCGGTTCATCGTCGGAATCCATATTATCGTCATCCGAGTTGTCGATCTCGATTTTTGATCGAGCGTTAGAAAATACCTTTAAAAAAAATATTTTTTTTTAAGTGTAAGTGATACTTTATGTGACGCATTATGAAAGTTTAAATATGCCATGCATATTCTCATACAACTCACATTTATACTTTACAAAAATTGTCACTTAAGTTGAAGCCATTTTGAAAATAAACATTTTTAACATAATTTTAAATGTATGACTTCATTTACTAACCGATTGAAGGACGATGCTATCCTCGTGAATTAAAGAGGCTTCCTCGTTGAATATTTGGGCATTCTGACAAAGCAGCATAAAATCGTGTTCCAAGTCGCTAAAGTCTGAATACTGCAAGTAAAAACAGGTAGTTTGAATAAGAATTTATGGAAAAAAAAATGTGGGTAAAGGTACCTTTCCATCATCAATGTAGATCATAATTTTATTAATGTCGATTGGTTTCTTAATAACAGAATAGTACTCTGGGTACTCTTTCCTGTTTGGCAATTTCATAAATTGCTCGCTGAGTTGGCGCTCATCCCTGTTAATAGAAAAGAAAACATGATCAAAGCTGTGACTGAAACGACGGTAATTGTTCAAAAAGTCAAAATGGCTCATGTTTTCAAAAACAAGAATGATTTTTTCCAGTACGGCGCAGGTTTTTAGGTTCAATTTAGTACATTCAGTGAAAATTTCAGGTCCGCAACTGCCCTATTACCCAAGTTATGACCCAAATTGTGTTTGAAGTTAGTTGAGTAGGTTTTCTGTCATTTTCAGTTTGGTTTTCGAAGTTTAACAAAAAACAGGATTTTTTCTGAAAATGTTCCAGTACGGCGCTGGTTTTTAGGTACAATTTAGTTAATTTAGTGAACATTTCAGGTCCGCAACTGCCCAATTACCCAAGTTATGACCCAAATTGTGTTTCAAGTTAGTTGAGTAGGTTTTCTGTCATTTTCAGTTTGGTTTTCGAAGTTTAACAAAAAACAGGATTTTTTCTGAAAATTTTCCAGTACGGCGCTGGTTTTTAGGTACAATTTAGTTAATTTAGTGAAAATTTCAGGTCTGCAACTGCCCAATTACCCAAGTTATGACCCAAATTGTGTTTCAAGTTAGTTGAGTAGGTTTTCTGTCATTTTCAGTTTAGTTTTCGAAGTTTAACAAAAAACAGGATTTTTTCTGAAAATGTTCCAGTACGGCGCTGGTTTTTAGGTACAATTTAGTTAATTTAGTGAAAATTTCAGGTCTGCAACTGCCCAATTACCCAAGTTATGACCCAAATTGTGTTTCAAGTTAGTTGAGTAGGTTTTCTGTCATTTTCAGTTTGGTTTTCGAAGTTTAACAAAAACAGGATTTTTTCTGAAAATGTTCCAGTACGGCGCTGGTTTTTAGGTACAATTTAGTTAATTTAGTGAAAATTTCAGGTCTGCAACTGCCCAATTACCCAAGTTATGACCCAAATTGTGTTTCAAGTTAGTTGAGTAGGTTTTCTGTCATTTTCAGTTTAGTTTTCCAAGTTTAAAACTTTCTGATCTTCAACTGTAATGAAGAATCTATATGTGAGTATTTAAACTTCTTAAACAATTTCCCAAAATTAAGTTCACAATGCTTAGAGCTAAAGTTAGAAGCTAAAAACCGAATACCGTTTTTCGATTTGTTAATAAAGAAAAACCATATTATAAAATTTACAGTTTGTGATATTGGTTTTTACCGTAAACCAACCACCAAAGCTTTGTTTTCATTTAAAAGTAACCACCCTTACTCACATAAGATGGCAGCCTTTAATTCACTTTTCTTTTTAAAATCTCGCTTGATAATGGTGCTTTCAGTAAGGAAAAATATATTTTTGGCTTTGTCTAATCTAATGAATATCCTTTACACCTAATTAACAAACTATAGAACACATTCTTGATCAAACATACTTTTATTTTTTGTTACACCCATAACACAATAACTTTTGCTTGTGTCTGTCAGGCTTCTTCAATTACTACTCCCAGTTAAATAGAGTATAAACTTCATTCTAATTAAATCATGCTAACTCGATGGTACAAATTATGCAAATTTTATTCTACCTAAATAAATTGACTTACCTGTCTGTGTAATTAATAACCACGCTCATCAGCCTCTTCATTTTCTTCTTCATCTTGGCTTCGTGAGCCAAACCGGGAGCTTTACGTCTGCGCTTCAGCGGCGTATCTTCCTCATCCGAATCGTCTTTCTTCCTACGCTTGCGCCCGCGTTTTTTCTGCTTCAGTTTCTCCTCTTCCTCCTCTTCGTCGTCGTAGTCTCCATCCTCGTCAATTGCCTAGATACATTTTGCTTTTTTCGCAACAAATCGTTTATTTTACTAAACGCACCTTTAACCATTCTTTCTCTGTCAAACTATCGCCGTAGTCCACTTCCTTCCTTTGTCTAGTGCCCGACCTAGCAAAACATCGTCGTCTTCAAACTTCCAGGTATCAACTTCGTCATCATCCTGTCAAAATATTAACACAACAGTAGTACACTTAGGGATGTCTGTCAAAATGACAACCTACTTTGACAAGCCAGTCTGGCAGTTCCTCTTCCTGTATAAGTCTATTGGTCATTCCGATTTTCTCTTCTTCAAGTTTGCGATCCGTATCCATTTTCTGGAACAGCTGAAATTCATCCTCATTTCTGGCCACCATCTGGTTAACAGTTTCGTCATCCGGAACTTCGTTCTCTTCCTAATTTTGATGTTTAAGCTAAAATTTAATTCGAATTGAAAATAGAAAAATTGCTTGCCTCTTCATCGGTTCCATCGTTGTGCAGAATGCTCTGCAAGAACTGCTGCCGCTCGGATCCAGTTGATTTCTGATCGAACATACCAGCCTGGATAACTTTTTCGTCCATAGTCAGTTTGTATTTGGCGGCTGCTAAAATTCGCTCTTCCACCGAGTTTACGGTCATTAATCGCAAAACACGCACTTCGTTTTGTTGACCGATACGATGAGCTCGATCTTGGGCTTGCAAATCCTAATTGGGCCTTATTAATTATATCAATTTAAAAAAAAAAACTAATTAACAAATACCTGATGAGGATTCCAATCGGAATCGAAGATAATAACAGTGTCTGCGGTTTGAAGATTAAGACCCAAACCACCAGCCCTGGTTGACAAAAGGAAGAGGAAGTATTCGCTGTTTTTGTCATTGAATTTTTTCAACAAATCGCCTCTGTCCTCTAAAATGTATTAATAGGGCTTTCAGATGATTGTACTAGATGGAAAATGTATGAAAAATGTATCCAAAACCAATTTTTTTTTAGGAATTGTACCAACTGGCATAATTCAAAATCTGCACTGTTAATTAAAAAAAGTAGTAAATAGAGGGTCTCCCTACAATGCTCTAACACAGATGACGGATACCAAGTTAAGATTAACCAGTTTTCTACCCACTTTAACCTTAATCAATTTGATAATAACAGCGAATTGGCAAATATGAATTAAAACTCACCCGAAAACATCAAATTATATATTATTATATTATCATCGCCGTATTTTAAACCGAGTTTAAATTGAGTTTGGTTTTGAATGAGATAAAACGAGTGAAAAAGTTACAGTCTGAACTCCATGAAAGTGGCGCTCCTTACAAAGTACATGACAATAGTTAAAAGAATGGAATTTTGCGCGTTTAAAACCATTGTCACGTAAATTTTTGTAATCCTGATTCACCGTTAAAATAATTAATATTAAATAAAAACAATTTTTTTCTGTCCTCTTGGACACCTTCTGCCACTATTATTGTTACCTTTTCAAAGAAATTTTCTGAAAGAAAGTCACTATTGCAGACAAATTTAACGATCAGTTTGACAAAAATAGCATTTTTCCAATTTTTTACAGGCAATATTATTTCAACTCCAATTTCATTCAAACGCCTTTGGAAAGAACATGAAAATACTACAAAATGATCCAAAACTCGCATCTCTAGCTCGGCACGTTTCAGAAATATTAAATATCAAAAGATACGTGAAATCCCCTCTAATTCCATTTCCATGTTAAAAAAAAAGAAATATCAAACCGTGTTTTTGTGCTTATTTCACCTAATCTAAGAACTTTTGTCGTAAATATACGCTATACTGTGCATTGGAACCCTTGTAAAGCTAAATACAAAAATTGCCAATATTGTACTTTTAACAAAAATACTACAAAACGAGCAAAACTTATGTTAAATCTCAAAAAGTACGTAAAACATCCCCAAACGCCTCTTTTTTACTTTTTTTTTAATTAGAAGTTTTAAGTGCTTTTTTGTAGTTATTTCATCTTCAAGGTTCATCTAGAGCTAAATGAAAAATTGACAAAATTCGGCCAAATTTTTAAACTATTTCAACTCCAATCAATTTCATTCAAACGTCATTGGAAAAGAGCATGGAAAACCCTACAAAATGAGCCAAACCTCGCTTCTTTAGCTTTTCAGATTTCCGAGATAATAAATTTAAAAAAGTACGCAAAAAACATGGATGCATATGTCTCTACAAGTTTTCAATGAGACAATGAACACATAAACATAAAATAGGATTACAGGAGACAAAACATCTCGAAAATTTAGCTGATTAGATAATCTGTGATCGAAATAGTTCGGTAGAAAGAAAATCGGGAAACACACGACAAAATTGCACCTTATTGCCAACAAATATAAGAATAACCTGATTTATGACGTGCAACTAGAGTTATAAATATATAAATTTTATAATTATTATTACAACTAATATTGTTGCTGAAACTTGAAAATATTCATGAATCAGAGTGGTTTTTAAAAGCAATAAAATTATCAATTTAAAAATGTTTACAGAAAGAACTTACCAGCTTTAATTGTACCATCCAAACGCAAATACTTGAACCCTCTCCAATTGAGATAGTCCTCCATAATGGTCATCAATTGAGTCATCTGACAGAAAAGCAACACTCTATGATTGGTTCGTTTCAGTTTAGGCAGAATTCTATCCAGTAGTTCAAACTTGCCTGAAGCCCTTTAAGTGCCAATTTAGAGTTTATTAGAAATCAGAAATTTTCACTTGAACGCTAGAGGGAGCTACCTGTAAGTGTCCGCTCCGGACATAATTCCTCCAGGAATTCCTACGTGCTCGCAATACTTTTCCTCAATATTCTGGAACATAAACGGATGGTTACACAGCTTCCTCAGTTGCACGATTGTGTTCATCAGCGCCTTTGATCCTCCTGTCAACAAATTTTGCTAGAATCATTGTATTTTTACTATCATACGATCAGGACAAACCTTTTCCTCTATTGGCGTGGCCACGTTCAGAGCCGTCTGTAAGCAAAACACCTTTGCTCTGCATGTGTTGGTAAAGTACGCGCTGTAACCCGGACATGTCGCACTTGATGATGTACTCCACTTTTTCCGGCAGCTGAGACTCTACCTCCTTTTTCAATCTACGCAACAGGAATGGTCTAAGCACTTTATGCAAACGCCTGATAATAAGAATTGTCTCTTCCTCGTTTAGCTCCACCTAAATAGCGTTCGTTTAGCTGGCACTACTACAGTCTAAACCACCCACAAACCTTCTCTCCAGTTGTAGCAAACGGAGCGTTGAACCACTGCTCAAACGTGGAACAACTTTTGAAGATCGACGGGAGGAGAAAATTGAGCAAAGCCCAAAGTTCTGGAAGTTTGTTTTGTAACGGAGTTCCAGTCAACAGCAAACGGTGAGGCGCTAAATAATGCGTGTTGAGCACCTGCGTCAGCTTGCAATGGTGGTTTTTCATTCTGTGCCCTTCGTCGATTATCATGTACTTGAAAGGTACTTTTGATAGAACGCTCTTGTCTTTAATAATGTACTCGTAAGTGGTCAGTAGCACGTTAAACTTTGCAGCGCGCATTTGAGCTTGGATGGTTCTTCGAACGCCTGGTGTACCTTTGTAGGCAATTATCTAAACCATGTTTGATATGATAATCACTCAATTTTAAAACATTAAAATATTTATGATAAATATTACACAAGATGTTCAATCTTATCAAACAAATTATCTTCATATACTCAATAATCTTCATCACAATACGAATATAAATAAATTAAAACTTACCTGCACAGATGGCGCCCATTTCTCAAACTCCAACATCCAATTCGAAACTGTGGACAAGGGTACAATAATCAAAAACGGCCCCATCACTTTCTTCTTCTCCATCAAATATGTAATAAGAGCGATCGTTTGAATGGTTTTTCCTAAACCCATTTCGTCGGCCAAAATTCCGTTCAAGTTATTGTTGTATAAAGAAACCATCCATTCCAAACCCTTGACCTGGTATTCCTTCAATTGGCCGTTAACCAAAATTGACGCTTGTTCTGTCACCATCTCGTGCACCGTGTGAGCTATGGAGTAATAGGTTTGTTCCTCCTTTGCATTTCTCTGGTATTCGTCGTCTTCAGCTTTAGCTTTCTGGATGATCTGTGTGATCTCGTCTTCTTCGCCTGGCTCCTGTTTTTTGTGTTTGGAACTGTTTTCTCCGTCATCATCTTCATCTTTAGGCAAGAATAATTTATTTATGAAGGTATTAATTTACCTTTAGTATCTATATGAAAACACATATTATAGCTCAATTTAGAATTTGGTAGTGTTTTCATTTAAAACATAGTTAAAATAGCTGTAGCCCCTGTTTTTTAAGATTATCAAAATTTTTTACATATTTTTTGGACGAATCTTAAGCAAAAAGGCTGTGGAAAGTTGTATGAAAAAGATTTATGTAACGTTAAAACACTCAAAATAAAATTGTTTCGTAAATTTACTAAATAATAGAAAATAAAATTTTTATTAGATTTACCTTCATCGTCGGTATCGATCATCTCCCATCCAGGATGAGTCTTCAACCACTCTTGCAACTCCCTGAAAGTGGGGGCATTCTCCCCTTTCAACTTTTTGCCGGTGGCTGGTTCCATAACAGTCACATTGCGATCGGGCTCCAGCATGCGCTGTTGACGCTTCTTTCGTCTCTCTTCCTCTCTCTTCTTGTTGGCCTGCTCTTCTTTGTGCTGACGCACCATCTCCGTCAAGCTGGCTATGTACTCGTCGGTCTGCGACAGTAAGAAAGCCAATCTCTTGTCCTTTTTCTGATCGATAAGCTTTCTGTAACCCTCTTCGTCTTCGGCCATCAACCTATAACATGATTAAACCATCACGTAGTTTCAAACACATCCACGCAGTTTGAATGAACCGTACCGTCGCATACGCTCTTTCTCGATCCTTTCTTGTTCTTTCTTCTGTTCTCGCTCTGCATTGGCGTGATAATTCAAAATAGCTTTGTTAACTTTTGCAATCTTGGCTTGGGTGGATTTATGGAACTCCCTAAAGTCTTTAGCGTGCTGCAGAACTGAGTTGAGGAACTCTTGGTTCTTCTGGCGGCGCTTGCGCTCCGCTTCCAACTTTTGCTGTTTCTCCAGCTTCTCGGTAGCTCGGGCTTCTCTTAAGCCTTGCCGTTTGGTGCGTTTGTACGCTTTAATGTTGACGGCAGTTTCTAAAGTAGTGTCACGACGAATACAGCTTAAAATTTCACTGCGCAGTTGCCTTTGGAAGTTCAAGCAACGAAGAGCGCGCAGCTCGATTTGCGCTTGTAAGCGCAACTTATCGCTTAAGTCAGACGGCAGGTTACTCACCTTTGAAGAAATAAAAATTGTTTCCATCCGTCAAATTTCAACCAACTGAGTTAGTTGTTAAGAGTTTAACAACAAAACTACTAAACCTACTTGTTCAATTCTAGCGGCAATACGAGCGGCCACTCGATTTTCTCGTTCCTGTAGAAGTACAATAGGATCAATTCCGCACGGTTTCGGCATTGTAGTGACCCTAGTCTGTTTGGCAGGAACTAACTGATTACCTGGCCGTTGTTGTTGAGATGGTCCAGGTTTATTTGGATCAGCTATTCATAATGATTGCTTAGCAAATTGAAATTTTACAATATTTCTAATAATTTTGCACATAGATATGTAGTGATGTAGTACACTTGACTATCAAAAAAAAAAACAAAGAAAATGTAATGCACATTTGCAGTTGTATGAGGTAAACCTAGTCCACTGAGTGTAGAAAGTCATTCTGAAAATGTATGGTCTCTTGCAAAGTTTCCATAACCGTAACCGAGATATTCGACTTTTTTGAAAATGGCATACATTTTTAAAATTCTGGATGTCGGTTATTTTTTGGGTTTTAAAGACCGTAAAAAAACAAATTACTTTAACAAGCGATATTTTGTCGTACATTATAAATTATTGGAAGCGTTATTCGTAGTACGAATTCCAGATACTATACATAAAAAAGGAAATATTTCTGTCTGGTTAACATTTTTTGGAGAAAAATGGACTTTTATCGTTATTTTCCCTGGTTCTTCAATTGCTATAAGATACCCTAAGTTGATGAAGACGACTATTAACCATAAATAGAATAGAAATTAAATAGGACCACAAAATTAAATAAAACAAGAATATTTGTTACAAAACGACTGAAGCAGAATAAAAATTATTTTTTAATAGACAAACAAAAGTAACTCACCAGGTGCTTCTGATGATGGAGGGGTTGATCAGCAGGCGGATTAGGTTGGAACGGACTGGAAGGAGGCGTGGGAAACTGCGGTGCTCCATCTGGGCGTTTTCCTTGCAAACCCATCAAAACTTGATGCGGTATGGGTTGGTTTCGGGCTAGACATCGATACGCCAAGATTTGATTGCGTAGCTGATTCATTTGCAACGAGGACAGTACGGAGTTGGCCTGAGCTTGAGCAGTGCGCGCTCTCAAAGCCAATAGTTGCGAATACCTCTGGTCGTCTTGCATTCCCTAGAATACGCTACAAATGCTACAAACCAGACAATTCATACACTCTAATGTTTAAACCTTTTCCTCCATTGTGTCAATGGCTTTCTGTAAAGCAGACAAATTTTCTGATGAAGGTCCTGGTGGTCTGGAGGTTGGGAATGCGGACCTGGAGGTGGTTGTTGTTGCTGCTGAGCACTTGGTGAAGTAGGATTCTGCTAATAAAACGATGCACAGTTAAACATATATACCAAAATTAATAATTTGTTGGAACAACTAGAAAAATTTATTAAATTCCCACCAATACTCAAAGTGGATAATTTTTTTTAATTGCAGGCAAGAAGTTAACAATTTAAGTTTTATTAGCAGTTGGCGACTCAAGTCAACAATGTTAAACAAACTTACTCTTATAGATGAATACATCCTATGATAATAAAATAAATTTAAAGGCATTTTATTGTACATGTTTTATTTCTTAAGTTTCAAGCCTCCTGTTAGTAAATTCACAGTCCAAAGATATAAATAATCAGTCTGATCAAGCAAGTAGTAAAATTTGACCTCACTTGACGCAGCTCGCCTTAGGAGCTGTAGTCTAGCAGGTAATCTAACAATTTTAACTTTACCTGGGACTGACTAAATGTTGTTTTCCTGTATAACAATACCGAGAGGAAACGTTGCAATTATGTGTGAACGTCCCTGGTAAAAGACTGATAAGGTGATTTTACGACAGGTCACAAAAAAGCCGGCATTTTGCCACACATCAAACTGGTATTATTCTTTGTAGAGTGTAAAATGTAAAACCTAGTACAACATTTTGTTGGGATATTACAATTACAAAGTAATAATTGATTTGTGTTACTGTTTTTTTGGTTTTAAATTGAATCTACTGTATAAATTGTACTTTCCCAAGTTAACTGCATTAATTACTTAGCTTAGTTTTCATTTTCTGACCTTTCTATGGCAAAAATCAAAAAATAATGTGAAAAAAAGTTCTAAATGTGATTCTTTAATATTTGTCACATTCAAAACATTAACCAATTAGATTTCTACGTCGTCCCATATTATCAGAGTTTAATGAGCCAGAAACAAACCTTTTTGTTTACCAAATTTATCATAAATTACATTTATTATTAAGAAAAGAAAAAAAACAGTTTTTTTTTTATTGCAAACTGAGAAAATATGACCTAATTACAGAAAAACAGTTATTTTTTAGACGTTTGACAACACAGCAGTTCAGTCAGTATGAAGAATGGAACAAATGGAACAACTGAACTAGTACACTTGACTTTAGTCTAAAGAATCTATATTTAATGTAATGATTTTGTTATTTGCAGAAAATCAAACCAAAAAAAGATGGCGTAATAATGTAATATGGACAGAGGTAATAATTTGAATGTAACATTTGTTTATTTACCACAACTGAAACATTTACCTGTCTATTACATCATTTTTCTTTGATTTTTGCATACTTTGCAGAAAACGGTCACTTTTTTGTGTATCCAGGTTTTTTTTTAAATTTATATAGTGAATTTGATGGAAGCCCAAAATCACTTTTATCAAATCCTGAAATCAAAAGAATATAACCTCATTTTTCTCCTCCATTGATATTTGCTCTATTGTACATTTTTATTAGATCGACCGTCTAAAACTCAATTTCACAGGAAGTATGTTGCAATAATGTCATTACAATCCAATAATCTTATTGAACTCCAAAGTTTAAGATAAATTCAAAGATATTTCTTCTAATTAAAATAAGTGCAAAGGAAACTATACAATCATTTGTACAGGCTCATCCACGTTTTTGGGCTTCCCTGTACGTAATTGAACCTTTTTCCCAAATATTGGCTATTAGGAAAAGTTTATTTTGTTTTTTGTCAAACCTTGGATATCTGTAAATTATTAGTTACCAATATTTTAATAGGAACTTTTGGATTGAAATTTTTAAAGTACATCAAATAGCTTTTTCAATTTTTTAAAATTATATACAGGGTGTCCCCGACGAAAGACCTCGATTTATATTGGAAAAGCATAAATAGGAGATTTTTTCTGAAAATTTGGTAGGATACTGATGTGGCTATGCCCAATCCAACTAAAATATTTTCAAGATGGTTGCACTTCCGCTTATATACCGGAAGTCGATCACAACTTTCTTATTTTAAATAGAACACCCTATATAATTATTACATATTTGGATTTCTCACAAAATTCTGACCAACTTTTGTATAGAATGTCCTATGCCTATCTCTAGCCGTTTTCGAAATATTTGAAATGTTTTTCCCAAAAAAGTGACAGTTGCAACGCTCAACATATTTTTGTTACTATGAAAAAACCGTATTTCATTTTGCAATGAAACTTTGGGATATTGTAAATGAAGGATCGTTTTTATTATACTGAGGGTGGCGTAACGACTCATTGTATACAGGGTTGTTAAAAAAAAATCATAAAACTTGCCACTAAAAAAAAATGAAAAATCTCAAGTTTTTTAAAAATGGAAACCCCCTGATTTTTTATTAACGGAATCATTTTGAGCATTAAAAATTACAATAAGTTTCAATTTACTTGCCTATACCTAAATCCAACCTATTTCGTTTTATTTGAGAAATAAACATTTTTTATTATAAATAATTACAGATTTCTTGAAAATTTCTCTCTCTAATTACGTGTGGATTTATGTCACACCAGTAGTGTGGAATTATGTCTATTGAACATTCCATTTTTAGTGAATTTGGCCTCGTTCGCTCCAAATAATATTATTCAAAAACAATTCATCTCCATAGTGACTAGTCAGCAAAAACTCACTAAAAACAAACTCTCTTCGGAAAGTCAACCTCTTTNNGNNCNCGCCNTAGNATNGCNNANGTCCNGGGCCAGCNNACAGCCACNCNCCTCATNCNCAACGNACACAGTAAAGNTANACTGTGNNGAGNTNTGNNANAGNTNNGATTCNACTTAGNTANTTAGNAGCCAGNGGNTTGTATCAGTNNAGTTTTCGGGNGCTGCNCATGGNGTGCAGATAGCNAGAGCTCNNGCCGNCCNATGNAANTAAANTTGNGTNCAGCAGTGACTTAAGGTAGCCTNCNCGCAGNTTACGGNANGTTTTTACTGCAANTAACNTCGGNGCACCANCNACNNAGGANCTCAGGGGACNGANCTGCATTNANCTAAGTTANGAGGTGGTCTNAGGGCNNTNNCACNTCCCCTGGNGNGACANATCGAGTTCNGNACGTATTCCTNGA